>OY757018.1:155738587-156338587 GCA_963580285.1 Lucinisca nassula
TGTCATGATAAAATCTGCATTTCTTGAGTTTTGGGTAGCATTCTCTAGCGGCTGAGTAGCTAGTTTGAATTTAGTCCTTTATCCCAGGTATACAAGCCCTCAGTGTTTAACCCTTTTTGTTCCAAATGGAAACTTTTCTCCTTATATAGTAGGAGTCCACTTCAAAATTTAGGGGTTGTCAGGTACACATCTTGTTGTATCCATTTTTTAAACTGTGTTATGTCCAAAACTGTGTTATAATGAACAGTGTTATACAGAGGTTTATGTGTATATTTACTACAGATACTGTGACCCCACTAGATGCCTCTGTAGACTAAACCTGTGTTATATCTAGACAGTGTTATAATGAACAGTGTTATAGAGAGGTTTATATGTATATTTACTACAGATACTCATTACTGTGACCCACTAGAGGCCTCTGTAGACTCTGGTAATACAACAGGAACCATAACTCTGTACTAATAACATTGTATTATATGTATATTTTACTACAGATACTGTGACCCACTAGAGGCAATCTGTAGACTATGGTAATACCAACAGGAACAATAACTCCCCAAGACTGTCCGGGAGGGTCATTTCTGTCCAATAAACACTACATCAGCCAACAGCTATCCTTGTCCTCCTGGGACATATAACAACGAGAACAGCACTAGAGACCAGAGGGTGATTGTCAGAACTGCACTGGTGGCATGTACTGTAAGGATTATGGTGAGTTATATTCTTATAAATATACAAAACGTTTCTTTTCAAGATAAAATCAAACAGCCTCCATGAATGATCCTAAATATATGGCTATCTAGAGATATGGGAAGGCTAGGGCATCTAGGGATGCCAGATGAAGGCTAGGGCGTCTAGGGGTGCCAGATGAAGGCTAGGGCGTCTAGGGGTGCCAGAGGAAGGCTAGGGCGTCTAGGGGTGCCAGAGGAAGGCTAGGGCGTCTAGGGGTGCCAGAGGAAGGCTAGGGCGTCTAGGGGTGCCAGAGGAAGGCTAGGGCGTCTAGGGATGCCAGAGGAAGGCTAGGGCCTCTAGGGGTGCCAGAGGAAGGCTAGGGCGTCTAGGGGTGCCAGAGGAAGGCTAGGGCCTCTAGGGGTGCCAGAGGAAGGCTAGGGCCTCTAGGGGTGCCAGAGGAAGGCTAGGGCCTCTAGGGGTGCCAGATGAAGGCTAGGGCCTCTAGGGGTGCCAGAGGAAGGCTAGGGCGTCTAGGGGTGCCAGAGGAAGGCTAGGGCGTCTAGGGGTGCCAGAGGAAGGCTAGGGCGTCTAGGGGTGCCAGAGGAAGGCTAGGGCGTCTAGGGGTGCCAGAGGAAGGCTAGGGCCTCTAGGGGTGCCAGAGGAAGGCGCCAGAGGAAGGCTAGGGCGTCTAGGGGTGCCAGAGGAAGGCTAGGGCGTCTAGGGGTGCCAGAGGAAGGCTAGGGCATCTAGGGGTGCCAGAGGAAGGCTAGGGCGTCTAGGGGTGCCAGAGGAAGGCTAGGGCGTCTAGGGGTGCCAGAGGAAGGCTAGGGCGTCTAGGGGTGCCAGAGGAAGGCTAGGGCGTCTAGGGGTGCCAGAGGAAGGCTAGGGCCTCTAGGGGTGCCAGAGGAAGGCTAGGGCGTCTAGGGGTGCCAGAGGAAGGCTAGGGCCTCTAGGGGTGCTAGAGGAAGGCTAGGGCGTCTAGGGGTGCCAGAGGAAGGCTAGGGCGTCTAGGGGTGCCAGAGGAAGGCTAGGGCCTCTAGGGGTGCTAGAGGAAGGCTAGGGCGTCTAGGGGTGCTAGAGGAAGGCTAGGGCGTCTAGGGGTGCCAGAGGAAGGCTAGGGCGTCTAGGGGTGCCAGAGGAAGGCTAGGGCGTCTAGGGGTGCTAGAGGAAGGCTAGGGCGTCTAGGGGTGCCAGAGGAAGGCTAGGGCGTCTAGGGGTGCCAGAGGAAGGCTAGGGCGTCTAGGGGTGCTAGACGAAGGCTAGGGCGTCTAGGGGTGCCAGAGGAAGGCTGGGGCCTCTAGGGGTGCTAGACGAAGGCTAGGGCCTCTAGGGGTGCCAGAGGAAGGCTAGGGCCTCTAGGGGTGCCAGAGGAAGGCTAGGGCCTCTAGGGGTGCCAGAGGAAGGCTAGGGCCTCTAGGGGTGCCAGAGGAAGGCTAGGGCCTCTAGGGGTGCCAGAGGAAGGCTAGGGCCTCTAGGGGTGCCAGAGGAAGGCTAGGGCGTCTAGGGGTGCCAGAGGAAGGCTAGGGCGTCTAGGGGTGCCAGAGGAAGGCTAGGGCGTCTAGGGGTGCTAGAGGAAGGCTAGGGCGTCTAGGGGTGCCAGAGGAAGGCTAGGGCGTCTAGGGGTGCTATAGGAAGGCTAGGGCGTCTAGGGGTGCCAGAGGAAGGCTAGGGCGTCTAGGGGTGCTAGAGGAAGGCTAGGGCGTCTAGGGGTGCCAGAGGAAGGCTAGGGCGTCTAGGGGTGCCAGAGGAAGGCTAGGGCGTCTAGGGGTGCCAGAGGAAGGCTAGGGCGTCTAGGGGTGCTAGAGGAAGGCTAGGGCGTCTAGGGGTGCCAGAGGAAGGCTAGGGCGTCTAGGGGTGCTAGAGGAAGGCTAGGGCGTCTAGGGGTGCCAGAAGAAGGCTAGGGCGTCTAGGGGTGCCAGAGGAAGGCTAGGGCGTCTAGGGGTGCCAGAGGAAGGCTAGGGCGTCTAGGGGTGCTAGAGGAAGGCTAGGGCGTCTAGGGGTGCCAGAGGAAGGCTAGGGCGTCTAGGGGTGCTAGAGGAAGGCTAGGGCGTCTAGGGGTGCCAGAGGAAGGCTAGGGCGTCTAGGGGTGCCAGAAGGTCAGTTGTTATCTCATATAGAAATTTTTGATAAACAAAATACACTATTTTATGCCCCAACATCTGATGATGCTGGGGCATATAGTTTTTTTTAGGGTTTTTTTACTTGTGTACAAATGTACGTCCTTCAAGGAGCATAACTCTATAAGCATATGCTTTTGTTCTTATCCTTTCTATTGTCCACAAAATTGTATATTTGTATTTACTGTATTTGTACTAATGAAATAAATATACTGAGAGGCAAAATATACAGTTTACTGAATGCCGATCTGCGTCCCAAAGTCTCCTTCTCTACATACATATGAGGAATCATAAATAAGAACAACCACTTCCACATAATTTGCAGCATTTTCCGTTAAAATTGATTAAAGGATAATGAAATTGCGTCACATGAAATGGACAGGGGGTCTGATCCAATATTTTGTCTTGAGTAGTTGCCCTTTAAACATGTGTTTCGAATAAGGGTTGTTCAATAAATGATTTTTCATGCAACAAATTCAAAGACGGGCAACTGATTGGCAAGAATATGTCGCATATTGAAATTAAACACAAGGTAAAGTGCAACATCTTCTCTCCAAGAAAATGGCATTTTCGCCTTTTACGTTCTTCCCTTGATTAAATACATTGTGTTTCTATAGGATTTGTATTGAAGATTAAGTTTTCATTATGCAATTTTAGAGAATTTACTATGGAGTAAACAGAAAGATGCCGAGCAAAACAACAATTATGCGAAAGTTTCAAATGCATATCTCGTACACGATTTGAGAAGAAGACTCATTTAATTCTCTATGATTTTCAATTAAAAGGAACATAATCCGGAACAGGCAGAAATTCCAATTGAGTTTGAAGCTGTTTGGGTTTAATGGCAAAGTAATGATGTGGTCTTGTTGATGAACATTCGTACATGACTTTAACGGTGGGCATAGATTTAAATGTCGTGTACAACATGAGATTTTATTTGAAATATTCATTTTCAATTAAGGGCAATAACTCCATCATGGATGAGTGCTACAGGAAAAGAATTGGAGATTTACAAACTTGGATGTTTGGGAAAAACAGACATAGGCATATTTTATTACAGACAGCAATACAAGACCCGTTATTCTAAATAAAAAAATATATACTTTTTATTGCCTCTGAGTATATGTTTTAACCAAATGTACATCCTTCTGTACGAATGTGTATACGTATGTAAGTAAGTACATATGTAATCCCGTTATACTCAGGTTAAGTAAATTGTACCAGGTTTGAGTAAGCAGTATTTGAGATAATGGGTGTTTAGACTGACATTTAGTAGTGTTTCAAATGATGGGCACTTAGTTGAGTTAGCAGTGTTTGAGATAATGGGTGTTTAGACTGACATATAGTAGTGTTTCAAATGATGGGCACCTAGTTGAGTTAGCAGTGTTTGAGGTTATGGGTGTTTAGACTGACATTTAGTAGTGTTTCAAATGATGGGCACCTAGTTGAGTTAGTAGTGTTTGAGGTTATGGGTGCTTAAGTTGACATTAAGTAGTGTTTCAAGTGATGAGCACCTAGTTGAGTTAGCAGTGTTTGAGGTTATGGGTACTTAGGCAGTAGTTTTAATTAGCAGTGTTTAAGATAATTAGAAGTTTGAGTTAGAGTGTTTAGACTGACATTTAGTAGTGTTTCAAATGATGGTCACCTAGTTGAATTAGCAGTGTTTGAGATAATGGGTGTTTAGACTGACATTTAGTAGTGTTTCAAATGATGGGCACCTAGTTGAGTAAGCAGTGTTTGAGATAATGGGTGTTTAGACTGACATTTAGTAGTGTTTCAAATGATGGGCCCCTAGTTGAGTTAGCAGTATTTGAGGTTATGTGTACTTAGGCAGTAGTTTGAATTAGCAGTGTTTCAGATAATGAGAAGTTTGAGTTAGGGTGTTTGAGATAACAGGTACGTACATTGTAGTGTGAATAAGCATTGTTTTAGATGAGAAGTTTGAGTTAGCAGTGTTTGAAGTTATGCGTGCTTATGTTGTAGTTTGAATTAGCAGTGTGGCTGTTGTTTGTGTAAACAGTGTTTGAGATAATGGGTACTTATGCTGTAGTTTGAGTTAACAGTGTTTGAGATAATGATTACTTTGGCTGTAGTTTGTCTTAGCAATGTTTAAGCCAATGGTTACATGAGCTGTAGTTGGAGTTTGTAGTGCTTGAGATAATGGGTACTTTGGCTGTAGTTTGTCTAAGCAATGTTTAAGCTAATGGTTACATGGACTGTAGTTGGAGTTTGTAGTGTTTGAGATAATGAATGCTTAGACTAGTTTGAGTTGCAGTATTTGAGATAACAGGTACTTATGCTGTAGTTTGAATTTGTAGCATGTGAGTCAATGGGTACTTAGACTGTAGTTTGTGTTAGTAGTGTTTAAGATAATGATTACTGTAGTGTGAGTTTCCAGTGTTTGAGATAATGTTCACTTTGGTTGTGGTTAGAGTTAACAGCTAATTACAATGAAGTTTGAGTTAGTAATGCTTGAGATAATGGGAGTGCCTTTGCTATGGAAGCACAAAAACTTGAAGTTTATTTTTTTCAGGCTTGGTTGTTCCGAATGGACCATGCAGTGCTGGTTATGTGTGTCTGTCTGCTGCCTCAACAGCCCAGCCCACTGATGGTCTCACTGGTGTAATCTGCCCTCAGGGCTCATACTGCCCCGAGGGCTCAAGCATTGAGACTCCTTGCCCAGCAGGAACTTTCGGAGCCAGTACAGGTTTACAGAATGTAACAGGATGCACACCTTGTACACCCGGATACTACTGCGATGTTGCTGGTAGGACTTTTAACCCTTCTCTTGCTGAATATTCATTTATGCCACACCCATTTCTGTATATCAACCAATCAAATTACTTGATGTAATTTATTGCTACAAATTCATAAACTGAATGTCAAACAGTGTAGATCCTGATCAGATGGCTTCTTCAGAAGCCATCTGATCTGGATCTACACTGTTTCCAAAGATAGGGTTGTCATGAACAGCATGATAAGAGTTAACCTATATTGGATAGGAAAACCTAGAAAAGGACACTGGCAAATAATGCAGGCTCCGATCAGATGCTGCATTGCACAATGCAGCATCTGATCGGAGCCTGCACTATTTGCAAAATGTCCAGCCATTTTCTAAATAAATTTCTGAAAACAGTATCGACCTGATGCCCATATATTGAAAACGGATTGGGCCCCCACCCATCTTGGCCTGAAGAAATGGATTGGGATGCATGGTACTCTTGCTCAGAGCTGAAACCAACCAAACGTTTGAAAACTGGTAAACTACTAAGAAGGTCTAAGCCTGCATATGAAAAGTGATGTGAGTTAAACCATCCTTTAAACCCGACCATCCCTTAAACCCCTAGCAGTTTCTTTGGGCAGAAGGGCTTGAGATGTCATTTCATCTCAGTGTCGGGTAAAAGACCCACAAACTCAGAAGCAATGTCCCCAAAATCACATAAATTGTGTTTAGAGGAACTTAAACCTCAATACAAACAAACAAAATTTAAAATGTGACCTATATATCATGTTTCAATGATTTTTCCTTACAACTCAAAGACTATTTCATCTAGATCTAGATTTCATCATATCTAGATCATGGTGACCTATATTTCATGGTTCAGTGATTTTAACTTATTTCTTGAAGGTGAGAAACTGGCAAGCTATGCTGTCATGTGACATCTCTTGTTCTATATAGTCTACACATTCTTGTTTGGTTTATATAACTTTGACTAACATGGTTTCTGGTTTGGACCAGAACAATAATGTTTATAGAGGTTTTGGTGTACTTTTGGAAATCCAGCGTATTATAGTCTTCATTAGCTGACATTTTGTTAAATACTGCTAGCAGCACTTGTGCCTTTAGGATAACACATTCACCCATGTTAGATAAAAATATGTATAATGTCCCTAAATATGGACTTTTTTATGCCCCCACATCTTATGATGCCGGGGGCATATAGTTTTTCGGTTTTCTGTACGTGCGTCCGTGGGTACGTGCGTAAGTGCGTCCGAATGTACGAAAGTGTGTACGTACGTAATCCTGTTAGACTCAGGTTAAGGTTTTGGGTCAGGGTAGAACTTGAGCTCATATTTTTCAAACCATGCAATGGATGTGGTTTATATTTAGTATGATGATAGATATGGGTCCAAAGTTTTATCCAGCAATACCCCCACACCTGCCCATGGTCTCAAGGTCAAGGTCACGGACTTAGAAATTTTTAATGTTTAAGACTCAGGTTAAGGTTTTCGCTCAGGGTAGAACTTGAGCTCATATTTTTCAAACCATGCAATGGATGTGGTTTATATTTAGTATGATGATAGATATGGGTCCAAAGTTTTATCCAGTAATACCCCAAACCTACCCATGGTCTCAAGGTCAAGGTCACGGACTTAGAAATTTTTAATGTTTAACACTCAGGTTAAGGTATTTGTACCACATTGAACTTTAACTTTTATGATTCATTTGGTTCATATTTGGTTTAATGAAAGATGCAGGTCCAAAGATTTATTCAGTAATACCCCCACCCATGCCTATGACTTCAAGGGCAAGGTCGCAGACATAGAAATTTTCAAAATTAAGTATGTTAATAGCTTATATTTTCAAAACTCTATAATGGATTTGCTTCATATTTGTAATGACAATAGTTGCAGGTCCAAAGTTTCATTGAGCCATACCCCCTACCCCTTAACTGAAGGTCAAGGTCACAGACATAGAAATTTTTATATTATATTTTTGAGAGCTCATATTTCTTTAACCATGTGATGGATTTGCTACATAATTGGAATGATGATAGATACATGTCAAAAGTTTCATTCAGCCATAACCCAAAATGTACTCACATTGCCATATTAAATTATCAAAGTTATAGGGTTATTGTTAGTTTTGGACGACTGGCCCCAGTTTTTTGGGAGTAAACATTAATGTTGTTCTGTTATTAGGGCCCCCCACTGAAAGTGTGGGTGCCCTATAGTAATCACTCTGTCCATCCGTCTGTCTGTCCATCCACAAATTTTTGATAGCGCTGCCGGGGCCCTAGTCAGTTTCACTGACAGCTCTAGTTTTCTCCAGGCTTACTGTCAGAAGCGGGACTCTGTACAGAAGGTTATTACTGTAGTTATGCAGCAATATTACCCAATCCTGTTCTGTTATTTTCTCCAGGCTTACTGTCAGAAGAGGGACACTGTACAGAGGGTTACTACTGTAGTTGTGCAGCAATATTACCCAATCCTGTTCTGTTATTTTCTCCAGGCTTACTGTCAGAAGAGGGACACTGTACAGAGGGTTACTACTGTAGTTATGCAGCAATATTACCCAATCCTGTTCTGTTATTTTCTCCAGGCTTACTGTCAGAAGAGGGACACTGTACAGAGGGTTACTACTATAGTTATGCAGCAATATTACCCAATCAGCAGGATAAAGATTAATTTTGTTCTGTTATTTTCTCCAGGCTTACTGTCAGAAGCGGGACACTGTATAGAAGGTTATTTCTGTAGCAATGCAGCGATAATACCCAATCCTGTTGCCCAAGGATACGGTGACGTCTGCCCATCAGGGCACTATTGTCCAAATGGGACTGGTACCCCACAACCTTGCCCAGCAGGCACATACCTCCCAACAGAAGGGGCGACAGCAGAGGCTGACTGTCTGGACTGTGATGGAGGAAAATACTGTGGAAGTGTTGGACAAAGCAATTACACAGGTAGGAAAATACTGGGGAAGTGTTGGACAAAGCAATTACACAGGTAGGAAAATACTGTGGAAGTGTTGAACCAAGCAGTTGCACAGGTAGGAAAATACTGCGGAAGTGTTTGACAAAGCAATTGCACAGGTAGGAAAATACTATGGAAGTGTTGGACAAAGCAATTACACAGGTAGGAAAATACTGCAGAAGTGTTGCACAAAGCAATTAGATAGGTAGTAGGAAAATACTGCGGAAGTGTAGCAATTACACAGGTAGGAAAATACTGTGGAAGTGTTGGACAAAGCAATACCACAGGTAGGAAAATACTGCAGAAGTTTTGGACAAAGCAATTACACAGGTAGGAAAATAGTGTGGAAGTGTTGGACAAAGCAATTACACAGGTAGGAAAATACTGCAGAAGTGTTGCACAAAGCAATTACATAGGTAGTAGGAAAATACTGCGGAAGTGTAGCAATTACACAGGTAGGAAAATACTGTGGAAGTGTTGGACAAAGCAATACCACAGGTAGGAAAATACTGCAGAAGTTTTGGACAAAGCAATTACACAGGTAGGAAAATACTGTGGAAGTGTTGGACAAAGCAATTACACAGGTAGGAAAATACTGTAGAAGTGTTGGACAAAGCAATTACACAGGAAGGAAAATACTGCGGAAGTGTTGGACAAAGCAATTACACAGGTAGGAAAATACTGTGGAAGTGTTGGACAAAGCAATTACACAGGTACAGTTCTGTATTTACTGCATGTATTCAGACAGACAGCCCAGAGCAAACAGTGTAGACCCAGATGAGTTGTCTCAGAATGCAGTCTAATCATGGTCTGCATTGTTTGCCACTCAGCAAGACATTATGATAACTCACCTGTGCGACATAGTGCTTTTTTCATATCTCCAAAATGGCTACTTTTCTGATGAAAATCTGTGATATTTTTCTTATAAATGCTCAAAACATAGGTTGTGGGTGCTGGTTAGAACCGCCTCATTGAGGTGGTTCTAACAAGTACCCACAACCTATGTCTTGGAGCAGAAATAAGAAAAATAATGTATACCCCATAAACCCCCCTTTTCTCTATATGAAGTGGGGTTTAGGGGGTCTTCATTTCATGGACATGTTCATGAAATGATAGTTTTTAACACAATACCGGGTAGTAAATTATACTTGAGTCGAGGTATCCGAATGCTCTGGGTAAATGCAATACTTACATCTTAGGTAAATTGTTACACCTGCCATATTTTACTGCAGTTGTTGACAAGGACAATAATTTTAATGTCTTTCCATATGCTTATCTTTGAACTGAAACACTTCAGAAGGGGTCTTCTCCTTAAGGAAAGAATTTGCTCCAGAGGAGCAAATTCTTTCCTTTAAGAGTAGACCAGGGAAAATTACTCTTTATAGCAGCTTTGATATAATATTATGGCTGCGTCTCCTGACAACCGGTTGTCAGGAGCATTTTTGCTATGTAAAATGCTCCTGACAACCGGTTGTCAGGAGCATTTTGCTATCCAAAATGCTCCTGACAACCAGCAATATTTTTCCAATAAAAACCTGCTATATAAGCATTATTTTGGTTACTTAACACAGTATTTTTAGTTTCTTGATACATGTTTAATATTTTTTGTCTTCTCTGGTATTTTAACATAACTAATGACTTGAAAATTAAAGAGAAAAAACATATAGTACTTGCAGAATTTAATGTTTTATTTAATACTGAAAATAAATACCAACTAAATATAGGGTCAATTTCACTTGAGTGCTATGGAAAAAACATGTCATCAATTCCCTTTTTGAGAATATATATGGTTAAGGGGTGGGGATCTGAACGGTTTCTGAGATATATTGCTTTTAATGAAGTTAAGGGGTGGGGCATGGCCCCTGGCGCCCCTGGGGGCGCCATGCTGATGTCACTGATTGGGTCTTATAATTAAGAACAAGAATATATATGGTTTAGGGTCAGGGGCTCTAAACAGTTTCTCAGGTATATGGTCTTGGTGAAGTTGAGGGGTGCAGCATGGCCCAGGCACACCCTAGGTGACCCCTTGGTTGGTGTTACTGAATGTGTCGTATCATAAAGAACAAGAATAAATATGGTTATGGGGTGTGGATCTGTAAGGTTTCTAGTTTGTTTGATTTAAGGTTTAACGTCCCCCTCAACACTGTAAAGGTAATTTTGGAGACATTGCTTCCAATTTTGTGGGACTTTTACCCGACACTGAGATGAAATGACATCTCAAGCCCTGTCACCCAATGAAACCAATAGGGTTTATAAGCCATGACCGTCCGCCTCACACCGCGGTTCCAGGACAGGCTTAGATCCTCTAAGGGGTTTACCAGTACTAGTGTGCGGGCCGGATTCAGCTCTGCGCAGAAGCATCATATAGCCCATACATTTCTTCAAGCCCCTATGGGCAGGGGCCGGTAAGGTTTCTGGAATATTGGACCTTTTATGAAGTGGAGGGGGGTTGGGGGGGGGGGCATGGCCCCAGCAGATCCTGGGAGACCCCAAGGTTGGTGTTACTGAATGCCACTTATCATAAGGGACAAGAATATATATGGTTTAGGGGTGGGGATCTGTAAGGTTTCTGGGATATTCAGCCTTTTATGAAGTGGATGGGGTGTGGCATTGCCCTGGCACATCCTGGGGGACCCCCAGGTTGGTGTCACTGAGTGCTTCTTATTATCAATATATATGGTTAACGAGTGGGGCCCTGAATGGTTTCTGAGATAAATAGCATTTTCATCAACCAATAAAAGTGAGCAGTAGGCCTAAAATCATTGTCATACCCCAGGGCTCAAGCTAGCCCAAAAAATTTGGGAGAAGTGACTTCTCCCTCCTGGGAAAATAGGGAGAAGTTTGCTGGGTCTAGGGAGAAGTGGGTGCGGCTTAACACCGAACAACAACAATGTAATCAGTTCTCCTGTAAACCCCTATTTGGAGAAAAGTGTGTTTTATAGGGGTATCAATCAATTCCACTATTGAGACCACCTGCAATGAAGACTAATTCTGCTTTAAAAAGACCACTTTTGAACTGTCCCAAAGGTGGTCTTAATATAGTAATTTTACTGTATTTGGGCAAGCTGTAACTTTTGTTATATCCAACCATGTTATAATGAAAGGTGTTATAAAGTAAAGAGGTTTCTGTGTAATAGTTAGATCAGTTCACTAAGTACCTGTCACAATTGTATTTGAAACAAGGGGGAACAACCTCGCTAAATGAAAATCAGTTGTTATTTTTTATGAATTTGGATAATTACTGAGTAACTGAATATTTACCGGCAAGTAATAATTATTATCACTTACAAAATAAAAAATTGCCACCTACTTTTGTTGTTGTCCATAAAAAAATGAAAACGATTGATGGATGCAAAAGTAATGTACAAACAAATCAATGGCAAATAAACCATCTATATTTAAAATTTATTAAATACTAATGCAGTGTCAATGTCACCGGTCAGGCTAATCTTATTACTGTATACAACAGTACATAACAAAGTACGTCCGCACCCGGACTTTGGCACCAGCTAACGGTACAAATATACCTGTTTAAGTTACATAATCTTGTGTAATCTTAATTGGCTTTTAATGCAATAAAAACTTTGTGCAATCAACCGAGATAGATTTATGACAGTACAAGACTACTAAGCGTGTTGCAAGTGGCTCGAGCTGCATGAGCTAACGGTTAGAATTAAATTACATAACAGTACCAAACTGCAACTGGGACGAAGTGCAGAATAAACAGTTAGCTTTGTTCAGTGTAATTACTGAGATTTCTGATGCTAGTGGATCGAAGGATTATCGTCACCTTGTCAGTTTACCGTTACTGTTCACAAGGAAGACACACAAAAAAAAAACGGGCGAAATTTCAGGGCGAAGTTTTTTTCGCTTTCATCGCCAAAGTCGGCGAAGTGAGCCCCAACAGGGCGACTTCTTCGCCCGAGTCGCCCTCTAGCTTGAGCCCTGTACCCTGTTTATAGGGCAGTAGATAGATCAGATCAGGGCTCGAGAAAATATCGGTTTCCCGGTTCTGGACCGATTTTGCCCTCCATAAACCGATTTTGACTTCAGAAGAAGGTTAAAAAATCGGTCCATAATTCTATAACAATTTTAAAAAATCGGTTCGAAAATTTCGCTAAATCAATATGTTGACCGTTTGCCACTGATAATCCAAGCATGTATACATAAAACGCCTACAATACAAGGTGTTAGACCGGTTCATTATCTAACTAGGTGAAAATTGGACAAGTCCACGTCGGGTTCTTTGATCTTATCGCAGCGAAATTTGACCTGTGTGTCAAAATTATTAAACCGTGAACACTGGCCTCAGGCGTTATCGGCAAGGTGAGAAAATAAGGTCAATCAATGCAGGGCATACGCTAGTTTGTTTACACAAGTCATTAATTTATGGCTTACTACAGAAACGGTATTTGAATATAAAATTGTGTGTGTGTGTTTTTTTGTTGTTTTTTTTTATTCACATGGCGCAATTTTCAATACACACCTGTCATGTCTGAACATTGCCTTCGAGGGAAAATGCCTTATTTCACCCATTTTAAACGATATTTTTATTTAAGAAATACGCTCCATTGAAACCAATAACAAACCATGTGTGTGAATGAATTAAAATGAAACCGCATGACGGGATTTTCCGATCACGTGGCTTCAATATCGGTCGTCATTTGTAGACAAAGCTATTTGTTTCAGGCTTGTGTAATCGTGAAATATGTATTTACATGTATATTCTTTAGAACTCGGTTCGGCCATGTAAGATTTTGAATGACTCTCGTTCGGTCATGTTTTGGTTCGAGATTAAAGAAATGTTTTTTTCGATATTTTAACCCGTTCAAAGCTATTGTTTTTAGAAATACGCCCTATTAAAATTTGTGACATAAAACAGGCGTGTGTGTTACGTCCTTGGCTGCATTAATGTGTATTGTGTAAACGGAAACCGGATGACGTCATTTTCTGACCACGTGGCTGCAAAATCGGTCACAATTTGTAAACAAATCAATTTGGGCAAAATAAAATGCGTGAAATAAGAGAAATATTTTAAAGGTTTATATAGTGACCATCGAACTGGTCTTTGACTGCCCCACGTCGGTTGTTTCCCTTTAGCGGTCTTCAGGTTGTGAGTGACCCGGATATTGGGAAAATGAAAGTAGGTGAAATCTGGCGTAGAAAATGAAAGTAGATGAAATCGGAACGATGTGAGCAATAATTGCTGTTAATAATCGAGATACTGGTGCTCATATCCGTTGATAAGTGTAAGAGCAACATTGGTATGTCAAGATACGCTAATAACACATTTTGAAATTGCAAATTGCCAAGGACGTTTACGGAAATTACCGAAACCGATCGGCAATTTCCGGAATTTTTGGCGAAATCTGGCTGGACCGATTTGGATTCTTCAGTTTCTCGAGCCCTGGATCAGATAGTAGATTGCCTAAGGAACATTTTTATGAAAGTATTGTCAAAATATCTGCAGAGTCTTGGCAGTAAATGCCATTTTCAATTTTCCCCATTATAAGTCTATGGAATCTATAAGTTGCCATAGCAACCAAACTAATGAGCCGATTTTCATAAACAAGAGAGCCATGATGGCCCAGGATCGCTCACCTTATCCATAGAGTAACAAGTGGGTCCCGGGGAGGGCTGTTTTTGACCCCATGGCTATAATGTGCATAATGTTGAGGGAAGTCTAAAAAGGTGAAGCTTCATACCAAATATCAACTAGATCGCGCAGTCGATGGCGCGCCATCGCAAATCCCCATGTTTTGACCTCTTCCAGGGACCCCTTGGGGCTGGTCCAAAAATTAATGTGCTCTTGCAGAAGCCATTCATGTAAGTAACTGACACACCAAATTTGGTTGAATTCCAATGAACGGTATAGGAGGAGATAGCCGGACAGACGGACGGACGGAGGCGATAACAATATCCCCACTTTTCTTCAAAAAACGTGGGGATAACAAAGACTATAATTTGAACAATTTTCTTCAAAAAACGTGGGGATAACAAAGACTATAATTTGAACAATCTTGGTAAAGGTCCACTAGATGAAGCGCTTCATACCCAACATCAACAAAGGCTATAATTTGGTAAAGGTCTACTGGATAAAGCTACACACCAAATATCAAAGACCCGGGGGTTGCAGTTTCAGAGAAGAAGATTTTTATTTTAAAGATATTCCCTACATAAGCCTATGTAAAACCAAAAGGCCCTGAGATGGGGGGCTTTTTTGGCCTCAGTGTTATAATATAAACAATCTTGATAGAGGTCCACTAGATGAAGCTCCAAACCAAATATCAAAGACCTGGGCCTTGTGGTTACAGAGAAGAAGATTTTCAAAGATTATCTCTATATAAGTCTATGTAAAACCAAAAGGTCCCGGGACGGGGGCATTTGTGGCCCCGAGGGCTATAATTTGAACAATCTTAGTAGAGGTCCACTAGATGAAGCTCCAAATATCAAAGACATGGGCCTTGCAATTTCAGGGAAGAAGATTTTTAAAGATGTCCCTATATAACTCAATATAAAACCAAAGGGTCTCTTTTCCCTATATATATACAAGTCTGTGTAAAACCAAAGGGCCCCGAAGCGGGGGCATTTTTGGCCCCAGGGCTTTAATTTGAACAACCTTGGTACAGGTCCACAAGATTAAGTTTCATACCAAATATCAAAGACCTGGGCCATGCGGTTTCAGAGAAGAAGATTTTTAAAGATTTTTCCTATATAAGTCCATGTAAAACCAAAGGACCCAAAGGCAGGGGCATTTTTGGTCCCAGCACTATAATTTGAACATTCTTGGGTCTACTAGTTGGAGCTTCATACCAAATATCAAAGACCTGGGCCTTGTGGTTTCAGAGAAGAATATTTTTTTAAGTTTTCGGTGAAAAAATCTATTTTTGGTTCCTGTGACCTAGATGTGCAACGGACTGGAACCATTTGAACATCTTTGAAAGGGCACCACCTGATCATTACTGTGAAGTTTGGTCAAAATCCGATCAGGTGTTTAGGAGGAGATGTGTTTACGCACGGATGGATGCACGGACAACAGAGGAAAGGTGATCCCAAAAGCCCATTTGTCTCTATGTGACGTGAGCTTAAAACATAAACTTTCAATCCCCCAGCCCAAGGATGCTACAGATAAAATTTGGGTCAAATCGGCTTAGTGGGTTTAGAGGAGATGTCATTTGAAAGTGTTGACGCCAGTTGACGACATATTTCAGACGACAATGGACAACTGCCTAGCCTATAAGCTACCACATAGCTTTTGGCTCTGATGACCCAAAAAATCTCAATAAAAATTACATGAATTAACTTCAATTAAGTTCATTTGAATACTAAAAAAAATGACAAAAAAGCATTAAACATGTGTCAAGAACCATGAAATACTACAAAGGTAAATAAAATAATACTAAATTACTTATATTATAGGGTTATATTGGAAAAATATTGCTGGTTGTCAGGAGCATTTTTGCTATCAAAAATGCTCCTGACAACCGGTTGTCAGGAGCATTTTATATAGCAAAAATGCTCCTGACAACCGGTTGTCAGGAGACACTTCCTAATATTATTATAACATGCCTCAAAAATGTTAATTTTATGCAATATTCTATGATGGATACAACACAATTTCTTATTACAACAATATATTATGGGCTAGATATTATTGTAAAACACTTAAATTTGGCGGCAGCAAATTTTTGTGGTTTTTATGAGTGGACCTTTTCACAGATTTTTATTTTGGCGGATTCTCAATTTCAGAAATAAAAAACAAAATCTGTGATTTTTGACGTAGCCCTGTGTTTCTCATGCATTCAGATCCTACCCTGTGATTTGCAAGTCATAAACTGTGATTTTAAACTGTTTTTCACACTGCACTGGTCTTATTGTTTGAGTGAAACAAATCACTGCTAATGCTATTTATACCCCCGGCATCCAAAGTATGCTTTGGGGGTATATAGTTTTCGTCCTGCCGTTCGTCCGTCCGTCCATCCGTCCATGTTTCTGTCCTTCCATCTGTCCATCCATCCGTCCGTCCGTCCTTCCATCCGTCCGTCCTTCCGTCCGTCCGTCCGTTAACATTTTGGTTAAAGTTTTGCGTTAAAGTTTCTAAGAGGTTGTATTTTCTGAATCATTTGATAGATTTAGTTGATACTTACACTGAAGTTACATACTGGTCTAGAGATTTCATTGATGCATGTTCCACCCCCCACAGTGACCTTGAGTTCAAGGTCACAGACTTAGAAATTTTACATTTTGGTTAAAGTTTTGCGTTAAAGTTTCTAAGAGGTTGTATCTTCTGAACCCTTTGATAGATTTGGTTGATACTTACACTGAAGTTACATACTGCTCTAAAGATTTCATTGATGTATGTCCCACCCCCCACAGTGACCTTGAGGTCAAGGTCACAGACTTAGAAATTTTACATTTTGGTTAAAGTTAACAGTACGCTCTACTTCTAAAATGTAAATGCCCTTGGCTGATTGACGTTTTATTTCCCTATATCATACGTGCGATGTGTATTTGGAAAAGAATTTCTGCCGTTTTGTTATACGCTTTTTGATCTTTATTGGCGGTTTTTAATTTGTTGCAGGTTTTTCCTTGACCGCCGATAGTGCCAAAATAAAATGAACACGAAATATAAGTGTTTTACAGCAGTAAAATTATCTTGAAACAGCTGTAAAAAACGAATGAAAAAAAGAAAATAAAGGCTTTGGTGTGTTGTACATTTTCCATATCTTTTTTCTAGGAGACTGTGATGCTGGCTACTATTGTACAGCTGCCGCTAATGTCAGCAATCCTACAGACGGTGTAACAGGAGACATCTGTCCCGCCGGTAGCTACTGCCCCATTGGTAGTCCCGCTCCAATACCTTGTGCAGATGGTAAGATATTATTTTATGTATAGTTACATTACTATCTATCTAGTCTCTTTTTGTCATCAGAAGTTTTCTCGTGAAAATTTGTAACATTTTTCTTATTTATGCTCCAAATATAGATTGAAGGTGCTCATTATAACTACCTTGAGGCATTTCTAATGAGTACTCACAGATTGTAATTTTGACTCGTCAGATGCTCTCACTGGTGATCAGGAGTCAATAGTTTGATACTTTCTGGGTTGGAAATATCCTTTCTTGGAGATTTAATATGTAATCTTTTCTATGGTCTTTCTCTCCCTTCTGCTGATTCAAGAAGGGCAGTTGTCAGTTTCTGGCAAAAGATTGTGGACTGTAATGGTTAACCACTTATGTATTAGCCTACCGAGGAAAAGTGTGATTAAGTCAACTTACTGCCTCAGTATGACCTAAATAGTGTTGACTGGGCCATTGAGCTATAAACAAAACAGACACCTTAGAAAAATAATGCAAAAAAAAAATGGATTCCCATTAAGCATAATTATGTAAAATTCAAATATACCATAATCTCTTTATAGCAACCTGTTGGACTCCAAAGCAGAAACTGATTTAGTTAAACATGTGCCATCCAAAAAAAATGTATAGATTATACAGAAAAATGACCATTCCTCAGAAGTTATATCGATTGATTCAAATATTTTTTCATATCTTTAAAAGGTACATTCATGAATGTTACTGGTGCTGAAGTCTGTGATACCTGTCTTCCAAGATTCTTCTGTGTGAACAAAGACCGGGCAGATGAATGTCCAATGGGTGCTTATTGCCCTGGAAACAACGGCTACAACTACTCTCTCTGTCCACCTGGCACTTTCAACCCTGTTACTATGCTCATGGCCGAACTTGAATGTGAGCAATGCTCCGGAGGATTTTACTGCGCCACACCAGGGTTGGATAGTCCGACAGGAGAGTGTTCACCGGGCTATTACTGTGAGATTGGTGTTGACACGGCAACGCCCAATAATAACAACACAGGAACTGGAGGTAGGATTATTGGGCTGCATCCATGAAGTTTTATATTCTCTTAACCCTGAACCGTTATCCTGCTGAATGAATTAATTTAGCCCCATCCACTTCTGACTGTTGTGGAGCGCAGTGGTGCAGTGGTAAAGGATCGGCTTTGAGATCGAGAGGTACCGGGTTCGATCCTCACATGTGCCATGTGTTGTTTCCTTGAGCAAGAGACTTTATCCACATTGCTCAGTACTGGTTTCTACCCAGGAAAAGAGGGCCACATGGAAGATTAGTTCTAGTACTAAATGTGTTACCCTCTATAAATAAGGTTGATTATTATTATTATTATTACTGTCAACAAATTACACTAAAATCCCGGCATTAAGACCACCTAAAATTAAGACTAATTCTCCTTTAAGAAGCTTATTTAGTAGGTTGCAGTTATTCGTTCTTTGAGTTTTCTGTGTACAGTGTCCTCTGGCCAGAGACTACCTTTGGGTCTTAAAGACCACTTTTGAACAGTCCCAAAGGTGATCTTAATATAGGAATTTTACTCTACTTGAAAGAATGTATTCATTCAGTTCACAAACTGCATGACAAATAGGGTTGATCCTGATCAGATGGCTTCTCCATCTGACCTGGTTCTACACTTTTTGCATACGTTGGGAATGTCATGTTCAACAGGCTCAGGGTAACCCTTGTCCTGCTGAACCAGGATATGCCTTTTCTTTGAAACAATGTAGATCCAGATCAGATGGCTTCTGAAGAGGCCATCTGATCAGTATCTACATTGTTTGTCATTATGTCTCCCCCGAAAATTTTTTTTTTCGGAGAGACATATTGTTTTTCCCCCGGGCGTCTGTCTGTCCGTCTGTCCATCTGTCCGTCTGTCACACATTTGTGTCTGCTCTATAACTTGAAGACTGTTTGAGCTATCCTCATGAAACTTCATATAAATATTAATCAGCATTAGACGACGTGCAGTGCGCAAGAACTATAACTCTCGCATTTATACTTTTAGAATTATCTCCCTTGGAAGTTTGTCGGTATGTATATATGTATGGGCAAATCTTGTCTGGTCAGTAACTTTCTTATTTTCAGATGGATTTTAAAAATTACTTGGCAGAAATATTAACAACCATAAGACAATGTGTGGTGCACATGAGGCAGGTCGGTACCTTGAAGGTCAAGGTCATACTTAGAGGTCAGAGGTTAAAAAAGGGGCATTTTTTTCGTGTTTGGTCAATAACTTTCTTATTTTCAGATGGATTTTAAAATTACTTTGCAGAAATATTAGCAACCATGAGATGATGTGTGGTGCGCATGAGGCAGGTCAGTACCTCAAAGGTCAAGGTCATAGTTAGAGGTCAAAGGTAAAAAATGGGCCTTTTTTTCGTGTTTGGTCAATAACTTTCTTATTTTGAGATGGATTTTGAAATCACTTGGCAGAAATGTTAACCAATATAAGACAATGTGTTGCGTGCACGTCCTAGGTTGGTACCTCAAAGGTCAAGGTCACACTTTGAGGTCAAAGGTAAAAAAGGGGCCTTTTTTCGGGTTTTGTCAATAACTTGCTTATTTTTAGATAGAATTTGAAGTTACTTGGCAAAAATGTTAACTATCATGAGACGATGTGTTACATGCATGATTCAGTTTGGTACCTAAAATGTCAAGGTCATACATAGAGGGCCTTTTTTCGTGTTTGATCAATAACTTTCTTATTTTTAGATGGATTTTGAAATTGCTTCGCAGAAATGTTAACCACCATGAGATGATGTGTTGCACGCATGACCCAGTTTGGTACCTGAAAGGTCAAGGTCATACATAGAGGTCAAAGGTAAAAAAGGGGGGCTTTTTGTGTTCTGTCAATAACTTTCTTATTTTTAGATGGATTTTGAAATTACTTTGCAGAAATGTTAACCACCATGGAACAATGTGTTGCATGCATGACTCAAGTTGGTACCTCAAATGTCAAGGTCGTACTATGATGTCAAAGGACAAAAGGGGCCTTTTTTAGTGTTCAGTCAATAACTTTCTTATTCCTGGATAGATTGTGAAATTACTTGGCAGAAATGTTAACCATCATGAGACGATGTGGTGCACGCTAGACCCAGGTCGGTACCTCCAAGATAAAGGTCATACTAAGAGGTCAGAGGTAAAAAAAGTTTGTTTTTTTGTGTCCAGTCAATAACTTTTTTATTTCTGGATGGACTTTATATATAAAGTAACCATGCAGAAATGTACACCGTCATTAGACCATGAGTCATGTGCAAGACCAAGGTCCATACCTCCAATGTCAAGGTCATACCTAGAGGTCAAAGGTAAAAAAAGGGACAGTCAATAACTTCCTTATTCTTTGATGGATTATGAAATTGCATAGCAGAAATGTTAACCATCATGAGATGATATGTTGTACCTAAAAGGTCAAGGCCATACTTAGAGGTCAAAGGTAAAAAAGGGCTTTTTTGTGTACGGCCAATAACTTTTTTATTTCTCTATGAACATTTTTAAAGTGACTTTGCAGAAATGTTCATCTTCATTAGATGATGTGTTGCACACAAGACCCAGCTCAATACCTCCAATGTCAAGGTCATACTTAGAGGTCAAAATCGGGGGAGACATCTGTGTTTTTGTAGAAAAACAAATTCTAGTTGGTTCATGTTTGTGCTTCTTTCTCTTTGGTGTCTCTGATGGGAGCTGTGGGTTAATTGTATCGATTCCTGATCATTGCCTTCACTTCTATTATGAAGAAATTTTAGTATAAAGTATTTCATTCCACATGAAAAAAATCTGTTGTATTAACAAGTTCAGCAAGGATTCGGTACTAAATGGGTAAATGATGCTTGTACAAGCTTGCATCTACAAATGGCAAATTAAATGCATCCATATTTATCTAGCTACTAACACTGTGATCAGTCACATTTGCCCATTACTCGCAGGTGTACATTATACATACACTCCAAGTTTTGCAGGATGAAAGCCTACACAATACAGGTCTTTAACCTGCATAGGGGATGACTCTCCCTGCCCAGGGGGCATCCAGTTAACGTCCCAATCTGAAGGACTGCACTTTTTGACATTTATCCCTGCAAATGATGCCAATGGAGCTTGTTCAGACACCGAAATAATCACCGCCGCCTGGGATCAAACGGGGGCCTCTAGCATCAGAGACAAATGCACTAATCACTGAGCCATCACGCTCCTTACCACTGAGCTATCACACTCACATTGACCTACATTTCATGGTTCACTGCCTTGGTAAAATATTGCCTTAACCCTAGCTCCTACCCTAATGAAAGAGTCCATTTCTCAAGAACTATATGAGGTACATTAATGATACTTGGTACAAACATGCATCTAGAGCTGGCAACTTTAATGCATGCATCCATATTTCACCATGACTTAAATTTCATGGTTCACTGACTTTGTGTTTTTTTTGTGTCAACCCTTATGCTCACCCTGATATAAGAGTCCATTTCCCAAAACGTATAGGAGCTTGGTACAAACTTGCATCTAGGGAAGGCAACTTTTATACAAACATCCATGTTTGACGACCTACATTCCATGTTTTTTGGACTTAGCGCCCCAATGGGCGTTACATAGCCTTTGGCAGAATTCTTGTCTCTACATAATGTGGCAGTTACCAGGGTATTCAGTGTGTATACTTGTTAACATTATGTAATTACACCACAACCTCTTTACAACATTATTAATGGGGTCCAAAGCAAAAACCATGTTAGTTAATCTATACATTTTTGAGATCCATCTTGAAACCCTGTTATATCCATAACCGTGCTATATCAAACAGTGTTATAATGCAGTTGCGGTGTATCTGTTTTCAGGACCTTGCCCAATTGGTCACTACTGCCCCAATGGAACTACAGTACCATATGGTTGTGATGCAGGGACCTACAATGATCAGACTCACCAAGCCTCGTGTAAAGTATGTGTTGCAGGATACTATTGCCTCACTAACTCTACCATGTACAGTGACAAGCCATGTCCGAAAGGTGAGCTTCCCTTCTTACTAATACATTGGTTGCCGTAAAAATTCTCAAAATTTGGACTCCTTCAGGACTTGCTGTAATTCTCCTAAAATTTTAACAAATTTGTTTCATGATCCAGCAATTAGCCCAAAAGGTGTGGATGGAATGGCAAACAGTGTAGACCCTGATCAGACTGCTCCTTAAGGAGCAGTCTGATCTGGGTCTGCACTGTTTGCTTAGGATCATTACAGGAAATAATTATGCTGAATGGGAATGGAATACTCGCAGATTTATGGCCTATCTATCCCAATATTTAGGTTCATTACAGTAGGAACCCTTTGCCCATTTTAGATGGCCAAATCTGGTGGCCTGCCTTAGTGCCCCAGTCGGATGTGCATCTGATTGGTGATCCGGAGGTCATGGGCTAGATCCCAACTTTTTCATGGGAATTGCTCCAGAAATATCTTCTCTATTATCAGTGTTTTCCTTCTGCTGATTCAAGAAGGCATAACCAAAACACGCCTGTACAAATACATTGTAAGTTACACAAATTTTAAGATGAAAAATTGTGATATTTTTCTTATTTCTGCTCAAAATATAGATTGTGTCGTTAGAACTGCCTCATGGAGGTGGTCCTAACGCGCCTCATGGAGGTGGTCCTAAGGAGTACCCACAATCTATCTTTTGGAGAAGAAATAAGAAAAATATGGTTTACCCCTATAAACCCCAGTTTTACTATATAAAAGTGGGGGTCAAGGGGGTCACAATTGTATAGGCGTGTTTTCGTGATGGGCTGCTGTCAGTTTTCCGTGAAAGAACATGTGCACTTATTAACTGCTAATGTATAAGCCTGCACAGGGAAAAATTTGTTTAGGTAAATTGACCAGCTTGACATGACCTGAATAGTGTTGACTTGGCCGTTAAGATACAAACCAAACTAAAGCCACTGTCAAATTATTTTGTAAAGCATGTTCAAGAAAATAGAAAACAACAAATAACAAAAAAAAGAAAAAATATGGAATTACATTTATCATATGACATCGCGTCTGAGAGTTTAATAACGTCATGTAATATTTTCGATAATCCACTAGTTGATTAAAAATGCAAATGAGCTAGATACGTCCCGTAACGTTACATGTACGTTACTAATGGCTGAATATTGACATGTTTGTAAACAATCGTGAATAAAATGCGTTTAAAATGTCATATGATAAATAGAATCTTGCATTCGTGCTCATGTATTATTGAATTTATTAAACTCGTTGAGGAAAAGGGATAAAATGCTCGTCAAAGCCTCGCATTTTATCTCTTTTCCTCAACTCGTTTAATAAATTCAATAATACATGAACACTTATGTAAGATCCTCTATGTTCAACACCACAACCCCTTTATAAGACTATTGTTGGGATCCAAAGCAGAAATTATGTTATAGCCAAACAAAGATATATTGAAAAATGAAATTTGACAGTATTTTCATTTGTTTGAATTGAGGTATTTTGTTCCCGCCAAAATTATTTTGGTCACTTTGGAGGCATTACTCCCATTTTTGTGGGAGTTTTACCTTTACCTGACGTTGAGATGAAATGACATCCCAAGCCTACCGCCCAAACAAACCAGTAGTTATATGCAGGGATGTTCCAACTTGCACCTTTTGCCTGGGCAGGCTTAGACCTTACAGACGGTTTACCAGTACTTATGGGGGGGTTGGTTTCAGCTCTGCATGGAAGTACCATGCAGCCCAGTCCAAGCCCTGATGGGCGGAGGCCCAAAATTGACAGTGACCCACAATACACTGTTGCTGGAGTTTTAAGCAGAAACCATGCCATTTAAACAGTTTTGTTCAGTAAGAACAAAAATGTATAGATCATATATAAATATGACCACTTATTCTGTACTTTTTGGGGATCCATGTTTTAACCATGTTAAATGCAGAACAGTTTTAAAATGAAAAGCAGAATTTCGAAAAGTTTTGTGGGTCACTGATGAGGCCTAATTGGCAAAACTAGCTAGTTTGGCCCATAAAACTCTTGTACACTCCATAGTTTTCAGTTCTGTGCTGCATGTCTTGCTTCCTAAGGATTACCCCTTTTTGAGAACATTTATAAAGAGGTTTTTTCATGTTTGTATTCTTACAGGTTACTACTGTCCAGAAGGTACTGTATCGTCAACACAGTATCCTTGTCCTGCTGGTACCTACAATAATGTCACACTTGCAGATGAAGTATTTGACTGCAGATCATGTACAGGTGAGCTCTTTGTCATCTTATCTCTTGTCCAGCAAAATATTTTTTACCCTTATCTTGCTGTTCACGACAACCCCTATCTTTGCAAACAGTGTAGATCCAGATCAGATGGCTTCTGGAGAAGCCATCTGATCAGGATCTACACTGTTTGACATTCAATTTATGAATTTGTCGGAATAAATTACATCAAGTAATCTGATTTGTTCAAAGTCAGAAATGAGTGTGGCTAAACTGAATATTCAGCAAGAGAAGGGTTAATCTGTCACACCCACTACTGATTATCAACCAATCAGATTACTTGATGCAAATTACTGCAACAAATTCACGATCTGAACAACAAACAACGTTGATCCAGATCAGATGGCTTCTTCAGAAGCCATCTGATCTGGATCTACATTGTTTGAAAGATAAGGCATACCCGGGCTCAGCAGGACAAAGGTTAATCATTAAGGTGCCAAGTGAGCAGACTGCAAATATTATTTTACCATGTAAATATTTAGAACAGACAGCAATTTCATTTCTTAGTATTTTTCGGTGAAAATAAGGCTCAACATTCCAAGTAAATAACCCTATTTTATCTGCAAAATAAGAGAAAAAAAGTGAGAATCACATCTAAAAATGTTGTGATTGGCAGTCTAAGGTGATTTTTAGAGCAGACAACAATTTTATTTTGAATAATTTTTAGAGACAGAAAGAATGTTGCTGACCCCGGCTGAAGTATTATGAACCGCCTGTGGAAAACCATGAACTATTATGCACTTGTTGTGGAAAATCATGACATATTATGCACACATTGTTGAAACTATGAACCAGTATGCACTCATTGTGGAAAACCATGAACTATTAGGCACTCACTGTGGAAAACCATGAGCTATTATGCACACATTGTGGAAAACCATGAACTATAATGCACTCATTTGCAGAAAACCATGAACTGTTATGCACTTACTGTGTAAAACCATGAGCTGTTATGCACACATTGTGGAAAACCATGAACTGTTAGGCTCTCATTGTCTAAAACCATGAGCTATTATGCAGTCATTGCAGAGAGCCATGAACTATATTGTACTTATTTGCCTTAAACGAATAATCATCAAGTAAATTGATTAATCAGCAAACTATGACTACAGACACCTGATGCAAGTAATAAATGTACCTCAAACAGGACCATATTTCATCACATGAACAAGTCTGTGAAATGAAGACCCTTCTATATTCAACTTTATATAGAGAAAACTGGAGTTTACGGGGTATACATTATTTTTCTTATTTTTGCTCCAAGGCATAGGTTGTGGGTTCTCGTTAGAACCGCCTCAGTGAGGTGGTTCTAACAAGCACCCACAACCTGTGTTTGCCATATGGGCCCTCATTTGATTTTCAATCAAATTCGTTTGGCCTTTTAAACCCCAAAATAATGTTGCTTTTTTATTTGAGATGACACAGAAAGTTCATGTTTATCATTTTATGGCTTGACACTGAACCACCTGAGATCAGCATGTTCAATGATGCAGATCATGCACAACTGTATTGCTTATCACCGTATCTATATCAGTCTCACAGTATCACTGTCAGTTTCCATATCATCACAGTATCAGTTTATGTCCGGGTCATGTTTTATGACCACAACTGCTGATCAGGTTGTTCTCAGAGTGGTTCAAGTACCTTTGAGTGAGCAGCCCCTAATGAGAGCCAAATATATTATATAATTATATAGGTTGTAAAGTAGGGTATTTGTAAATTATTGTAGTTGAAGGAACAGCCATGTTTATTATGAATTTCATTAAAATAGTTTCAATATATTATCTTGTTGGTTGTGTATAAATGCAGTATTTATAAGGAAAATATCACGGATTTTCATCAGAAAAACAACCATTTTGGAGATGTGAAAAAATGCACCATGTCTCATGGATGTGTAATTGTAATGTTATACTTTTCTTTTTCACAGAGGGAATGTATTGTGATGCCGATGGACTGTCAGAGCCGACAGGTCTTTGTGCTCCCGGTTGGTATTGTTCTGGTGGTGCCTTTAGCAACAAACCACAGGCATTTGTGAATGATTCGTTTACAATTGACATGGCATGTCCCACATACTTGATGAATCAAACTGGAGATATTTGTCCTGCAGGTGAGGTCAAGATTTGTATTATACACATCAGCCTCAACATAACACTGTTTATTATAACATGGTTTTGGATATAGCATAGCTTAAAGATGAATCCCAATAATCTAAAGAGTGCCCACAATCTATGGCCAGGCGGTTCTAACGAGTACCAACAACCTATGTTTTTGAGCAGAAATATGAAAAATATCAGATTTTTAATCAGAAAATTTACTTTTTTTGATGGCAAAATTTTCAATATATTTGAATAGGCATGGTTACGTTATGAACAGTCTTAGAGTTGAGAAAGAAAACATATTTACAAGTTTCATTAAATGCATTAAAAGTTTTTTTGCAGAGGCATTAAAAATGCTGGAGTAAAAAGAAAAAATCTGTGAGCTTTTGAAAAGTACTGTTCCACTCATGTGGGGTTTGGAGGTGTGTTCATTACATAGACCTGTTAATATGATGTATGATATTAGGAGCATGATAGCTCAGTGGTTAGTGCACTTGCCTCTGATGCTAGAGGTCTCGGGTTCGATCCCTGGCAGCGACGATAAAATTTCGGTGTCTGAACATGCTCCATTGGCATCATTTGCAGGCATGAATGACATAAAAGTGCACCTTCCTTCGGATTGGGACGTTAACTGGAGGCCCCCTGTGCAGGGAGAACCATCCCCTGTGCAGGTTAAAGATCCCTACTGTAATTACATTACTGTATAGGCTTTCATCCTGCAAAACCTGGAGTGTATGTAATATACACCTGCGGTAATGGTCAAATGTGACCGTCGCAGTATCAGTAGATAGATATTATGGTATAATATATTTTCAATATCATGATCTGACTATCTGAATTAAGATTTGCTGTAATGTTTCCAATTCTATGCTTACAACATCATATAGCAAACAAATTACTTTTAAGGATGGTCACAGGGCTACCGACATCTTAAAGAGATGTATCCAGCCATACATTATCCATAGAACAACAAGATTCCTATTTGGCCTAACCAGCAAAGCCAGATCCAGATTCTGCCTAGCCAAATAAGAATTCTTATTTGGACTAAACAGAGTTTAGCCAGATCCAGAATCTGGCTTGAAACTAAATATTAATTTAGCCAGATCCGGAATCTGCCTAGGCCAAATAAGAATTCCTATTTGGCCTGGGCAGATTCCGGATCTGGCTAAATTCCTATTTGGACTACGACATATACTTTCATGCACATTAAGGCCCTTCAGTACAAGTGGTATACTCTTAACCTATTTTGTACTGAATGGGATCTTCCACCTCATATACAGCTGGAGTCCATTTCCAAATTCAGGGGTGTAAGATACAGTAATTTTTAGAAATTTATTCATAAAATGGTTGAACTTCCTACAAAAGTGAAGGTAAAGATCAGATGCCACATGTTAACCCACTGAGTACCAGAAACCCCAGAACGGGTATCCTGGCAAAAAGTGCAGGCCCAGATCAGACGCCGCAGAATGCCTACACTGTTTGCAAAAAGTTAAGCCATTTTCCAAACAAATTTTGAAGAAAACACAAACTGACAACCCGAAATTTTGAAATGGTCTTGTGCTATATTTAAGGTGGAATATTCCATTTGTTATGAAAAGGGTTAAAGTGTCTGATCTTGGCCTTCACTGTTTGCCTAAAACCTGTTTTGGAGTTTCTAATATAAAATGGGTAAAAGAAAAGAATTTGCACTTTAGGAGCGAAATTCTTTTCCTTGTAGAGTAGATCCACGGTTGATGAGAGACAAAAATATTGTTCTGTCTTGAGAGTTGTTTCCCATAAAAGTATATTAACCCATAAAATGCCAATCACGACAATTGTCGTCTGCTTTGCTGTCTGCTGGTTACCTTAAAAGTAATCTTTTGCAAACAGTGTGGACCAAGATCAGACTGCTCCTGTAGGAGCAGTCTGATCTGGGCCCACATTGTTTGCCTGTATGCAAAAATATTTTTAAAAAGTTTGCAAAGAAATTCAGCAGACGACATATTCAAATGTAGTTTTTCTCAGCATCTTAAGGGTTAATTCCTCTTATTGTGATTTGCTTAGTTATTAATAGATTTATTTCTTTTTTTTCAGGATTTTATTGCCCTGAAGGAAGCCCTGCCCCCATATCTTGCCCCCCAGGCAAGTACTGTGATGTGGATGAACTGGACACTCCAACTGGGAATTGCACAGCTGGCTTCTACTGTGCTAGTGAAGAAACGGTAGCCAACCCAAGAGCTTGTGACCTCGGACATTACTGCCCGTCAGGAATGCCCATACAGCAGTCTTGTCCGCCGGGCACTTTCAACAGTAAGTTTCAGTAGATAGCTTCAAATAATGTGGAATAAGGGATTGAGTTAGGGAGGATTTTCTACATTTTTGTAATAATTGTTCGAATCTAATTAGTCATAGTTCCAGATATAGATAATTAAGGAATTATTTTACATGCATAACAACCCGCACCTTTGCAAACAGTGTAGATCTGCCATCTGATCGGGATCTTCACTATTTGTCATGCAGTTTGTGAATTGAACAAATTTAATGTAACAAGTAATTTGATTGGTTGATAATCAGTGATGGGAGTGGCTTAATTAATTAAAGCAGCGGGACAAGGGCTAAGCATATATATGGATAGCAATGTATACCCTTACAAACTCCTTTTCATCATGTGAACAAGTCCGTAAAATGAAGACCCCCCTATACCCCACTTTATATATAGAAAACTGGGGTTTACAGGGGTTTAAATTATTTTTCTTATTTCTGCTCCAAGACATAGGTTATGGGTACTCGTTAGAACCGCCTCAATGAGGCGGTTCTAACGAGCATCCAAAACCTATGTTTGGAGTATTTATAAGCAAAATATCAAGGATTTTCATCAGAAAAGTAGCCATTTTGGAGATGTGAGAAATGCACTATGTCGCACGGGTGTGTTATCGAAATGTTTTCTGTAAATAGTGTGGGTTAAAGGGGTGTTCATTTCGACTTGATGGATATTAAGACACACAGAAAAAAAAAATGAAATGACATTATGATAATGAAAACATTGTTAGTAATATGATTAGCTTGTTTATCACAATTGTTGCCTGCTTGCAGATGTAACGGGCGGCGAAAGCATACTGGATTGCCTGGCGTGTACAGCTGGTTCTTACTGTCAAGGTTACGGACTACCGACACCCACTGGTCTATGTGACATTGGCTATTACTGTCCTGGAGGACAAGATGATCCCCAGCCCACAGATCTTGCCTGTAGCCCCGGACATTTCTGCTTCCAAGGAAGCTGGAATCAGACTGGTTGTCCGTCCGGCCAGTACCAACCTCACTGGGGTCAAGGTGATTGTGATCTATGTCCAGCAGGCTCTTACTGTAAAGCTTTTGGTGAGTCAGATTTTGTTCCTTCTTTAACACTTGTCCTGCTGATCACAACAACCCATACCTTTACAAACAAAGTAGGTCAAGATCAGATGGCTTCTTTCTGATCAGGATCTACACTGTCATTGAGTTTGAGAATTGATTAAATTACGGCAGGTAATTTGATTGGTTGATAGTCAGAAATGGGTGTGGCAAATTTATTTACTCAACAGGACAGGTAGATAAATGGTTACACCTGCAGATGAAGTTGTTCTTGACACAAAAAATTGCCTCCCTTTTCATTGTGACTTGTATACAGGAAAAGGTTTGGTTTATCTGTGATACTGTGAGCAATAAGGGAGATCTTTTTTTCTTTTAATACATTTTATATGAACACTGAAATGGTAGACTGGCAAACAGTGCAGGATCAGATCAAAGAATGTGGTGTATGATCAGGGCCCACACTGTTTGTAGAAAGTTCATCAATGTTCTAAATAAATTTTTAAAATTTAATTCAACCTGGAATCCTTAAATTTTTAAATGGACTCTGGTATAGTTGGAAGACTAATGGGTTAACCCTTAAACTACATCTGAAAATGTCGTCTGCTTATGGTGCTGCTGAATTTTTTATGCCCCCGCATCATATGATGCCGGGGGCATATAGTTTTTCAGTTTTGCGTACGTGCGTACATGTGTACGTCCGTCTGTACGTGTGTGTGTACGTGTGTGTGTAGGTACGTGATCCTGTAACCTCAGGTTAAAGTTTTTGTAACAGGTAGAGCCTGATCTTTTAGAACTCATATCTTCCTAACCATTTGATGGAACTGGTTCATATTTGGTATGATGATAGATATAGGTCCAAAGTTTTACTAAGCAATACCCCCACCCATGCCTGTGACCTCAAGGTCAAGGTCACAGACTTAGAAATTTTCAATGTTAAAGACTCAGGTTGAGGTTTTTGTAAGAGGTAGACTTGAACATTTTAGAACTCATATTTTCCAGACCATTTGATGGAATTGGTTCATATTTGGTATGATTATAGATATAGGTCCAAAGTTTTATTCAGCGATACCCCCACCCATGCCCATGGCCTCAAGGTCAAGGTCATGGACTTAGAAATTTTCCATGTTAAAGTCTCCATTTAAGGTATTTGTACCTGGTAGAACCTGAACTTTTATGATAGCTTTGGTTCATATGATGATAGATATAGGTACAATGTTTTATTCACAATACCCCCACCCATGCCTATGACCTCAAGGTCAAGGTCACAGACTCAGACAATTTTAATGTGAAAGATTTTAAAGAGCTCAAATTTTCCAAACTATACTATGGATTTGGTTTATGTATGCTATGATGATAGATACAGGTCCAAATGTTTATTTGGCAATACCTCCACTCATGCCTATGGCTTCAAGGTCAAGGTCACAGACTTAGAAATTTTTAATTAGATATTTTAAGAGTTGATATTTTCCAAATCATGTGATGGATTGAGTTGATATTTGGTATGATGTTAGATACCTGTCCATTTTATTCAGCGATACCCCCACCCATGCCCATGAGCTCAAGGTCAAGGTCACAGACTTAAAAATTTTTAATTATCCCCTCGCACAACATAGCTCTAGCGTCTATATTTCTTCACTGATTTCAATATAACTTCACACAAATGTTCCTTATGACAATATCTCTAGCGAGTTCCACTTTCAAGGTCATGACCTCAAGGTCAAGGTCACTGTGGCTATTTTTAGAAAAACTTTGTCATTGCTCTAGCGCTTACATTCTTCACCGATTTCAATATAATTCACACAAATGTTCCTTATGAAAATATCTCTAGCGAGTTCCACTTTCAAGGTCAAGGTCACTGTAGCTAGTTTTAGAAAAACTTTGTCATCGCTCTAGCGCTTACATTTCTTCAACGATTTCAATATAACTTCACACAAATATGTTCCTTATGACAATATCTCGAGCCATTTCGACTTTCAAGGTCAAGGTCACTGTTGCTATTTTTAGAAAAACTTTGTCATCGCTCTAGCCCTGCATTTCTTCACTGGTTTCAAAATAACTTCACACAAATGTTCCTTATGACAGTACCTTGAACGAGTTTGACTTTCAAGGTCAAGGTCACTGTGGCTAATTTTAGAAAAAACTTTGTCATTGCTCTAGCGCTTACATTTTTTCACCAATTTCAATATAACTTCTCACAAATGTTCCTGATAACAAGGTCACACACTTAGAAAATTTTGTTGCAACATGGATTTTTGGGGTGAGGCGGGGCCCTTGGCGGGGGCATCTGTGTCGTCTGGACACATTTCTAGTTTCAAATGTTTTAAAGAATATTTTTGCTTACAGAGGAGCAGTCTGATTTGGGCCCACACTGTTTGCGAAAATGACTTAAATTAACCGGCAGATGACAAAGCAGACGACAGTTGTCGTGATTGGCATTTTGAGGGTTAAGTGTCACTGCCAACTAGAAAGGGATTCTGGTACCAGGAAAACCTGTTCCTGTTTCCAAAAGTACTCTTTCTTTTGAAAAAGGGACAACTAGATTTTAAATGAATAAAGTTGTTTTTGCTTAATATCAGAAAAAATTCTATGAATTTGTCATTTGTGTACTTTGTCCATCAGAAATTAATATGAACTTACAACTCTGTGTCCACATCACGTGAACAAGTCCATGAAATCAACATCCCTCTAAACCCCACTTTATATAGAAAAAATGGGGTTTATGGGGGTATATATTATTTTTCTTATTTCTGTTCCAAGACATAGGTTTTGAGTACTCTTTAGAACCCCTCAATGAGGCGATTCTAATGACCACCCACAACCCATGTTTGTAGTAGAAATAAGAAAAACATCACAGATTTTCATCAGAAAAAGTAGCCATTTTGGACATCTGAAAAATGCACTATGTTGCAGTGGTTCAAAGCATTTTTAGCTTAATGAACTCAGAAGAGATCAAAATGATAATCTGTTTTACCATAAAAAATCCTAAAAATTCAGACACCTTGAGGACTTGTTGTACTTCTCCTAAAATTTTAACAAATTTTTTTCACAATCCAACATGGAGTCCAAACAGTGCAGACAGAATGGCAAACATGTAGACCCTGATCAGACTGCTCCTTCAGGAGCAGTCTGATCTTGGTCTGCACTGGTTTGCTTAGGCCTATCTGTCCTAATACTTTGGATCATTACGGTAGCTATTACAATATCTAATATAAATGCAGTAGCTTTCGAAGTGATTCTCATATTTTTTCTTCAAATGAAAGTCTAAGATGAGCATAGCAAATGGGCCTCTGTGACCCAGTGGTTGAGAGTGCTGACTCTTAAATGTTAGGCCTGTGGGGTTGCTTAGGGTCCCCACCCATCAGGGCTTGAAGAAATAAATGGTCTGCATGATGCTTCCACGCAGAGCTGAAACCGACCCGCACACAAGTACTGGTAAACTGCTTAGAGGATCTAAGCCTGCCCAGGCAAAGCGGTGCGAGTCAGCCCATCCATGCTTCTAAACCCTATTGGTTTTATTGGGTGGCAGGGCTTGAGATGTCATTTCATCTCAATGTCGGGTAAAAGTCCCACAAAATTGGAAGCAACATCTCCAAAATGACCTTTACAGTGTTGACGGGGATGTTCAACCTCAAATCAAACAAACAAACAAATTAGGGTTAATGTGAGATGCAATTGTTCTGCAATGAAGGACAGGTGCTTTTTCTCCTGATACTCCAGTTTTTGCCCGTCTCTGTCTTAATAGAAGTAAAATAATCTTAATAGGGCCATACAACTAAGATAAAAAAAAACAAAAAATAATCATGATGTTTTCACTTACCTTATTGAGATAAAAGATTCCAGACACAGAAGTCCTGAACAGGGCAGGGATGCAAAGTGTACATACTCTTCTGAAATTAGCACAGTTAAGATGGACAGGCCATGTTACCAGAATGCCTGAGGAATGTTTACTAAAGAAAATTTTTTATGGAGAACTAGAAGTGGGCAAACGCTCCCAAGGGGATGAGAAGAAGCGCCACAAGGACACCCTCAAAGCTTCCCTCAGGGACTTCAACATTCCAACAGAGTCGTGGGAACAAATTGCACAGGACAGAGAAAGTGGCGAGGTCTCATCAGAAGGGGTGCCAATGAATATGAGGCAAAAAGAATTGACGAAGCTGAGCAGAAACACGCACAGCGCAAAGCCAGAGCTAAGGCATCACCAACAGAGCTGTTTTCCTCTAGCCTCTGTTGCTCTGTTTGCAACAGACAGTTCAGAGCTAGAATTGGTCTCAACAGCCATATTAGAACACACAAATAGTAACATTTCTCAAATATGATTAAGATTGGTCATTGTCAGTAATGACCGATGTACTATTATTATTGGGGTAAAGCCAAATGTTTTCATTGAGCAGTCCTCTCTGAGGGGCTGCCGTAATGATCGTAAAAAATATTGGGACAGTTAGGGGTAAGCAAACATGGCAGATCCAGATCAGGGTCTGTACTGTTTGCCGTTCAGGGTCTGTACTGTTTGCCATTCTGTAGGCACCTTTAGGACTCCTTGCTGGATTGAGAAACAAATTTGTTTAATTTTTTGGTAGAATTACATCAAGTTCTAAAGGTGTTCAAACTTTTAGAATTTTTACAGTAGTTTGTTTACCAGGGGCCAGTTGTTCAAAGCATCGTTAGCTTAACTAGCTCGTTAGTGGTCTTATTGCTAACTGTTCTAGCAAGTTTAATATATAAATTTTTGGTATTTTTGCTGAAAAAATGTGAGCAGCTTTTGTGTCCGCAAAAGCTGCTCACATTTTTTCAGCAAAAATTTCAGCATATTTGTCATATTTAATGATCAAAGTTTTAACAATAAATTAACTAACGACGTTGTTAGTTTTGAACAACTGCCCCCTGATTGGCAACACTGAAATCAGGTTTCTTGTGACAAGAGGCATGTTTTGTTTGTTTGATTTGAGGTTTAACGTCCCCATCAACACTGTATAGGTCATTTTTGAGACGTTGCTTCCAATTTTGTGGGACTTTTACCTGACATTGAGGCGAAATGACATCTCAAGCCCTGTCGCCCAATGAAACCAATAGGGTTTATAAGCATGGCCGGTCTGACTTGCACCGCATTGCCTGGTCAGGCTAAGATCCTCTAAGTGGGTTACCAGTACCCGTGTGCGGGTCGGTTTCAGCTCTGCGTGGAAGCATCATGAGCCCATCTATTTCTTCAAGCCTTGATGGGCGGGGGCCGTTCTTGTGACAAGACTCCTATACCTAATTATAATAATAATAATAATAAATATCACTTTCATCTTTACTATTGCAGGAGACTACGAAGTGTTAGATGATGTTAATATCACAACAACAGGAAATTACTCTGGGCGTTTCCGTAGCTACAGGGGAGTTTCTGTGCCAACCATCTGTCCAGCTGGTTCCTACTGTCCTGTAGGCTCTGAGTATGAGACCCACTACCTGTGTCCACCTGGTACCTATAGTAACACAACCGGGTTGTCAGTTGATATACAGTGCACACCATGTGACCCGGGCACTTACTGTGCCGGACAAGGTAAGATTTATACACCACAACTTCATTATAACACGGTTCTATAACACGGTTTTGGATATAACAGGGCTTCAAGATGGACCCAAAAAATGTATAGATTATGTAGAAAAAATGACAATAAATTGTCTTTTTTCTATATAATCTACACATTTTAGTTTGGATATATCATGGTTGTTTAATTAATACGGCTTAGGCCCCCAGAAATAGTGTTATATAGAGGTTTTGGTGTACTATCAAACTTGCTTGAACATGTCTATTTGTTTGAGACTGGGGTAGGTTGAGCCACTGAGGGCTAATTATAAAGCCAGGTCAGGGAGCATAATAAGGATATCTTGTCAACTTTCTTTCAACTAAAGGTGTGCTGTGTGTACTCATTAGAATCACCTCATTGAGGCAATTCTAATGAGTACACACAACATACATATTCAGGATAAAATGAGAAAATTATCCCCAATATATTTACCCATTGTATACTAGCTGACTCTTCCATTGCTATATGTTGAACAAGTCTATTTGTCATATAAGGGGTGTCAGGCCAATTTTTTCGTTTTTATTCTATTTTTGATGGAAAATTCTGTCAGCAAGTAGTGCAAGCCCTGATCAGACGCCTGCACTGTTTGCCAAGGTACCCCTTTAGGGGTTTCCCCGCATGCAGCTTGCTTAATATGTGGATTGATGTTGGGGTTTATGACACGTCAACCCTTGTGGGTCATTTTGTGTCATCTCCCAGAGAAAGGGAGAAAAGAAATAGAAGAGATAGTAGAAGAGATAAAAGTGAGGGACAGAGGAGAAAGAGGAAAATGAATGGAAGTGTAGAAACTGAAGAAATAACATTCTTGCACACCAGACAAGGAAATCCGTGATTTTACCCTGGGATAGAAATTTATGTTCTGACCCTGGTGTTCCGACCCCAAATCGAATATAATCGCGTGTTTGATAAATGCACTGGTTGATTACGATCTCGTATGCGCCGTCGTTAAGGTTGACGTCACAGCATGTTACGTGACGTCACTTTACATTCCTGCAGTGTCAACACAATATGGCGGACGTCGGTAACCGAAGTGACTGCAGCATTAAAATCCGCGCTAAGAAATGGAAGGTATGCAAGAAAAAGAATCCAATATGGGTGTGAGGGGTGAATAGAAAAATCCGTCCCTCGGGATCACTGTCCGGCATCACTCGGCAAGCCTCGTGATGCCGGACAGTGTCCCTCGGAACGGATTTTTCCATCCACCCCTCACACCCATATAAGATTCTTATAATATTCCCCCAACTTCCCTTATCTGCTGTTAGGTCTGCATGCGATTCCCAACCGTATGTCTGGATGCCCCAGTGGCACATGTTACACAACACCTTAGCCACCCTCAATGTGCAGTTATGGGGCCAGTTGTTCAAAACTAACAACGTCGTTAGTTAACAAATTGTTAAAACTTTGATCATTTGATATGGCAAAAATGCAGCTGCTCTAATTTTTTCAGCAAAAATAACACTATATTGAATGCGGCATCTGATCTGGGCCTGCATTGTCTGCCAGGTTACCCATTTCGGGTACAAAATGTGTGAAAGGGCCATAAAACTCAAGTAAGTGATGAAATACTTGCTCAGTAGGAGGGAAATATTCTTAACCCTTTTTGTACCAAATGGAATCTTCCACCATATATATAGCAGGAGTTCATTTCAAAATTTAGGGGTGTCAGGTTGTGTTTTCATCAAAATTTATTTTGAAAATGACTGAACTTTTATCAAACAGTGGAGGCCCGGATCAGACGTCGCGTTCTGCGGCGTCTGATCTGGGCCTGCACTGTTTGCCAGGGTACCCGTTTTTGGGGGTTTCTGGTACTAAATTGGTTAAAAAGGCTATATATAAAAATCAAATAAACAAATCAAAATCCTTTGATATATTTAAACAGGAAACACAGAACCGAGTGGTTTATGCAGCCCTGGCTACTACTGCACTCTGAGTGCCAGCAACTCTACACCAACAGATGGCAGCACTGGTAATATATGTCCAGCCGGCAAATACTGTGAGATTGGTAGCGTTACTGGTATGGGCTGTCCAATGGGAACCTTCAGTGCAACAGAGGGTCTAATGGCAGCGTCGGAATGTGAAAATTGTACCGGAGGATACTACTGTGGCAGTGTGGGATTGACAGCAGAAACGGGATTTTGCTGGGCTGGTAAGACTATAACTTCCTAGAAACAGATAAGGATGGTATTTGGTGCTAATTGAAGGATAATTTCTGTCAGATCTATATAAAAACCTGTGTTGTGTGTATTCATTTGAACCGCCTCAGTGAGGCGGCTCAAATGAATACCCCCAAAAATAGGTTTATGTGGAGAAATAAGGAAAACTAGATCTCGCAGTCGATGGTATACCATCGCAAATACCCGCTTTTTCTATTTTCTACTTTCTGACCTTTGACCTTGGGGCAATGTTGGGGTCAAGGTCACAAAAAAGTATCCCACTCGCATCTACATGCCATGTACTATCCACATGCAAAGTTTCAAAAGTGTAACTTCAGTGGTTGCAGAGGAGCTCCATTTACAAGAAACGTGACGGATGGACAGACAGACTGACGACCACTCAACTCTGGTACGAAAACAATATACCCGATTTTTCTTCGAAAAAGCAGGTACATGTATAATTATCCTTCTGTTAACACTAAATACATATCTGTTGCAATGAAATTTTAGATGAATTTATAACTTAGGTCACAGAACACACCTCATCTTTATTCAGCTAATTTTTACAAGGAGCGAATGAGTGAGTGTTTGAGTTTTACGTCTCACCACCAGCTAAGGTCATACGGAGAAGGGGCCTCGGTTTAAAGACTCATCCGAAAGTCTGGAGAAGCTCGGGATCATTCGTGCTATCCCTGGTTTACAAGTCCCACAGAAAAAGGAGTCTACTCTTAAAGGAAACAAATTCTTGCCTTTAAGAGTTGACCCCTATTGACATGGGAGACAAAAATACTTTTGCAGGTGTTGCCTCCCCTGAAGGTGTCAGTTCTCCTTAAGGGGAATAGATACATCTTCGGGGTGGGGGGAGGTAACTTCAGAAAATATTTTTTTTGCCTCACTTGTCAATAAAATAGAAGTGGAGGCAATGATCAGGAATTGATACAATTAACCCACAGCTCCCATCAGAGACACCAGAGGGAAAGAAACACAGACATGAAACAACAAGACCCGAATGGAAACATCAGTAGCGGAAAGCCAAAAGGACAGTTACTTTCCCACAAAATGGCCAATTGGCTATTGAAAACAAAATAATATAAGCGACACACACACTCAAAGACAAAGCATAACTAAAATAAACCGCGACAGAAGAACCGTCAGCGAAATGAATTCCACTGGGGTGGGGGGGGGGGGGGGGGGGGGGGGGGGGGCTTAAATAAATTTTATGTGGCCACAATCCTTGCCCTTACTTTCTTGGGATCAAATTCTTTCCTTCAAGATTAGACGATTAGACCACAATTTCAGAGACACAAAGGTGGTGAGCTTACAAAAGTTGTTCCCCTTGCAAACAAATGGCAGGAAATATACAGGTACTATTTAGATAACACATCAGTGTGGCATGGAGCATTATTTCATTTCACCTAAACTATTTATTTTTCCGATGAAAATGTGTGATATTTCACGGACTTGTTGACATGATGCAAAGGCTGAAGTTGATAATCAAATACACAGAATCCCGCATATCGAAGCTGAGCTCTGTATTATGGTTAAAATCTTGAAGTTGGTTACGAGAAATGTTCAGAAACAGGGGTAATCCTTTGGAAGCAAGAAGTACAGCACAGAACTGAAAACTATGGAGTGTATAAGACTTTTCTGGGCCAAACTAGCTAGTTTCGGCCAATTAGCCCTCATCAGTGATCCTCAAATATTTTCGAAATTCCGCAATGAAATCACTGATCCCAAAGGACTTGAAAATAAAAACCACACTATGATGAAATAAAAAATGAATTATTTATCAACCAAATTTTAGATCTCTTTTTGAAGTCATGTTAGGTTCATCTCACAAAAAATCAGTTTGTTTTTTTGTGAGATGGACCTAACATAACTTCTATGGCATATATATCTTCTGCATTGGATTACACCAAAATTTCCACCGCCCCTATTATACTGGATTACTGTGTAAGATTCCATGGCTTCTACTGCCCTGGATTACATTGATTTTCACCCTTGTCCTGCTGAGTCTGGATATGCATTATTTTCCAAACAATGAAGATCCAGATCAGCTGGCATTTGATGAAGCCATTTGATCAGGATCTTCATTGTTTGCCATTAAGATTGTGAATTTGTTGCAATAATTTGCATCAAGTAAACTGATTGGTTGATAATCGGTAGTGGGTGTGACATATATAAATATTCAGCAGGTCAAGGGTTAATGCTTGCTTTTTATTTTCTATGGACACTACTAGATTGCACTGTAATTTCTATGGCCTCTGCTGCAGTGGATTATTTTTTATTTAAATGCTTGTTTTCAATTTCAAAGGCTACTTCTGCAGTGGTGCTGCAGAGATACCAAACCCTGCTGGTGATGCAACCGGAGGAATCTGCTACAATGGGAACTACTGTCCAAATGGCACAGCAACACCAGTACCTTGTCCGTCTGGAACATTCCTGAACATCACTGGAATGGAGTCAGTTGACGATTGTATACCTTGTTCTCCTGGTAAGTGGATTAGCATACATGTAAAAGATGTTTCGTAGCCTGTCAGCCGTAGGTTGTTACAGCCTACAAGGTCTTTGACACAGCATATGAACCAGCCTCGGTACCTCAGTCAGATGTATGTCTGACTGGTGTTCAGGAGGACACCGGTTCGATATATGCCTGGTCGGCAACATTCTTTTGTGGACATTGATCAAGAAATCCTTTCTATAGTCATTGAGAGGCGCTTCTAATGAGTGCCCTCAACATCCGTTTTCATGCAGAATTAAGAAAAATACTGTGGATACCCCCCTCTTATCTGGGGTTGTGCACGATCAATGTTCAAGATACTGAAGCTTCAGTGCACATGCACTTAGAAATTTTGGCCGCTAAATCTTGTTAATTATCATATGACGTCACGTCTGAGAGTGTAATAACGCCATGTAATATTTTCGATAATCCACTATTGGATTAAATATGCTAATTAGCTAGATAAGTCCTGTAACGTTACATGTACGACGTCCTTAAAGACGTCGAGTTTACTAATGGCGGAATATTTACATTTTTGTAAAAAATCGTGAATAAAATGGGTTTTAAATGTCATATGATAAACAGAATCTTGCATTCCTGCTCGTGTATTATTGAATTTATTAAACTCTTGAGGAAAAGGGATAAAATGCTCGGCACAGCCTCGCATTTTATCCCTTTTCCTCAACTCGTTTAATAAATTCAATAATACATGAGCACTCATGCAAGATCCTCTATCTAATGAGCTTTGGGAAGTGTTTCCTTGGAACTGAAGAACAACCATTGAATTAACCATGGTTATGAACCATTGATGCTAAGGTCATTGGCATTTTACTGTATCCCACAAACTTTCCATAGTGGAGTGCTGTGGTGCAGTGGTAAAGCATAGGCTATGAGATCAAGAAGTAGCAGGTTCGATCCCTGCAAGCACCAAGTGTTGTTCCTTGAGCAAGAGACTTTATCCACATTGCTTAGTACTGGTTTCTACCCAGGAAAAATAGAGGGCCACATGGAAGATTGGTTCTAGTTTACTTAATGTGTTACCCTCTATAAATAAAGTTGATTATTATTTATAGCACTATTTATGGGGTCCAAAGCAGAAACCCTTTAAGTTAAACAACTGAGTTTATCAAAGCAAAAGTGTATAGATTATGTAGAAAAATGACCATTTATGGTCATTTTTCTATACAATCTATACATTTTTCGGATCCATCTTGAAACTGTGTTATATCCAAGGCCATGTTATAACAAACAGTGTTGTAACGAGGTTCTGGTGTATATTGGTAACAGTTTTAATGCCTCCAAATTCGAAGAATGGTAGAGAGGTCATACAGTGCTACCCCTGTCCATCGATCCGTCTCTGTCCATGTTGTGTCTGTGTCCGATATGCTGTAAGCAATTTGCATTTAAGTTCTCTTATTGAGCTAACAGACAGGGGAGTCAGTGTCCTTTGTACCAAATACCACTTTATCACATGAATTTTTTATTTGATTGATTTGAGGTTTAACGTCTTCATCAACACTGTATAGGTCATTTTGGAGATGTTGTCAACACTGTATAGGTCATTTTGGAGATGTTGCTTCCAATTTTGTGGGACTTTTACCGGAAATTGAGATGAAATGACATCTCAAGCCCTGCCGCCCAATGAAACTAATAGGGTTTATAAGCATGGACATTCCGACTCGCACCGCTTTGCCTGGGCAGGCTTAGATCCTCTAAGCGGTTTACCAGTACTCAGGTGCGGTTGGTTTCAGCTCTGGATGGAAGCATCATGCAGCCCATCTTTTTCTCCAAGCCCTGATGGGCGGGGGCCGTTTATCACATGAAGCAACTGGACAGTCAGGTGAAGGACATTCTCTAGTAGGCTTGGCAGTACCTTTGATAGCTGCAATAATGGCAGGCTACATATTCAGTGCCATCTTGCATATGCTGTTTTATTAAGATTATCTAAGCTGGTCTACATTGTTGTGATGGCTGGTTTAGGTACTGGACCTTATCATTCACCTTATTTGCATTAACTGCTGGTTCCTAGTCTGAAGGTTATCAGTGTTGGAAAAAACAGGTAACCAGACCCCCCTGACCTTGAAAGGTCAGGGGGGTCTGGTAACCTGTTTTTCCTATATTGGCAATGTGCAAGCTGGGAGCCAGCAAGTAATGCAAATATGGTGAATCAGAAAATCTGTATTTTTGCAATCCGCACAGTCTGATCAGCACCTTAACCCATTGTATGCGGGGAAACCCTTAAAGGGCTACCTTGGCAAACAGTGCAGGCCTAGATTAGACGTTTCAGAACGGTTCTGTGGCATCTGATCTGGGCCTGCACTGTTTGCCAAGGTACCTTGTCCTGCTGAACACAACAACCATCACGAAAACATGCCTATGTAATTTTGACCCCCTTTAACTCCACTTTTATATAGTAGAACTGGGGTTTGCAGGGAAAACATTATTTTTCTTATTTCTGTTCTAAAGTATAGATTGTGGAGACTCGTTTGAACCGCCTCATCGGAACTGCCTCGATGAGGCGGTTCTAACGAGTGCCCACAATCTATATTTTGAGCAGAAATAAGAAAAATGTCACAATTTTTCATCTAAAAATTGTCATTTTTTTGGCATAAAGGTCACAATGTATTTGTATAGGCATGTTTTCATAATGCCTACCTTTGAAAATAGTGTAGATTCAGATCAGGTGGCATGGAAACCACCTGATCAGCCTCTTCAATGTTTTTCATTCAGTTTAGGAATCTAAATGAATACATTATATCAAGTAATTTGATTGGTTGTTAGTCAGAAACGGGTGAGGCTAATTAATTCAGCAGGACAAGGGTCAACGGTCATTTCTGTGTTTCAGGGTCCTATTGTGAGAATGCAGGTCTAACAGCCCCTACTAATCTCTGTTCTGCCGGATACTACTGTACATTAGGGGCCAATACCAGCTCCCCAACTGATGGAGTTACAGGTAAAATAAACCAGGATATATTTAGGAGATTTTTGTTTGTTTGTTTGATTTGAGGTTATACTTCCCTGACAACACTATATATGTCATTTTGGAGACGTTGCTTCCAATTTTGTGGGACTTTTACCCAACATTGAGATGAATTGACATCTCAAGCCCTACCGCCAAATGAAACCAATAGGGTTTATATGCATGGACGGGCCGACTCGCACGGCTTTGCCCGGGCAGGCTTAGGTCCTCTAAGTGGTCTACCAGTACTCATGTGCAAATGGTTTCAGCTCTGCTTGGAAGTATCATGCAGCCCATCTATTTCTTCAAGCCCTGATGGGCGGGGGGTGGTATGAGATTTTTGTTTCGAGTGCTTTAAGCAAGGGGCAATATGGGAGACAGATTCTCTATCTGTATCTTTGTCTCTTTCTTCATTTACCCATTTTGTATCTAATGGAATCTTCCTCTTTATAGATAGCACAAGTTCATTTCAAAATTTAAGGGTGTCAGGTTGTATTTCATTATGATAACACACCCGTGCGACATAGTGCATTTTTTCACATCTCCTAAATTGCTACTTTTCTGATGAAAATCTGTGACGCTTTTCTTATTTATACTGCAAACATAGGTTGTGGGTGGTTAGAACCACCTCAGTGAGGCAGTTCTAACGAGTACCCACAACCTAAACATAGGTTTTTGGTGCTTGTTAGAACCGCCTTAGTGAGGCGGTTCTAACGAATACCCACAACCTATGTCTAGAAGCAGAAATGAGAAAAATAATGTATACCCCCGTAAACCCCAGTTTTTTCTATACAAAGTGGGGTTTAGAGGCGTGTTCATTTTATGCACTTGTTCAGGTGATGCTTCTGATTTATTTGGAAAATAGCTTAACTTTTTGCAAATATTGTAGGCCCTGATCAGACGCCCCATTCTGCAGCATCTGATCTGGGTCTACACTGTTTGCCAGTTACCTGTTAGGGTCTGATCTGGGTCTAAACTGTTTGCCAGTTAGCCATTAGCGGGGGTGGGGTTCTGTACAAAATTGGTTAAGCTATCAACATTTGCAACATCCCTAACTTTCCATGCAATTCTTGGTTTTACTTTTACTTTGGTATGTGGAGACTACCTGTATTTAACCATTTTAATATGGGGAAACATCAAAACTCGTCAAACAGCACAGGACCTGACCAGATGACCAGGTGCCACCTTTTGTGGCATCTGTACAGGGCATTCACTGTTTGCCAAAAATTTAGCAGGTTTTAAATCTGTTGTTAAATTCAACTGATCTTGAATCCCCTTAATTTCAAAATGGACTACTTGCTAAGGTGGAGGATTACATTCTGACAGCCTAAAAATGTGTTAAAATGTAGGAAATAGCTATGGTTTTACCCCCAGCTTTGATACTAATTTTGGCACCATATAAAGGCAATTTTATTTTGCAAATTATTTTTCAGGTAAAATAAGGATTGGCATTTCATGTGAATCATCTACCCAGCATGAAATGTCAAGCCTTATTTTGACTGGAAAATTGACAAATATTTGAAAATGACATCTGCAGATGTTGTGATTGGCAGTTTTAGGGTTAAGAAATATACATCTTCACCTCTCACGCTAAAAGTGTTCTTCTACAATCATGTACACTCTCTCTCTCTCTCTCTCTCTCTCTCTCTCTCTCTCTCTTATGTCATTTTGCGTGTATGTATCTATGTATGTCTTTGTAATTTATTTGCAAAAGGATATTGTTTAAACCAAGAAATATGCCCATGTAAGATAAAAATAGATTGTGAGTGTCCAGAAAGGATTGGGAAATCTTCCAGACAAAATAAGGCTCGAGATTTCATTTAAAAATTATCAACAAATGACAGGCTTGAACCAATGTATCCCTGATTGTAATTCTGACCTGGGTGGTAAGAGGAACTGACTCCGGATAGATTTTTATTCTCCAGTTTTTATGGACTTACAGACTTTAACTGGACCAGCCTTCTCTTTTCAAAAATGTCCATTTTTGTGTTCTGCTCATAGTCAGTTTTTGACAAGATGAGGGAATGTATCAGATATTCAGATGTGGCTATCTCATATGATCTGTCTAATATGTGCTCTGTCTCATATGTTTTCTACTCTGTAACAGGAGATATATGCCCTGAAGGGAATTACTGTGAGATTGGTTCACCAGCGCCCACACCTTGTGCCGACGGAACCTACATGAATCACACCGGAGCTGATGCATGTGTAACATGTCCAGAGGGGTTCTTCTGCATAAATAAGGACAGGGCAGACATCTGTACACAGGGATACTACTGTCCCACAGGGACTGGGCCAGACCTCCAACCCTGCGTAATTGGAACATTTGGTGGTACTTCTGGACTTAAAGAACAAGCAGAATGCAGTGACTGCTCACGTAAGCTACAGTCAACCCTTTTTACAACGATATTTGGGCCCCGTCAAGCGATTTTGGTGCTTATCGCCTATGCGAGCAGTGAAGGTTCAGGCGAGCCTGCGCATCCGCGCAGTCTCGCCAGAACCTTCGCTGCTCGCTCATACAAGCAGTGAATCAAGAGGAACCTTCAGACAGAAAGCCATATCCCTGGCCCCTCTGAATGGCTCGGCATGCACAGTTAAAATTTGTCATGGCGGAATGCTCGAAGACACAAATTCGCTTGGCGGGGCTCATTTGATAATAACAACAAAACATATATAAGCACAATTGCAGGAGAACAAATCTTTAGCTCAAGATGATTTGGATTAACCGAGATATCTAAGAATAAATAGAGGATCTTACATAAGTGCTCATGTATTATTGTATTTATTAAACGAGTTGAGGAAAATGGATAAAATGCGAGGCTTTGCCGAGCATTTTATCCCTTTTCCTCAACGAGATTAATAAATTCAATAATAAATGAGCACGAATGCAAGATTCTATTTATCATATGACATTCAGAAATTTTATTCATGATTGTTTACAACAATGTCAATATTTCGCCGTTAGTAAACGCGACATCGTTAAGGACGTCGTACATGTAACATTACGGGACGTATCTAGCTAATTTGCATATTTAATCCACTAGTGGATTATCGAAAATATTACATGGCGTTATTACACTCTCAGACGCGACGTCATGTGATAAATGGATTTATTATTGCAAGAAACAAATGTTGTAGGTATTTGTTAGAATTGCCTCGGTGAGGCAATGCAATCAAATGTCAACAACATTCGTTTCTTGATGTAATTAAGTGCAAAAAGACCTTTATTATCTATCATGCCGCTGAATCATGCCTTGTTGGGATTCTTTATGGTGGCTATTTTTTTTTTGAAACAGCAAAATCTTTATAGCGGCAAAATGTTTGGGAAAAACATCACGAAAACACGCCTTTATAGTTTTGACACCCTTGAACCCCAGGTTTATATAGTAAAACTGGGGTTTACAGGGGAACACCTTATTTTTCTTATTTCTTCTGTAAAGTATAGATTGTGGGTACTCGTTAGAACCGTCTCAATGAGGCGGTTCTAACGAGTATCCACAATCTATATTTTGAGCGGAAATAAGAAAAATATCAGATTTTTTCTTCTTAAAATTTTCACTTTTGGCGATAAAGGTTACAATATATTTCCATAGGTGTGTTTTCGTAATGACACTTTTTTTTATTACAAGTGTCCACTGTATTTAGTATTGTGAGTCAGTCTGTGGCCTAACGGGTAGGAGCACTGACTCTGAATCATTAGGCCTCTCCCTGATGTGGGTTCAAGTCTTGCTCGAGTCACATGTGAGACACCAAGTTCTGCAACTGATGGTCAGCTGGTTTTTCTCCAGGTACCCCAGTTTTTGCCCACCTCTGATTAATGGTCAGCACTAAATAAGTGAAATAATCTTGAAATGCAGTAAAAAAAATAAATAAAATAAAAAAATAAAATAATAATAAAATAATAAAAAAAAATCATAATTTGACAAAGTCCATGAAATGAACACCCCACTAAACCCCACTTTATATCTGTAGAGAAAACTGGGTTTTTTACTCCAAGACATAGATTGTGGGTGCTCGTTAGAACAGCCTCAATTAGCAATGTTTCAAGTGGTCATTTCATTGGAATTTATGAAACAGGCCTGTGGTGAGTTTCATAAATTTTATATGGGCCCCATCAAGCAATTTTGGTACTTATCGCCTATGCGAGCAGCGAAGGTTCAGGCGAGCCTGCGCATCCACGCAGTCTTGCCAGAACCTTCGCTGCTCGCTCATACAAGCAGTGAATCAAGAGGAACCTTCAGACAGAAAGCCATATCCCTGGTCCCTGTGAATGGCTGGGCATGCGCAGTTAAAATTTGTCATGACGGAATGCTCGAAGACACAAATTCGCTTGGTGGGGCTTAAATGAAAGGACCACTCATATAAAATTGAAAATTAATTTTTTGACATTCATGATGTGTTGACGACAGTACTCAATGATAATGTCACGTGATCAATTGACCTTCACCAGTGTATTGATACAACTGGTTTCAAACGGTTTACCTGAGGAAAGTCAGTGGCAAGTTTCGAAGTTATTATACCTCTACCCTTTTATTACACTGTTGTTGGGGTCCCAAGCAAAAACCATTTAAGAAAGGAATTTTATTTTTCTGCTGTCCATGAAAGTATGTACACAGTGGGTCACTCACAAAGTAAATGTTCATGTAAACTTTGCTCCCTGAAGGGGTTCATGTAAACTTTGCTATTGACCCGCTGTTGTTCATACTTTCATAAAAAGCAGAAATATTAAGTTTATTTTTTATTTATTATGTCTCCCCTGAAAAAAATTTTTTTCGGAGAGACATATTGTTTTTCACCCCGGGCATCTCTCTGTCCGTCTGTCTGTCTGTCACAAATTCGTGTCCGCTCTATAACTTGAAATCATTCAAGCTATCTTCACAAAACTTCATATAAATATTAATCAATATTAGACGACTTGCAGAGCACAAGAACTATAACTCTCACATTTATACTTTTTGAGTTATTTCCCTTGGAAGTTTGTTGGTATGTATATTTGTATTGGCAAATCGTGTCCGGTCAATAATTTTCTTATTTTTTAGATGGATTTTGAAATTTCTTGGCAGAAATATTAACCACCATGAGACGATGTGTGGCCCGCATGACATAGGACAGTACCTCAAAGGTCAAGGTCACACTTAGAGGTCAAAGGTCATACTTAGAGGTCATAGGTAAAAAAGGGGCCTTTTTTTCGTGTTTGGTCAAAAACTTTCTTATTTTTAGATGGATTTTAAAATTATTTGGCAGAAATGTTAACCACTATGAGACAATGTGTTGCATGCATGTCCCAGGTTAGTATCTCAAAGGTCAAGGCCATACTTAGAGGTCAAAGATAAAAAAAAAGGCCTTTTTTTCGTGTTTTGTCAATAACTTTCTTATTTTTAGATAGAATTTACTTGGCAAAAATGTTAACTATCATGAGGCAATGTGTTGCACGCATGATTCAGGTTGGTACCTCAAAGGTCAAGGTCATACATAGAGGTCAAAAGTAAAAAAGGGGCCTTTTTTTCGTGTTTGGTCAATTACTTTCTTACTTTTAGGTGGATTTTGAAATTGCTTGGCAGAAATGTTAACCACAATGAGAAGACGTGTTGCGTGCATGACCCATTTTGGTACCTCAAAGGTCAAGGTCATACATATAGGTTAAATGTAGAAAAAGGGGCCTTTTTGTGTTCGGTCAATAACTTTCTTATTTTTAGATGGATTTTGAAATTACTTGGAAGAAATTTTAACCACAATGCGACGCTGTGTCTCTTGCATGACACATGTTGGTACCGCAAAGGTCAAGGTCATACTACAGTCCAACCTGTATTAAGCGAGCACCTGAGGGACAATCAAAATTTGCTTGCTTAAGACAGGTGCTTGCTTAATACAGGTGGATTTTAATGCTTTTTCCTTTTTCAAGAACCAAAGACATGCTTGCTTAAGACAGGTTGCTTGCTTATTAGAGGTGGCCGCTAAGACAGGTTTGACTGTAAGAGGTCAAAGGTAAAAAAAGGGCCTTTTTTTAGTTTTCAGTCAATTACTTTCTTATTCCTGGATAGATTGTGAAATTATTTTGCAGAAATGTTAACCATCATGAGTCGATGTGTTGCGCGCTAGACCCAGGTCGGTACCTCCAAGGTCAAGGTCATACTTAGAGGTCAAAGGTCAAAAAAATTCATTTTTAGTGTCCAGTCAATAACTTTTTTGTTTCTGGATGGTCTTCTTAAAGTAACCTTGTAGAAATGTTCACCTTTATTAGACGATGAGTCGTGTGCAAGATCAAGGTCCATACCTGCAATGTCAAGGTCATACCTAGAGGTCAAAGGTCACAGAAGGGGCTGTTTTTGTGTACAGTCAATAACTTTCTTATTCTTTGTTGGATTATGAAATTACTTGGCAGAAATGTTAACCATTACGAGACAATGTGTTGTACCTCAAAGGTCAAGGCCATACTTAGCGGCCAAAGGTAAAAAAGGGCTTTTTTGTGTACAGTCAATTACTTTCTTATTTCTCTATGAACTTTTTAAAGTTACTTTGCAGAAATGTTCATCTTCATAAGATGATGTGTTGCACACAAGAAACCTCTAATGTCAAGGTCATACTTAGAGGTCAAAAAGGGGGAGACATCTGTGATTTTGTAGACAAACAAATTCTGGTATTTTCATTCTTTGCCCCTCATCACTGGGTGAAAAAATGCTTAGAGGGCAAACTTTTAAAGCTGAAAAACATTTACACACTGTATTTTTTTTACAAAGAGTGGAACAGCTTTAATGTCACCAACGCCCATAGAGAACCCTGGTTTAGACTAACGTCCCTTGACGTCACTGAAAATCATGCTACTTGATGCGTTCATGGAAGTATGAACTACATTTTACCCTGTAGGTTTACATTAGATTTTACACGGTAAATGTTAATATGGTCACATATCCTGACAAGAAAAGCATAGATTATATAGAAAAATGACCCCTCATCCAAGCGTCCGTGATGGATGAGGGGCATTATTGGAGTTAAAGCCGGAGGCTTGAGCACATATACAGCATATTCGCCCAACGTAACTGACCGACGCTCTTTCAAAAGTTAAGCTTGTTATTAATACTATAACTGTGACGTCACTACTTGTATAAAACACAAGCGACACATCAGCTGATTCATAATTTTAACAAAATGTGCTTTGTTGCCCAAAAACCCCAAAATTGGGTGGGAATCTAGAAAAAGGCATACTCTCCCAAAAAAGGGAGGGATGTATATGTGCTCAAGCCTCCGGCTTTAACTCCAATAATGCCCCTCATCCATCACGGACGCTTGGATGAGGGGTCATTATTTCCCGTTAATGCCTCCGGCTATCACACATATACAGCAACTTTAAATGAGGCAACAAAACACATGAAATCTATTTAAAAAACAAACTTGATATACCAAAACTCCATTTAATCAAACTCAAGACCAGAGAAGACAATCGTTATCACATAAATATTGGATCTCTATGTACTTCAAAAAACTTAAACATCTAGACTTTACTAGTCCAGTTTATACCAGTCCAGTTTAAACTATCAGGACACAACTGCCCTAGCAAAACCTAGATTTCTTGGTTCTTGTAAATAAAATTTCCTAAAGTTCTTGGCTGATGACCAATCAGCTGTCTTCAAAACCCCATCCAAAGAACATCCTTTTGAGAAAGCTGCAGAAACTGCAGCTGAACGGTATGAATGTGCCTTAAACTGATGTGTGTCTATACCGGCATTAAATAAAACCGTTTTTAGCCATCTAGCAATAGTACATGAAGTCACAGAATTAAATGAACAGTAAGAAACTAGCAGTTATTGTGACTTTCTAACACTTTTAGTCCTGTCAATATAATGCATTAAAGAATGCATAAAGTATATTTTCTCATCTTCATAATGATGCAATTCAATAACAAAAAGTTTACCCTGTTTAGAGGTTTTCAACAGATTCTTAAAATAGAACACTTCTTTGTTTTCTATAATGTTCATACAATCTAAATTTAGTGAGACCAATGTTTGAGCCCTCGGAGCTGTATTCAAAGCTATCAAAGCTGTAACTTTTAACGTCAATAATTTCAAAGATAGCTTCTCCAGGGGAAAAAGAGAACTCAAATATCGGAGCACCACCAAGACATTTCATATAAAAGTATACTTCGGTGTAGGCAATCGCTTATAATACAAACCCTTCATGAATCTGGAAATAAATGCTGGATTGTTACACCAGACATTATCAAAAAAGACCAATGTCTGAAGTAACATAGACTTATGTGTATTAACCACAAAATAAGATTTTCCTTCAATCACAAGGAAATTAAGATAAGAAATCACAGTTGCTTCAGACGCAATAAAGGGATTTGTTTGTCTAGAAAAACACCAAAAATACCATTTGTTCCAGGTCATACCATACTGTTTCCGTGTTCCTTCCCGCCAGGAATTGACAATGAGGCAAGCTGCAGTTCTTGGAATTCCTTGACTCTCCAACCTCTTCCTGATAACATCACAGCAACCATAGTTAGACGTCTTGCTAATGGATGAGGTTGTCCGTTGTGGGGTAGAGTCAACATATCTCTGTGATGAGGCATTCTAACAGGGAAATATATCATATAAGACATTAACAAAGGAAACCACGATTGTGACTTCCAAAGTGGAAAAATAAATATAGCTTTATCCACCCCGTCTGCAATCAACTTATTTATAACACGTCCTACTAAATTAAAAGGTGCAAAAATATAAGGAGTAAAGCAGTGCCATGAAAAAGAAAAAGCATCTGTTTTATAGGCACCAGGCTCTGGGAACCAAGAAACAAACTTGTCCAGTTGTTTATTCAAACGCGATGAAAACAGGTCAATATCTGGAATAAAAGACTGCTTACATACTCTAACAAAGAATTCATGTTTTAACTGCCACTCTGTGGAATCTGAAAAAGATCTCAAAAGGTAATCCGCTGTAAAATTTTCTGAACCACTGAGAAGAGAAGCTGAAATATAAATATCTCTGTCCAAACAAAACTTCCAAATATTACCTGCTAGTTTATCCATATCAACAGAGTTCATACCGCCCATATTATTAATATACAAGACTGCAGACACATTGTCACTCTGAAATTGCAAGGGTATGTTAACAGAATGGGCATAAAAAGATTGAAGTGCATAAAAAATAGCTAAAAGTTCTAGATAATTGATGGAGTGTTCTAACTCTTCAACATTATATCTACCATTAGCACACCTATTAGATTGCACTTCAAAAGCTCCCCAGCCTAAAAAAGAAGCATCTGACCTACAAATAATATCAACTTTCTTAAGACGAATCCTCTTTCCATTTCTCTGATGAACATTATCCATCCATCACTGCAACTCGTTTTCACTATCTGTTGACAAAATCATAATATTATCAAAAGCGTCAGGGCACTCAGAATCTGCCAATCATCTCAGTTTATTTCGCTCCAGACATCTATAATGTAAAGGTGCATCATGAATAGCAAAAAATGCATTAATAATAAGACCAATAAATGATGCTAACTGTCTAACGACTATGACTTCCCTTTCTAACAAAACTTTAGCTTAATTGAAAATTTTTGTAATATTCTCATCAGTCAAGAAAACACGGAATAGAACTGAATCAATCAGAAAACCAAAGAAAATGATTCTCTGTGTTGGTTCAAACACTGATTTTTTGCTATTTATAGTGAAACCCAAAGACTGTAAAGTTTTGGCAATGGTCTTAGTATTTTCAGCACAAATCTCTATCTTTGTTCAGACTGAGTGAATCGTCAATGTAATATGAGCATCTTTGGGAGACAAACCAAAATGATAGAGTTGTCCGTCCCAAATAAACTTGAGAAAACGTCTAAATAAAGGGTTAATGGATACCAAAAAATAAGCTTCTCGCAAATCAATACTCGTAAAATAATCTTTTCCTTGAATCAGTTCCAAAACCACCTTGAAAGTCTCTTGTTTAAAAAGTCCATAATAAACAAAAAGATTAAGGTACTTCAAATAAATAACCGGCCTAAATCTCCTGTTAGGCTTTGGAACCACAAAGATGTTGGAAACAAACTGGTAATCTTCCCCTTCAGACATCACAACTGCGCCTTTTGACAATAAAACTTTTATTTCAAAATCTACACATTTCTGTTCTTCATCAGAAAAACTAATTTCCTTGGGAATTCTATCTTGAAAAGGTTCGGCTACAAATTCAATACAAAAACCAGAAATGGTTTGCAAAATCCACTGATCATCAGTAAATTTTTCCCAAACATGACGACAATGTTGCCTATGGGACTCGCCTCCTCTAAAATTAGGCCGTTTCGTTTGGGGCACTAGAAGTAACCATAGCTGTAGCCTGTATTTAGCCCCTAACCTGTCCAAATCTCTGACGAGGGTAACCTCTAGGAACCATGCCATACATTCCACCGTAATACATATTCTGTGGGTAAGGCTGATATCTAAAACCGCCTCTTGTACCTCGAGCAAAAACACCTCTAAAGAAACCTCCCCTAGCTCTAAATGACTTACTATACCCATAAAAGCTAGGATAACTATCTTTAGCTAAAGAAACCCCAGTGTCACAGTTTTTGACATCTTTAGCCACATCATCACCAAACAACTTAGTAGAAATGGGCATGCTAACATGACACAAATTTTGGTACTTCTTTTTCAGATGAGGCTTAATCATGTACCGTCTTCTAAGGGACAAATTATACTGTACCTGTCCCATCATAGTAATAGTATCAGAAAAGAGATTTTTTATCTCAGAATCACCGGCAATGTGAGATTTAAGTAGCTCGAAAAGCTTGATAATTGGAACAACACCCGTTGCTACTAAGTTCTGAATGTCAGCAAAGCATTTATCATAACTCTGAGCTCTTTTGTTCATAATTTTCCAAATTTCATTATAGACAGTTGGGTAAAAACATAATTTACTTATATTTGAACGTTTGTTATATTTAAGCTTTTCAGGAGACTTGAACCTCTGCCTGTACTAATTTCGTTTTGTATGTATGTTTAATTTGGCGAAAGACTCTCGTCTTACCCACTAGGCTATATCCATAAGCCCCCACGCAACTTGTCACAATTTTCAGGAATTTTATGTTTATTTATAATACCATCTGTCACACATTGTGAAGTACAGGTAATGTTAATGAACTCGGCTAAGGACGATGAAAATGCAGGCCCTTTAACTGGACCTTTAACTTTAGACAAGCCCCAGAAGTCATAATCAAGTTTTTCAGGACCAGAGTCCGCCTCACTGGAAGACTCAAACATAGCATCAATATAATTTTAAGTCAGTTCAGCTGGCTGCAATGGAGCTCTTTTGGGTTTTTTGCCAGATTTATCAGATTTGGAAACAGGAATTTGCTCCTCATCAGACTCAATAACCTCAACATGCAGGTTTGGGAGATTACTCAAACTATCCCCAAAAACGTTCTCAATGTCCTCCCAAAGCAGTTCTGAGATTAATAATTTCTCCCTAGGCCAAACTATCAATGAGCTCTATAAATGAACGACCTGACTGTTGACCACTGGTGGATGGCTGTTCCGCCGACATCGTCGGCGTTTTTGACTTGTTATTTTTACAAGTTTTGCAAGTTTTAGCTGTCACCAACTGACTAGCTTTTGCCGGTTGTTTTCCTCTTTTTTAGGTTGAACAGTAACAGAACCGCTTCGCGGCTCCTTAAATCATCTTGGCCGAAACCGAACACTCCGAATCGTTCGGATCACTCAAGAGGACTTTGTCCTTCTCGTTTGCCATAAAAAATAAATGTCACACGCTAGGGCTTCGTCCGTAGCAGGCAAAGACAAAGAAATATAAGAATATCACAAGAAAAAATCAGAGACTTTCACAAAAAGTAAAGAAATTGAGCGTCAAAAAACACGTTTACCTTTCAGCCACGCTGTCGAAAATATGAATCAGCTGATGTGTCGCTTGTGTTTTATACAAGTAGTGACGTCACAGTTATAGTATTAATAACAAGTTTAACTTTTGAAAGAGCGTCGGTCAGTTACGTTGGGCGAATATGCTGTATATGTGTGATAGCCGGAGGCATTAACGGGAAATAATGACCATTTTTGGTATTTTTGGGATCCATCATTGAACTGAGCTGTAATGATCAGTGTTAAAAAGAAGTTTAGGTCTATGGTAATGTTATAAGCAATTAGAATTGATTGAATTCTATCAGAAATGATTTATTTTGTTTTATACAGCTGGCTATTACTGTGCCACACCCGGGCTTGCTGCTCCAGAGGGGAACTGTTCTGCTGGATATTACTGCTTCATTGGTGTAGATACCCCCACTCCTGATGGATCAACAAACTTAGGAACTGGAGGAAAGTGTGCCGTGGGACATTTTTGTCCATCTGGGTCATCAGCTGAGACAATGTGTTCTGCTGGAACATTCGCTTACAATGAAGGTAACAGATTGAAAAGAGAGGATAAATATAGGCAGTGCCTACATCCAATCCAAATTTGAAAATGTTTATATACATTTGTTGTACTGTCGTGAAATTTTTGAATAAATAAAACATATGAAAAAGGTAACAGCTAACAACATACAGTTAAAACTTTCAAAAGATGTTGATAAAAAACTGCATCTGAAAATGTTGTCTTTTTATATCACCTACTGCAGCTTCTTGCAAACTTTTTATGCCCCTAGTTCCTATAGTCAATGATTTTTTTTTCACTTCTGGTATGCTGATATGTATTTAAACAATATTTTATTCAACAATATCCCCACTCATGGCCATACATTGAAGCCTTCAAAGGTCAAAGACATACAAATTTATGTTAAAGATTGTTACAGGTAGGGTTACGGTGACCCGTAAACCCACATACTGCGGGGATGTCAGAGGTCAATCTCCAACAGGTGAACAACGAAATGTAGGTCAAGTCATATGGAAGATCTCAGCTGAATTACATTAATTCATAATTCATTTTTATAAATAATTACACCTCAACCTCGTTATAACACGGAACTCCAGGTCCAACCAACAGACCGTGTTAGTTAACCGAATCGTGTTATAAACGCTGATTGTATTTGTCACAGATCAACCATTGACACTATGGTGATCAATAGTTTTCCAAACAAGATGATGTGCGGTCCGGTTAAAAACCGTATTTCCCGACTAAAATGTGTTTAGAACTAATCAATGGCAGTAAATACCATGGCCCATCAAGTCAAACAAGTCTCTTTAATCGAAACCAGCTGAAAAACCACTTGATAGTAGGTTCCTGGCTAACTTTGTTGTATCCGAGCATCCTGGATCGTACCAAACTGCAGTACCGTTAATAAATTTCAATGGTAAAATTACCGAGTTAGGGTTTGGATACGGACAATGGTCAACACTTAAGAGTAATTGAATTACTTCCCTTGAAATGTCTTGCCCTTAATATTTTTGCCATTTGAAACGATTTTTAATGAAGCACATCATCTTTGAATGATTTTTTACCGTGAAAATCGATCATGAAAATGTTTTATCATTTGCTTTTAAGCTGGAATAAATCTGACTTTCTTTTACAGGCGGCTCTAGAAAATCAGTTTTATTGCAGTCCACCGATCTGCATTGATGTTTAAAATTTCTGCTAAGAGTGATCCTTAATAGAGCGTGATAAATATTTTTTTCCGGTTGAGTAAAAGAATTCTTTAATCTCTTTATCTCGCTAAGCCAAAACTTTTGATTGTGCCGATGGCAGTTTATCATGCGTGTCAAGCTAAGCAAGTTTATATCCTGTATATTCAACTCTGCTAATATTGATGGCATGTTTGGAGGCCTGCAATAAATATCAAAAAGTACCGTTATAGACCATGTTAGCTACTGTATTACCTCAGTCAAAAGAGGGAGGAAAATAAAGTTGTTGTGCTTAAAACCTGCTAGAATCCTTGGATAATATTTGTAAATGTTTGTTGGGGAAAATATGGGGTCCAAACCAAAACCGTGTTTCATCCGAATTCGTGCTGTAAGGAATCGTGCTATAACAAGGTCCAGGTGTATTTACAACAAAACAACAAAAATAAACATAACCAACACCAACAGAATATTAGTTTCTACATGTATATTATTTCATGGCGCTTACTCTAAAACAAAACTTAAGTTTTTTGCTTGAGTCAGCAATGGGAAAGCTATAAAATTGTTATGAAAAAAATATGCCTATATTGTTTTGACTTCCTTTAATCCCACTTTTATATGAGCCCCACCAAGCGAATTTGTGTCTTCGAGCATTCCGTCTTGACAAATTTTTCTGCACATGCCCAGCCATACAGAGGGGCCAGGGATATGGCTTTCTGTCTGAATGTTCCTCTTGATTCACTGCTTGTATGAGCGAGCAGCAAAGGTTCTGCTGAGACTGCGCGGATGCGCAGGCTCGCCTGAACCTTCGCTGCTCGCGTAGGCGATAAGTACCAAAATCGCTTGACGGGGCCCATATGGTAAAAACTTTGGTATGCAGAGTTATTTCTGCTCAAAAACATAGATTGTTGATACTCGTTAGAACCACCTCCCTGAGGCAGTTCTAATGAGTATCCACGATCTATGTTTTGAGCAGAAATATTTTATATATCAGAATTGTTATCTGAAAATTTTCCTTGGTAGAAATTTTTTCAATATATTTGAATGGGTGTATTTTCGTAATGTTTTTGGGATCCATCTTTAAACCCTGTTATATCCAAAACAATTTTATAATGAACATTATTTATTGATTATCCTATATTACACCAGGTCAACCAATATTCAAAAATCATAAATCATGTTTTTAATTGCGTCAATTAATAAAATTGTCATTAATCAAGTAATTTCGTATTGGCCAAGTTACAGGTCCTCGGTCAGCTGTATTGGCCTCGGCCTTCGGCCTCGTGCCAATACAGCAGACATCGGACCTGTAACTGGGCCAATGCGAAATTATTTGATTAATAACATTATAGTATTATAAGGATATTTATCATACAATGGTAGAAGCCTCCGTGGTGCAGTGGTTACGCTACTCGCCTTGTAAACCAGGGATCGCGGGATCGATCCCGGGCTTCTCCAGACTTTCGGATGAGTCTTTAAACCGAGGTCCCGTCTCCGTATGACCTTAGCTGTTGGTGGGACGTAAAACTAAAAACTCACTCACTCACTCATACAATGGTATGTTTTATAGGTCAAGAGTCGTGTGACATTTGTCCGGGAGGATATTACTGTACACAAGGGCTTCCAGATTATCATGCATTCGAATGTCCAGTCGGCCATTACTGTCCAAACGGCACGGAAGATGCCTTACAGTATCCATGCCCCATTGGCACATACAACCCAAATACTACTCAGAGCAGTGCAGATGCATGCGTAACTTGTGACCCTGGGAAGTTTTGTGGATTCTCTGGAATGAGTGTAGACTCTGGTGAATGTGAGCCAGGCTGGTTCTGTACAGGAGGTTCAGCGGAAGCAATGCCATATGTGAAAGGTTGGTATTCAGGGCCTTTGGCCCTGTTGTTTAAAGCGTCATTAGCTTAACAAGCTCATTAGTGGTTGAGTTGTTAACAATTCTGGTAAGCAAAATACCTTATACAGTGTTATTTTTGCTGAAAAAATGTGAAATGCAAAAGTTGCTCACATCTTTTCAGCAAAACTATTAGTATATTTGCCTAGGTAATGACATCCTAAGTTTTGAACTGGCCCAACTGTACTAGCAAGTGCAATATGTTATGCTATGTTATTTTTTGCTGAAAAATGTGAGTACCTTTTGCATTTGCAAAAGCTGCTCACATTTTTTTCAGCAAAAAATATAAGTATATTTGCCGAACTAATGACATCCTAAGTTTTGAACAACTGGACCCTGCATTTTAACTGTTCTAGCAAGCCCAATATGTAATGCTATGTTATTTTTGCTGAAAAATGTGAGTACCTTTTGCATTTGCAAAAGCTGCTCACATTTTTTTCAGCAAAAATATAAGAATATTTGCCGAACCAATGACAACCTAAGTTTTGAACAACTGGACCCAGCATTTTAACTTTTCTAGCAAAAGCAATATGTAATGCTATGTTATTTTTGCTGAAAAATGTAACTTTTGCATTTGCAAAAGCTGCTCACATTTTTTCAGCAAAAATTTTAGCATATGTGTCATATTAAATGATGAAAGTTTTAACAATATGTTAATTAACAACATTGTTACTTTTGAACAACTGGGCCCAGATTTTCCATCACAAAAACACACCTATATAATTTTGACCCCATTTAACCCCACTTTTATATTCTAAAAACTGGGATCTACAGGGGTAAACTTTATTTCTCTTATTTCTTCTCTAAAATATACATTGCAGGTACTCGTTAGAACAACCTCGATGAGGCGGATCTAACAAGTAGCTACAATCTATATTTTGAGCAGAAATAAGACAAATATAAAAATTTTCATCTTAAAATGTTTATTCTTTTCAGCGGTAAAGTTTACAATATAGTTGTATAGGCGTGTTTTTGTAATGCAAAGCATTGTTTAACCCTTGTTCTAATAAATTAATTTTTTTTTCACACCGGTTCTAATGAATTATTTTTTTTTTCACACCTGTTCTAATGAATTATTTTTTTTTTCACACCTGTTCTAATGAATTATTTTTTTTTTCACACCTGTTCTAATGAATTATTTTTTTTTACACCTGTTTTTGACTATCAACCAATCAAATTACTTCACATTACGATAACACACCCGTGTGACACAGGGCATTTTACATATATCCAAAATGGCGACTTTTTTGATGAAAATTTGTAATAATTTTTTTCATTTTTACAACCTATGTCTTGGAGCAAAAATAAGAAAAATAGCGTTTACCCCCTTAAACCCCAGTTTTCTCTATATAAAGTTGGGTTTAGGGGGGTCTTCATTTCACAGACTTGTTCACCTGAAGATGTAATCTATTCCTTTAAATTCACCACTTGAATATCAAACAGTGAAAGTGGAGCTTATTTTGGCTCAGCAGGACAAGGCTCATTAACATTTTAGCATTCAAAAGAGGGTATTGAGTTTTGATTAAAAAATTTGAGTAGCTTTTTGTAAAGATTGGCCATGACATATTTTCTACAGCCATTCCCTCCCTTCTGCTGATTCATGAAGGGCAGTTGTCAGTTATGGGTGAAAGAATGTCCACTGTACTTGTTAACCATTATCTTGCTGAATATTCATTTAAGCCACACCCATTTCTGTCTATCAACCAATCAAATTTCTTGATATAATTTATTGCTACAAATTCATAAACTGAATGCCAAACAGTGTAGATCCTGATCAGATGGCTTCTTCAGAAGCCATCTGATCTGGATCTACACTGCTTGCAAAGATAGGGGTTGTCGTGAACACAAAGATAAGGGTTAACAACCTTAAAAAGTCTGAGCCTCCCAGGATATGTGGTATAGTTGACTGACAATCATAGCAAAAACCTAGTTGTTGGCTTGGATGTTTAGTTACAAAACAGAATGATGTAACTGATATAAAAAAGGCTAATCATATTTTTGACCATGGACTGATGGAGTAACATGCAATACTCTACTGTGGTGCTTTAACAGCTGGTTTGTACCACAAGACAAAACAAGTGTTCTGTGCATCTATGTAACCATTAAGATAACACACCCATGTGTCATAGTGCATTTTTTCGAATCTCCTGTAACGGGGCTAGTCCCCTTTTGACCTCTCCAGTATACCCAGACCGGGTTACGGCTCGTCTGATCAACTGAGCAGGGTCAGGCGACAGACCACTGACACCTCCCCCTGCCCAGTTGTGTGTACCCAGGCTCGATTTACCAGGAGAAAGACGCAATCTTGGGAAGCAGTAATGAAACGAGAAAAAGAGTTTCTATGTTTTTCCCTAGCAAATAAATCACAATTCAAACATTTTAGCAAGATGAAAAGCTAGCCTTATATACTGAGCATTGGAAGGACCAGTGGAACGGAGCACAGTCTGAGGATCCCCCTGAGTCAGGCTTGAGACCCCAAGACAACGAACCACCCCCTTAGTTACTTCTAATATCCCTTAAGAAAAGTGTGTGCCTAACATGAAAATACGTCCACCCTCCCTTTTTAGATCTTTGAGCCGAAATGAAGAGACTTAAGTTCGGAAGTGAGTGAGAAGCTCACATTGCTTCCGAAAAGAGAAAGGGCAAGAGACTTGAACGAGCACCTCGTATTGAGTCCAGTGCGACATATAAATTGAATCACGCGCTTATAAAGGGAAGCCAACCAATCAGGTAATGGCTTACAAACAGAGCTACGGACGATCCCATTCATACCCAATGAGCTTACTTCGTCAAGGTCGGTTACGTCAAAAATAATGGCGGACGAAGCAGCGGAAAACGACAGAAAAATGCAACACAAACGTTTGGAATAAATAACGTTCTAATTGGAGTTTCCGAGGTAGGGATAAAGTTCTTATATTACAAAAATATGGGCCGCTGCTAACAGCTAAGTGTGGGAGGTGAACTTCAATGGGAAGTTTCTGTAAAGTGATTTGAAATGGGCCAAAAAGGGCATCCCCGTTGCACTCTTCCCTCCTTAAGACTAAATGTACTACATTTTGTCAATAACTACATCAAATCACTGATTTAGAATCCATGAGAATCAGTGAATAACAATACTATTCACTATAACTCTCAGTGAATAACAATACTATTCACTATACTAGAGCTATTTTAAATAAAAAAAATAGGAGCTGACTAGAAAATAATTTGATCCATGTGTATGACTAGATCTATGAAATAACAATAATAATAATAAACCTTAATTATAGAGGGTAACATTTAGTATTAGTACTAATCTTCCATGTGACCCTCTTTTCCTGGGTAGGAACCAGTACTAAGCAATTAGTGATATCTGATAAAGTGATTTCACAAAAAGGAACAGTTTAAGTATTGCTAGCTTTATACAATATACAGCAGTAATTCCTGTCAGGCTTTACTGAGGTCTGGACAAACAATTGGTATTGACAGCATGTCAACACAAACAATCCGTCCCGGCCCCAGTAGTGCACAAATCACCATTTAGAAACTCTATGAAACACAAAAACTTTTGGAATATTGAAACAAAAACAACCAAATAAAATAATTTATTTGGTTGACATATATACATTAATGAATGACTGTGATAACTGTGCAGAAGCCCTGACGAATTATTGGGGGAATCAGAACTATGATTTGATATAACAATGAAGAGCCTTAAGATTGATGTATTAAAATTTGGAATTCCACTTAGGTAATGTCCTTGTAAGTCCTCAAGTTTTTCTAAATATTTGTGAATGATAAAAAAAAAACAGTCCAGAATCACTGCACTAGTCCATTGTCTTCTTTTGGGTCTTTGACATGCCTTCTTCGTTTGTATTGTTTTCCCGTAGCTTCTCCCTGAGAGTTAAAAGTGACAAATTCATCGCGGCACACTGCGTTGATGGGGTTGTCACCCTGCCCCTCCAGATCTCCCAGAACACCGACCAGTTGATGGCGTCGTAGCCGGTCTGTCGGTCTCGCCATCTCTGAGGATGGGCTCAGCTGTCGCGGTGGAAGATTCTGGCGAGGGTTGATATATTTGTTGTTCGTCTCAACCCTGGTTGTATACATGGCAGCCAGATGATGTGCCTCAGATGTGGTGGTTTTGTGCTTCTTTATGATGTGATGGTGGAGGTCGTTCTTAGACTTGAAGACAACTTCTCCCATGCAGTCCATGTGCTCACATACATACAGTGTGACTTGCGCAACGTGGACCATGTTCCAGTGGCGGAGAAACGCTCGTAGGGTCGGTATCTTGTCTTTTCTTGTACAGTCAGGGACGTGGCAGAACATACCACCCGGAACCCAGTTAGGACGCAGGTGTTCATAGAGAAAGTGAGTTTCGTTCTCTGCCGGGTGTAAGTCTAGAATTTCAGCCATATTGGAGAAGAATAGTCTGAAATAAAACATACTTTGAGTATGGCTGTTACAATTCGGTAGAAAAGGGAATTATAAAAATGTATTGAATGGGTGGCAAAATTCCACATTGATAAAGTTTGTTCCATTTGGGTGACTTATCATCTCCTTGAATGGAGCAAACGATATCAGGGGAACAAAGGACGAGCCACACCCATCTAAAAAGCTGAAACATCAAGGCTAAAACAGTATTAAATTAGATCCAGCCTGCTCAGTGCGGAACTCTGGATTAACTCCCCTGTAAAAATACACTCAAAGATATGAGAACTACATCAACCCAAGGATTCATCCAAATCAGAACTGACAAGCAATGTAAAATCACTACGGTTAACTCAAACCTTTCCAGCCTGATAATTTAATCAAAAGGTTGCAATTTCTCACACTTAAGAAGTATTAGGAGGTAGTTTGAAAATTTTACAAACTAGCACTTTACTACTGACATTCAAAACAGCTTCAGCCCTGATTTTGTTTAGAAATATACAGAAACCCTCATTCTCTTAAACAGTCAAAATTTCAAAATGCAACAGACAATTTTCATGAAATTTGGACTTAGTCCTTACCCTGTGCAATGTGTTTTTAACAAAACGAGAAACAGAGAGACTGTGTAATATATATATGCTAATATTTTTTTTTTCCGGCCCTACAAAGATTATTTCACTTATATATGTTGATCGCCACAAAGAGGCAAACCATAAATGGAGTACCCGGAGAAAACCACCTGACATTTCAATGCAATCCTGGCATCCTGTCTGAGGCCTAAGTCAGGCTCAAGACAAGCCAATAGGGTTGAGAGACCCAGTGATTAAGAGACAAGTCATGAAAACATGTCTTATTTAGATATATCTAAAAATAGACTGAATTTGGAATAAACTGTCTTTTGTTATGGCTCTTCATCATTTTAATGTTCATAAGGTTGGTGTATATGGAATAGGGCGTCGTATAGTTCTTCCCCAACGTGATCTTCTCAGAAGTTCAGCTTGAGGTGACTGATATGCGTCATTAGCGAGCTGATCATCAGGACTTTCATAGCTGACGTTATCATGCTCACTGGCATCATCCGCATACGTCACCTGCTGAGGTGTAAGTTCTGATACAAAGCTTTCGTCAGATTCTGCATTCTGGATCCACTCAGATGGGTCTTGATCACCCCCATATAATTTCAAGTGATCAACATGCACTACCAAAGGTGATGTAGATGGATTACGTTGAATTTGGTATGTCACATTTGAAAATTTCTCAGTAACTTTGTACGGTCCGATCCAACCACCAGCAAGTGATTCGGCCGCAAATGGAGGGTAATATCTCCACACATAATCTCCTATATTGAAAGAGCGAGGTTTCAACCCTCTGTCATAATATTTCTTTTGTCTAAGTGCGGCTTTTTGCAAAGATTTTTGAACAAATGTGAAGCAGTATTCCATACTGTCTCGTACCCATTCAACGTACTCCACTGTACAAACATGATTTTCAGTCTGAGAGGTGTTACCTGCCATTAAATCTATAGGCAAGGACATTTCTCTTCCTAACATGAGTAAATTTGGTGTGCAAGATGTGCTATCATGTACAGTACTTCTGTAGGCCATAAGTAAAAATGGGAGGTAGTCATCCCAGTCGTCCTGATGGTCATTGACGAAGCAGGTTAACATTTGTTTTAAATTTTTGTTAAAATTTTCGACAAGGCCGTCGCTTTGGGGCCTGTACGGACAAGTCCTTGTTTTCTCAATCCCCAATAGTCTGCAAATGTGTGCAAACAAATGAGATTCGAACTCACGGCCTTGGTCCGTATGAATTTGTTTTACAGAACCAAATCTGCAGATGAATTCTGTGACAAGTTTATCAGCTACCGTCAATGCAGTATGATCAGGAATAGCCCAGGCCTCCTTCCATTTTGTATAATAATCTCCCAGAACCAGTATAAAAGAGTTCCCATTTGCGGTTTGTTTTAATGGACCGACTATATCAAGGGCTATAACTTCTAAAGGTGCACCTACTATAAATTGAGTCAAAGGTGCCTTCCCAATCCCTGGACCTGGTTTACTCTTTGCACAAATGGAACACTGTTTACACCACCTTCTGATATCAGAGGACATCCCGGGCCAATAAAAGCGACGTCTTATTGACGTGATAGTTTTTTCTCTGCCCATATGCCCTGCAGTATGCGTACTGTGAAGATGTTTAAATATCTCAGACTTAATCTTCTGAGGAGCTACAAGCTGCAACACATATCCATCTGGTGATGCCTCAGTAATCCATTTGTGATAAAGATTACCATCATGCACTTCTAACATCTCCCAGTTTGACCACAATGTTTTGACTGTGTTAGAACATGGTAAAATTTCAGCCTTAGGGGGTTTATTTTGGAACTGAGACTTTAGAAGAAGAATCTTCAAAAGGGATTCATCATTTTCTTGCCATTCTTTAATTTGCTGGGGAGACCATACATCAAGCCAGTTTGGCAATATTTCAGGATCCTGTAGGGCACTGGTAACATTAGTTTCACCAGAACCACCAGCAGTGTCCTCAGTACTTTGATAATTTAGCAAATCACTGTCAGTACCCACGGTATTTTGATTATCTTGCAAATCACTGGCAGTACCCACGGTACTTTGATTATCTTGCAAATCACTGGCAGTTCCCACAGTACTTTGATTATCTTGCAAATCACTGGCAGTACCCACAGTACTTTGATTATCTTGCAAATCACTGGCAGTACCCACGGTACTTTGATTATCTTGCAAATCACTGGCAGTACCCACGGTACTTTGATTATCTTGCAAATCACTGGCAGTACCCACGGTACTTTGATTATTTTTCAAAGCACCGCCAGCACTCCCAGTACCTGGATTATTTCTGTTTTCATGTACCGGGGCAACAATATTCAACTGCTCAGTGACTCCAGATGAAGGAGGAGATAATGGCTGTTTTTGAATGTAAGCAGATTGCTTTCCTCGAGCATTTCTTGACTCTAAGCAATCGGGACAGTCATCCCTTTTACAAATTTTTGGGCGTAATCTACTCATTGCATCGGCATTACGTGATTAGCTCTCCTTCTAAACTGAATTTCATAATCATACGTGTCCAAAACGGTAAGCCATCTTGCAAGCATGCCTTCAGGCTCTTTGAAATTTTTTATCCAAACTAAGGAACTGTGATCTGTCCTTATAATAAAATGTCTACCCCACAGATAATGCCTGAATTCCTTTACAAAAGTCACAACAGCCAGTAACTCCCTATATGTAGTACAATAACGTCTCTGTGATTTACTTAAAGTCTTGCTGCCATAAGCTATGACACGTTCTTCATTTTGTTGCATCTGTGACAAAACACAGCCTATTCCATAAAGACTAGCGTCTGTGTCCAGAATGAAAGTTCCCTCATCATATTTTGGATAGGACAAGATAGGAGCAGTCACTAATTTCTGTTTAAGTGTTTCAAAAGCGTTTTGGCAGTTTGAGTCCCAAATAAATTTAGTGTTTTTCTTTAACAATCTTGTCAAAGGAGCTGTGATTGTACTACATTCAGGAATGAACCTGCGATAATATCCTACGAGTCCCAATATTTGTTTCAGTTCAGTGACATTGGAGGGAACAGGCCATTCTTGAACCTTTTGAACTTTGGTGGGGTCACATTTGATTCCCGATTCATTGACTATGTGGCCCAGGAAGGACACTTCAGTTTGGAACAAAGCACATTTACTGGGTTTGATCTTAAGATTGGCTTGTTTGTATCTTTCAAATACGGCCTTAAGATTTTCAAGGGCTACTTCAAAAGATGAGCCAAACACAATGACATCATCAAGATAGCATAGGCATTTGTCCCATTGCAATCCCCTTAAAACTATATCCATGAGGCGTTCAAAGGTAGCCGGACTATTACAAAGACCAAACGGCAAGACTTTGAAGGCAAATGTGCCCTGATGAGTGACGAAACAAGTTTTCTCTTTGCTGAAAAAATCCATTTCGCACTGCCAATACCCACTGGCTAAGTCTAACGTACTGAACCACTTTGCACCTGCAAGGGACTCTAGACAAGTGTCTATTCTGGGCAAGGGATATGCATCTTTCTTTGTCTGGCTATTTAATCTACGATAGTCAACGCAAAAACGGATTGAACCGTCTTTCTTGGTGACGAGTAGGACAGGTGCAGCGTAGGGGCTGCTGCAAGGTTCAATAATATCTTGTTGAATCATTTTCTCTATTTCCTGCTCAATGATTTTCTTTTGGGCATAAGAGGTTCTACGAGGTGGTACTCTAGTAGGAACACTAGACCCAGTGTCTATTTTGTGTTTAACTAGGTCAGTGCGACCCAGTTTTCCATCAGGGCCAACAAAAACGTCCTGGTATTCTATGAGCGCCTGCATTAACTTTTGCTTTTGTTCTGAAGTAAGTTCAGAGGACACATTGTCAATCAAGGGCATCAAATGTTCGGGAAAGGGAGCATTATCACCAAGTGCTTGTGAGCCGGTTTGAACGGAAAGTTCTTGAATACTTTCTACAGGTTGGATGGTCCCCATCAAGGTATTTCTCTGAAGTTTGACTTTTGTGTCAGATAAATTCAATACTGACATGATGGTTTCAGACTGATTGGAATCTATGACAGTTCTAGCCACTAACAACCCCTTCTTGTTCAATAACTTCACAGGTTCTATAATGGAATGGTCACATTGACCTACTTTCCCTTCAACGATGGCCTTAACCTCAATTTCTGAACATGGAGGGATGGAAACCTTCTGTCCAAGTTTGACTCGGGCACACTGGTAGTTTCCATCGCGAAGAAGATTTATGGTATTGCCATGAATGTGCATTTTATTTTGGCCTATATTGAGTGTAATGCCAGGCTCAGACAGGAAGTCCATGCCTAAAATCCCATCTGCGCCACTGATGTCAGCTATTACTAAAGAAAGTTGAGTCAAATAGCCACTAATTTCTATTTGGTACAGATTAGAACCTAAGACAGCCATAGGTGTGCCATCAGCAGTAGTCAAAGTTTGCTCAACTTTTTGCAACTGTGATTCATCACCTCCGATTTTATTGAAGATGTTTTTAGCCAGAATGCTTACACTGGACCCCGTATCAATCAAACAGCGACAAGTTTGATCACCTACAGTGATGTTCACAAACATGCATGACTTTGGTGAAATGTGTATTGGTGGCCTGTTCTCTTTGTCACGTGAACCGGCTGAGCTTTCGGCCATAAGCTCAGCCGAACCTAGTTTTCCTGTTTGCTTTTATTTGAACTAGCCTTTCGACTCGGACTAGGGCTCGAAGAACGTTTGGTTTTGCGTTTATTTGGGCATTCGGAAGCATAATGTCCATAGTCATGACATTCATAGCACTCAATCCTCGATTTGGCCCGAGGGCTGGGTGACCTACTTTTAATTCTTTCAGTTCGTTCAGGAGTCATTTGATGGAGCAAACTCTTTAAGCTTTCAAGCAGCTCTGACATTTGTTTTTCTCTAAGCTGAAAATCAGTTTCAGTAAGAACTGACTTGCAACTTGTTTCCTGATCTAAACTAAAGCGTACGTGAGCGGGCTTTTTGTCGGCAGAAAGCTGAGAATCAACGGCTTCAAATTCAACAGCATATGATATTGCCATAGCCAAAGTAGCGGGGTGCCTAAGCTGTACGTGTTTCCTTAATTCAGAATTGCTTAACCCGTGAATGAACTGATCAATTGTATATTGCTCGCGACCCGTATAATGTACACTGGGAAATGCCATGTCAGCCAATCTCTTAAGTGCGTATCCATACTCGGCTGGAGTTTCATTCTTTTTGCGCACCCGAGACCGAAATTCGCACCGATAAGCAAAGCCTTTTTCATGTGGATTGAAGCGGGTTTCAAGTGCCCGTTTTAGACAATTATAATCTCTTACTTGACTAGGGTGCATATCTGTAAGAAGTTTCTGGGCAGGGCCCTTCAAACTCATTGACAATTGGAGCCCTTTTTCAGTGTAACCCCAATTATTCCAAGCAGCAACTTGCTCAAAATGGACTAAATAATCCTGCAAGTCTACTGTTTTCCCATCAAATTTATCAGGTTCCTTTTCCCGTCTTACTAACCGATCTGCTCTAGTTCGAAACGATGCTGAATAGGGATATGACCAACGTTGCGGTATTTGCAGATTAGCAGCCGTGGGTGTGGAATGTTGGTAATTACTATTCACAACACTGGGGACAAAGCGCGGCTGTGCATTTGAAGTAAATGTTGGTCCAAATTGCCGACGCGTAGGCGTGGGACAGGGTGTATTATCATCGGACTTTGGATAAACAGGCCATTCAGTGTAGCTTTGACTGTTATTTTGATATAGGTCATCGTTAACCCGGGGCTCACTGAGCTGAAACCCTGTTTGACCTCCGAGCCCTTGTGACCCATGATAGTTATCAGCAAATACAGTTTCACATGTCTGCCCCGAAAACGGTACTGAATTGTATAGACCTGCTTCAGAGAACCTTACTCTACGCGGGTCTTGGTCAGCGATACATGTATGGTTATCCAAGTCAAGTAGATCTACATTTCTACCGGAATAACGTGGCGTGCTAGAGAACAGTGGTTCATGTTGTGCATAACACGTGTAAATTTCTGGATCTAGATTCGAGAAAGGCATATAGGGTACAGAATCTTTACGAGCCCCTACCTGAGAATCCTCAAAATATTTCCAGTTACTGGATTTATCATGCAAAGACTGACTTTCTCTCAACCCATCCGTGACAACACTTGCACTTTTGTGCCAGCGTTTCGGTTGACTGATCTGCTTATCCGTGTCAAACGGGTTTAGTGAAGCATATTGGCTATCATCAGTACATGTAGGTAAAATAAACCTATCTTGTGTGGGGTTATATTTCCCATTTTCACTATCCTCCCAAGAGGCCATCTTTTATATCCTGGCAGGACACGGCACCAAAATGTAACGGGGCTAGTCCCCTTTTGACCTCTCCAGTATACCCAGACCGGGCTACGGTTCGTCTGATCAACTGAGCAGGGTCAGGCGACAGACTACTGACACCTCCCCCTGCCCGGTTGTGTGTACCCAGGCTCGATTTACCAGGAGAAAGACGCAATCTTGGGAAGCAGTAATGAAACGAGAAAAAGAGTTTCTATGTTTTTCCCTAGCAAATAAATCACAATTCAAACATTTTAGCAAGATGAAAAGCTAGCCTTATATACTGAGCATTGGAAGGACCAGTGGAACGGAGCACAGTCTGAGGATCCCCCTGAGTCAGGCTTGAGACCCCAAGACAACGAACCACCCCCTTAGTTACTTCTAATATCCCTTAAGAAAAGTGTGTGCCTAACATGAAAATACGTCCACCCTCCCTTTTTAGATCTTTGAGCCGAAATGAAGAGACTTAAGTTCGGAAGTGAGTGAGAAGCTCACATTGCTTCCGAAAAGAGAAAGGGCAAGAGACTTGAACGAGCACCTCGTATTGAGTCCAGTGCGACATATAAATTGAATCACGCGCTTATAAAGGGAAGCCAACCAATCAGGTAATGGCTTACAAACAGAGCTACGGACGATCCCATTCATACCCAATGAGCTTACTTCGTCAAGGTCGGTTACGTCAAAAATAATGGCGGACGAAGCAGCGGAAAACGACAGAAAAATGCAACACAAACGTTTGGAATAAATAACGTTCTAATTGGAGTTTCCGAGGTAGGGATAAAGTTCTTATATTACAAAAATATGGGCCGCTGCTAACAGCTAAGTGTGGGAGGTGAACTTCAATGGGAAGTTTCTGTAAAGTGATTTGAAATGGGCCAAAAAGGGCATCCCCGTTGCACTCCAAAATGACTACTTTTTCAACAGAAATATTATGGTATTTTTCTTATTAATACTCCAAACATAGGTTGTGGGTGCTCGTTTGAACCTCCCCATTGAGGCGGTTCTAACGAGTACCCAAACCTATGTATTGGATCAGAAATACGAAAAATAATGTATACCCCGTAAACCCCCATTTTCTCCATATAAAGTGGGGTTTAGAGTGGTGTTCGTTTCACGGACTTGTTTACGTGATGAAAAAAAAAAAATGCAATTAAATTGTCAGGTTTGATTGGTTTGTCTGAATTTTGAATTTTAGAATTATATTTAAAGTAGATTAAAGTGAACACCATATTGAATACATCTGACATTTGTCTTGCAAGAAAGCAAAAGCAAAAGTGGTCTGTTCTTAAAGAAAAAGAACTTTCTCCTGAGCATTACACAAACACGCCTATATAAATACATTGCCACCTTTATTGCCGAAAAAATGAAAATTGTATGTTGAAAAATTGTGATATTTTTTCTTATTTCTGCTCCAAATATAGATTGTTGGCACTCGTTAGAACCTCCTCATTGAGGCGGTTCTTACGAGTACCCACAAACTATATTTCAGATTAGAAGTAAGAAAAATAAGGTATACCCCCAGAAACCCCAGTTTTACTATATAAAAGTGGGTTCAAGGGGGTCAAAATTATATAGGCGTGTTTTCGTGATGAGGACCAAATTCTATCCTTTAAAAGCAGACCCCTTTTTGTGAATGTTCGAGTTTAGCGCTCCACAAACAGCTAAGGTCATAGGAAGATGAGACCTTGGTTTAAAGACTTATCCGAAAGGCTGGAGAAGCCCGGGATCGATACTACAACACCTGATTTACATGGCAAGTAACATAACCACTACACCATGGAGGCTTCTAGATCACTTTTCATATGGGAGAGAGAAATATTTTTTGTTTAAACTTTATTTCTTTGTATATTACATACATCTTTTACACAGATAATGTTGACACAGAATACAAGTATCATACAAAGGGATTCAGAAAAAAGTCAACTGAAAGAGTTGTCTCTGATGGTGTTCTCTTCCCCTTAATCTCAAACTTATTTTTTTCTGGCCTTTGTGGCTCAACTTAATGTGCATCCACATGATGATTGTGAGGTCATAGGTTCCATCTGTGCCATCTTTTATTAACCTCAACCAGTCTCTGGGTTAACCCTTGTCCTGCTAATCCCGGATATGCCTTATCTTTGAAACAATGTAGATCCAGATCAGATGGCTTCTGAAGAAGCCATCTGATCAGAATCTTCATTGTTTGCCATCCAGTTTATGAATTTGTTGCAGTAATTTGCATCAAGTAATCTGATTGGCTGATAATCAGTGGTGGGTGTGACATATATAAATATTCAGCAGGTCAAGGGTTAATTCAGCAGACAACTTACTTTTCCATAAAAAAAAGAAAAAAACAACAGGACTTGACAGCTCATGCAAATTATTTCCTCAGAAATTTCAATCCCATTTTCTGGAAAAACTAAAAAAAAATTTCAAAATGTCATCTCGTCCGCTGAGTGCAATAACGTTGTAATTGCAAAATGGCAACTTTTCAGGAGAGACCAAAAACTGTTTTATTAAAGAATGGCATAGAAAACCATACTATAAGCTGGTTTCTTAACTTCATGGCGATTTCTTTCATTTGTGTGTGATGTTTATTGTTGAATAAATGACATTTGAAAAGAAATATTTAGCATTTAAAGGTTTGATACACCATGCGCGAAGTGTTTTTGGTCACAATTCGGTGCAAAAACGGTATAAGTGCATCCAGCGCTAAAACGGTGTAAATGTACAAACCTTATTTCTTTGGCTTTTACATGGTAAAGCAGTAAATTAAAGACACTGGGTAGGTACTAGGTCACATTTTATACATTCTGCATGGTACTTACATGCTTATTCTGAAATATCAAGCAGCAGGATTCAATATTTTTGAGGTATTAAAAAACTTTGCGCAAAAATGAGGTAAGTGCACTTACACCGTTTTTGCGCCAACTTTTTTTCTAAAAGTCAGAGCAAAAACGGTGTAACTGACAAAAAAAATTCCAAAATGCTGAAATAAATCATGATTGAGGCAGAATCCAGCTGTAGAACTTATTTACCAAGTGTGTCAAGTCCTGAGGCACCAATTTATGCAAAAAAAATTTTTGGCCCAAATGTCAGTTACACCGTTATTGCACTCAGCAGACGATCTACTGAAAAGGTACCCAGCATTCAGAGCCTCAAAATTGGTTATGAAATATTTTCGGCTCTTGTTCTCTCCCTTCCACTGATTCCAAAAGATCAGTTGTCTGTTACTTACAAAAGAATGTGCATGTGCTGAATATTCATTTTAGCCACACCCATTTCTGACTTTGAACCTTGAACCAATCAGTTTACTTTATGTAATTTATTACTACAAATTCATAAATTGAATGCCAAACAGTGTAGATCCTGATCAGATGGCTTCTTCAGAAGCCATCTGATCTGGATCTACACTGTTTGCAAAGATAGGGGTTGTCGTGAACAGCAAGATAAGACTTCTTCAGAAGCCATCTGATCTGGATCTTCACTGTTTGCAAAGATAGGGGTTGTTGTGAACAGCAAGATAAGACTTCTTCAGAAGCCATCTGATCTGGATCTACACTGTTTGCAAAGATAGGGGTTGTCGTGAACAGCAGGATAAGACTACTTCAGAGGCCATCTGATCTGGATCTACAATGTTTGCAAAGATAGGGGTTGTCGTGAACAGCAGGATAAGACTTCTTCAGAAGCCATCTGATCTGGATCTACAGTGTTTGCAAAGATAGGGGTTGTCGTGAACAGCAGGATAAGGGTTAAAGGTTAATAGCTTATGTATAAACCTATCTAGGAAAAGTGTGATTGGGAAAACTGACCATCATGACCTTAATAGAGTTGAATGGCTGTTAACCCTTTTTGTAGCAAATGGAATCTTCCTTCTTATATATAGCAGGAGTCAGGTTGTGTTTTCTTCAAAATTTGTTGGAAAATGGCTGAACTTTTTGCAAACAGTGTAGGCCCAGATCAGATGCTGTGTTCTGCGGCAACTGATCTGGACCTGCACTGTTTGCCAAGTACCCGTATTGGGGTTTCTGGTACAAAATGGGTTAAACTCCAGACACATCAAGTCAAGCTTATTTTCTTTTTTTCAGCCAATTTCTCTGTAGCAGATGATGTTTGTACATGTACTGAAGCGAACTACACGGGTGGCAGGTGTTGGCCGGGCACATACTGCCCAAGGGGCTCCGCATACCCACTCGACTGTATTGCGGGGCAGTACTGTCTCACTGATGAACTGGAACTCCCAACAGGTACTGTAGATCACTTTAATTGTGCATGTTCTTTATATGAGTCCGAACTCCAAACAGATGCTGTAGATCACTTTAATTTTGCATGTTCTTTATATGAGTGAGAACTCCAAATAGGGACTGTATATCATTTTAATTTTGCATGTTCTTTATACGAGTTAGAACTCCAAACAGATGCTGTAGATCACTTTAATTTTGCATGTTCTTTATATGAGTCCGAACTCCAAACAGATGCTGTAGATCACTTTAATTTTGCATGTTCTTTATATGAGTGAGAACTCCAAATAGGGACTGTATATCATTTTAATTTTGCATGTTCTTTATACAAGCCAGAACTCCCAATAGGTACTGTAGATGAACTCCAAATAGATTTAATTTTGCATGTTCTTTATATGAGTCAGAACTCCAAACAGATGCTGTAGATCACTTTAATTGTGCATGTTCTTTATATGAGTCCGAACTCCAAGCAGATTCTGTAGATCACTTTAATTTTGCATGTTCTTTATATGAGTGAGAACTCCAAACAGGGACTGTATATCATTTTAATTTTGCATGTTCTTTATACAAGCCAGAACTCCCAATAGGTACTGCAGATGAACTCCAAATAGATTTAATTTTGCATGTTCTTTATATGAGTCAGAACTCCAAACAGATGCTATAGATCACTTTAATTTTGCCTGTTCTATATATGAGTAAGAACTTCAAATAGATACTGTAGATGACTTAAATTTTGCATGTTCCTTATATGAGTGAGAACGCAGACCTTCTTTTATAAAACAGGTCACTTGCTTAATATAGTGGACTGCTATGACAATAATGGCAAATATAATGTTGTGGGGAAGTATATAGAATGTATACAGTAGTCTTTTTGTCATTATTATAACCCACCATTCAAATAATGGCAGGGTGTTATGTTATACCCTCCAGAATTTTGAGTGTTTGTCTGTCTGTCCATCAGCGCCTCAAAGTTTTGTGTCTGCTTCCTAACTTTGATACCATTTGAGATATTTTCACGAAACTTCATAGATATGTAAAGCACTATGAGGCAACATGCAGAACATATGAACTGTAACTCTGATTTTTCTACTTTTCGAGTTGTTGCCCTTTGAACATTGAACATAGCCATTTCTATCATACTTTCTTGTCCCCTCCTTACTTTTGATACGATTTGAGATAGTTCCATGAAACTTCACAGATATGTAGAGCACTATGAGACGACCTGCAGAACATATGAACCGTAACTCTGATTTTTCTACTTTGGAGTTATTGCCCTTTGAACTTTGACAAAAGCTGTTGCTATCAGTTTTGTGTCGGCTCCATAACTCTGATACCATTTGAGCTATTTTCACGAAACTCCACAGATACATAGAACACCCTGATATATAAGCCATAACTCTGATTTACCTACTTTTGGAGTTATCGCCCCTTGAACATTGAACATAGCCATTTCTATCATGTAGTCTGTTTGAAGCGCTACATCTCCTGAGCCTAATGATTGATTCTAGCCAAACTTGCATGGTGACATCACTAGAATGGGTGAAAGCAGCCTTTAGGTTTTGATGACCTTGACCTTATTTTCAAGGGCACAGGCCCCCAAAAACTGTCAATTTTGGGCCAAAGATGGCTTGTCTGCACCCATTCTCACAAACACATCAATGAAATGTGGTCTTACTTTGTACAATAGATCATTGCATGGTCCCCGCCCATCAGGGCTTGAAGAAATAGTATGATGCTTCCACGTAGAGCTGAAACTGACCGCAAACGAGTACAACTACTGGTAAACTGCTTAGAGGATCTAAGCCTGCCCAGGCAAAGTGGTCCGAGTCGGACCGGCCATATACAGTGTTGACTGGGACATTAAACCTCAAATCAAACAAACAAACAAAGCAAGTGACCAAAGATTTGAGTAGATTTTGAAGACCTTGGCTTTATTTTATAGGGCCCAGGCCCGCAAAACCTGAAAATGAGAATTATAATTCTGGTTTACTTTCTTTTGGAGCCATGGCTTCTTTGAACATTGAAAATTGTCATCTTAGTCATGTATTCCTGTCAACTTTATTAAGGGAAAGAGTAATGCAGCCTTACTTTTTGACTGATATGGCACTTGCTTGATGCAATTGTAGTGGAGGGGCATCATGCAGCGCTTGCAGTTTTTATTACATAAAAGTTACTATCACTTAACAAAAACCCACATATGACATGTTCCTATTAAAGTGGTTGCTTTATTTGTTGCAAGTTTTACAAAACTTTCAAAGGTTTTCAGCAAATATTGTAGACAAGGTACCCATTATGTTGTTTTTAGTGTTGTCCAGCATTACACACAATAACTGACTTTTATAATGCTTGGCTGAACATCACATCTTTAAATGTGGCCTGTTTTTGTATGTCGTCAGCTGCATCTTTTTGCAAACTTTTCAAACATATTTTTGCATACAGATAAACTGTGTGGACCCTGGTGAGACTGCTTCTTGAGGGTCCAGACTATTTGCAAAAATGACTTTAAGTTACAGTAAAATTCCTATATAAAGACCACCTTTGGGACTGTTCAAAAGTGGTCTTTAAGACCACTTTTGAACAGTCCCAAAGATGGTCCCTGATCAAAGGACATTGTACGCAGAATTCACGAAGAAAGAGTAACTGCACCATTCTAAATAAAAATTTTAAATCAGAATTTCTCTCAATTTTAGGTGGTCTTAATAGCAGAGTTTTACTGTACCAGCAGATGACAAAGCAGACAACAACTGTTGTGATTGGCATCATTAGGGTTTATTTGTGCTCTATTTTATGAACACCATCAGCAGCAATCTTGATATTTCAGTCTTTAGCACTTCCTACTTATGATCGAGAGGTTGTGGGTTCGAATCCAGCCACCGGAGCAAGGTGTGTCCTTGGGCAAGACACATAATGCCCCTGCCCCAGTCCACCCAGGTGTAAATGGGTAGCAGTGGTGTAAAGTCACTGCCTCTCCCGTGTAGGATAACATCAGGAATGAGAGTTCAAGAGCGATTCAAATAAGCTTGAAGCTTTCATGGCAGTGGAACTAAAATAAATTAGTATAAACTAACACTACCAGCTGAGACATCATTGGAAATTTTCTAGTAAATTTTGTCATTCACAATTTAAAAGTCATCTCCAAATTATGGGGAACGGGAACACCTGGCAGAATTTTCCGCCATTTTTCAAAGGGAGGCAACTTTCGGGACTTCCTGTTCGCTTTTCTACAAGTCCTGTCCCACTGAACAGGGGTCTAATCTTAAAGGAAAGAATTTGCTCCTCAGGAGCAAATTCTTTCCTTTAAGAGTTGACCGCTATTGACATGGGAGTCAAAAATACTTTTGTAGGCATTGCCTCCCCTGAAGGTGTTCCCATTCCCCTTAAGAAAAAGAAAAAGTCCAATTGTGAAAGAAAGACAAGAATGAAGAGGTTACAGTCCAACCTGTATTAAGCAAGCACCTATTGGATAATCAAAAAGTGCTTGCTTAAGACAGGTGCTTGCTTAACACAGGTGAATTTTAATACATTTTCCTTTTTCGGGAACTGAAAGCCTGCTTGTTTAATAGAGGTGGCCACTAAGACAGGTTTTACTGTACTATTATTGATATGACTTGTGTTTCAGGTGATTGCAATGCAGGATTTTATTGTCCCGGTGGTGATATAGTTCCCAACCCGGTAGGCCAAGAGTGTACTCCAGGGCATTACTGTCCCCAGGGCTCTCCTACGCCCACTCAGTGCCCAACAGGAACATTCACAAATGCTACGGGCAATACGGCAGAAAGTGATTGTCAGAACTGTACTGCAGGTTGGTATTACACCAAGATCCAAGATCTTTAAACATTGTTATGGTGGACTCACTTGAGCCCGAAATTTATAATACTCATAAACATTAAAATGCCAATAATTGTTGGCATTTTAAGTATTTATTTGCTATCATCACGATAACACACCCGTGCAACATAGTCCATATTTCTCATCTCCAAAATGGCTACTTTTCTGATGAAAATTGCTGATATTTTTCTTATAAATGCTGCAAACATAGGTCATGGGCGCTCATTAGAGCCACCTCATTGAGGCAGTTCTTATGAGTACCCACAACCTAGGTCTTGGAGTAAAAGTAAGAAAAAATAATGTATACCCCTGTAAACCCCACATTTTCTCTATATAAAGTGGGGTATAGGAGGGGTCTTCATTTCATGGACTACATGTAGTTCTGCATGCTTTTTTGTTGTCTGTTGATTTTTTTTTTTTCAATTAACTATTTCCAAAATATCTTTCAGGAATACCATTAGAGTGTCAAATAGTTTGGATCCAGTTCAAGCCTGACAAAAACTTTAGGCTTGATCTGGGTGCGAACTATTTGCAACAGAGGAAAAAGTTAAAAATATTTATAGGCAATTTATATACAATTTTCAGCATACTTGGGCAAGAAATCCTATTCATTGTTATTTTATTATTACCAGCTTTGATATTGTCATGCTCAGTTAAGTTGAACCTGAAAAGCATTTTATGACCTCAGACCACACTTGTTATTTGGGAAGGTTGAAAGCATACATCACAAAAACACACCTATATAATTTTGACCCCTTTGAAACCCACTTATGTAGTAAAACTGGGGTTTACAGAGGTAAGACTTATTTTTCTTATTTCAGCTCTAAAATATAGATTGTGGGTACTCATCTATAGAGTACCCACAATCTATATGTGGAGCAAATAAGAAAAAAATTCACACTTTTTCATCATCATTTTGTCTTTTTTGCGGCAGTAAAGTTTACAATGCATTTGCATAGGGGTGTTTTTGTAATGGGTTTGCTCCTGTCCCTATTTCTGTCTGTCTGTGTCCATCTGTCTGTCTGTCTGTGTCCATCTGTTTGTCTGTCTGTGTCCATCTACTGTTAGGTAAGCTCAAGATACATAAGGCATCTGGGCCGGATGACCTGAATGCCAGGGTGCTTAAGGAATGTGGTGCTGAAATTTCACCTGTGCTGGCCTTTATCTTCAATGAATCACTTGCCCAGGGCACTGTACCAGATAACTGGTGACAAGCTAATGTTACCCTGGTCTATAAAAAAGGAGAAAAATATGACGCAGCAAATTATAGACCAGTGTCACTAACATGCATCTGTTGCAAAACCCTGGAGCATATAGTAGTTAGTAACATCAACAAGCACTTAGCCTTTGAGAGCATTCTTGCTGACTGTCAACATGGTTTCCGAAGTCAAAGGTCTTGCCAAACTCAATAAGTTCAGTTTTACCATGACATTGTGAGCAATCTGGATAAGGCCACAAACCGTGGCCACAAACAGACTGATTTGATTATCATGGACTTCGCTAAGGCCTTTGACAGGGTACCTCACAGAAGGCTATTGAATAAATTGGATTACTATGGGATAAGAGGATACACACATAGGTGGATTAGCTCATGGCTCTCAGGGCCCTCACAACAAGTTGTACTTGATGGCCAAGTGTCTGATCCAGTCCCTGTTTTATCTGGTGTCCCCCAAGGTTCGGTCCTTGGACTGGTCCTTTTCTTGGTATTCATTAATGATCTCTCTGATAATATCAGGTCATCTGTCCGTTTGTTTGCTGATGATTGTTTACTTTATAGGAATATATATTCTTCCTCTGACTGTCTTCTACAAGATGACCTGAATCAACTAGAACAGTGGGAGGCCGATTGGCAGACGAAGTTCAATGTGGCCAAATGTCATTCAATGAGGGTGTCGCGACACCCTCCGGACAAACAAATTAAGTTTGACTAAACACTACACCAGCAAATCTTGGAGCAGGTTCAATCCGCCAAGTATCTTGGTATCACCATCACTGATGATCTTGATTGGGGTCAACTTGTTTCAGAAATAACATCAAAAGCAACTAGGACTTTAGGATTTCTTAGATGAAACTTGGCTTTTGCACCTAGGCAGACAAAGGATGTTGCATATAAAACATTGGTTCGCCCTCAGCTCGAATATGCATCACCCATTTGGCATCCCTATGTTAAAACTCAGATTCAGCAGGTGGAGAAGGTGCAGAGGACAACTGCTCGATGGACCTGCAGACGATGGCGCAATAGAAGTAGCGTCTGTGACATGCTTAACGAGCTAGAATGGCCATTCCTAGAGGCCCGTCGTGAGCAGTCCTCTTTAACCTTCTTCTATAAGATACATTCAGGTACAGTGGCCGTTAATAAAGACAAAAAAAAACTTGACCCCTGTGATAGTTTCAACCTGAACAAGGGCATCAAAAGTAAACAACTCACAGTATCACAGGTACCAGTCCTACAGTGGAATAGTCTTCCCTCTTCTGTGGTGAATGCTAAGACTGCAGAGGAGTTCAAAGCCCGTATAGTGTAAGATTGAGACTCAGAGGTTTGCGTTTTAGTATACCTCTGTTATTCAGATTGTAAATAGTTTTAAGGACTCATCCAGTGACTTCTTTTTTTTTAGCTAAATTCTAAATTTAGCTACGCACCCAACTGAGGTAATGGCCAAATATGACTGACTCAGTTTAAGAAGATAGATAGATAGACATCTGTCTGTCTGTCTCCATCTGTCTGTCTGTTTATCTGTCTGTGTCCCTCTGTCTGTCTGTGTCCATCTATCTGTCTGTCTGTGTCCATCAGTCAGTCTGTGTCCATCTGTCTGTGTCCATCTGTGTGTCTGTAATATTATCTTGTTGTTTCTTCTTGAAATATTTTTCATCATCCTGACCACAAGAAGAAAACCAAAGCAGTTGTTTAAAGCATCATTAACTTAAAGAGTGTGTTTGTGGTCAAAATTTTTATTATTCCAGAAAGTACAGTATAGTCTAATATTACTAGCTTGATAACACACCCCAGCAACATAGTACATTTTTTCACAACTCCAAAATGGCTACTTTTCTGATGAAAATCTGTGTTATTTTTACTTCGAACAAAGGTTGCGGGTGGTCGTTAGAACCACCTCATTGAGATGGTTCTAATGAGTACCCACAACCTATGTCTTGGAGCAGAAATAAGAAAAAATAATGAATACCCCATAAACCCCAGTTTTCTCTGTATAAATTGGGGTTTAAGGGGGTGTTCATTTCACTGACTTGTTCACGTGATGGGACCTAATTCATAGTGTAAATACAATTGATGTGTGTGAATTCGGGTTTAACGTCGCTTTCAACAATTTTTCAGTCATATCACGACGGTGTCTGGTTGCGACAGGGAGCTCAATGCTCACTTTTATAGTGCTGCCTCACTGAAGTATCATGTCCCAGACACATTACATGATACCACACCCAGTCACATTATCCTGACACTGGGTCGACCAGTCCTAGCTCTACCCGGTAAATCTGAGTGCCAAGCGAGGAGCAGCTAGTACCATTTTTAACGACTTTGGTATGTCGCGGCCCGGGATCGAACCCTAGACCTTCTGTTCCCCAGAGCATACACTCTACCAACTGGGCTATCGGGGCCGGTAAATACAATTGATGCAGATTATCTTGGCCCTAGTGCGAATTCAACTTAATTCATTTTATCTTGGCTCTAATGTGTGTTACTAGTGTAATTATTATTTGATCTAGATCACCTTGGTCCCCCCGCCCATCGGGGTTGGAGAAATAGATTGTGCTGCGTGTTGCTCCCACGCAGTGCTGAACCAACCAAACTTGAGTACTGGTAAGCCTGTAAGTCTAAGCCTGTCCAGGAAAAAATGATGCTAGTCAGACCGCACCTTTAACCTTAACGGTTTCTTTGGTTGGTAGGGCTTGAGAAGTCATTTCATCTCATTGTCCGGTAAATGTCCCACAAAATCAGAAACCAGATCTCCAAAAGGACCTAAATAATGTTAGAAGCCTCCGTGGTGTAGTGGTTACGCTACTCGCCTTGTAAACCAGGGATCGCAGGATCGATCCCGGGCTTCTCCAGCCTTTGGATGAGACTTTAAACCAAGGTCCCCTCTCCGTATGACCTTAGCTGTTGGTGGGACGTAAAACTCAAACACTCACTCACCTAAATAATGTTGATGGGGATGTAAAACCTCAACACAAACAAACAAAGATCACTTTGACTGTAATATGACTGTGACCCAGATTTACCCCAATCAACTCGGCTCTACTGTGAATGCACTGATCCAGGCCTACTTGAATAGCCCTAGCATGTACAAATGGCCCAGATCAGCTTGTATCTAGTCTGAATGTTATTACGGTATTGGAATTTGAAAGCTTTGTTTGGTTTGAGGTTTAATGTCCTCATCAACACTTTGGGTAATTTGAAGAACTTGCTTCTAATTTTGTGCGTCTTTTACCTGATGTTGAGCTGAAATGACATCTCAAGCCCTGCCGCTCATTGAAACCAATATATGCATGGATGGTCCTGCTCGCAACACTTTGCTTGGACGGGCTTAGACCTAAGCAGTTTACCAGTACTCATGTGCAGTCGGTTTCAGCTCTGCATGGAAGCCCAATCTATTTCTCAAAGCTCCAAGGGGCGGGGTCCAATTTTCATAGCCTTGATTCTTTGTGTGAATAAAGTTTTATTTGCATGAAGTTGATCCTGACAAGTGTCTTGTGTTCCTCAAAATGACATTTCCAGTGTTGACGGGGGCGTTAAACCTCAAATCAAACAAACAATCAAACTTATTTAGCCATACCAATTGCTGGCTATCAACCAATCAAATTACTTGATGTAAAGTATTTGTTCAGTGTACAAACTGCATGACAAACAGTGTAGATCCTGATTAGATGGCTTCTTCAGAAACCATCTGATCTGGATCTACACTGTTTGCCAAGGTAGGGGTTGTAGTGTTCAGTAGGATAAGGGTTAATCTATTTTTGTCATGCCTATTTTAAGCATGGCGCAATATAGACATCAAAATGTCCATCTGTTCATCCGATTGTCTGTCAAGCCATCAACATTTGCGACCACCCTAGCATTAACCATAATGTTCAAGTCAATTTCTCAAGGACTATAAGAGAGAGCTTCATTAATGATACTTGGTACAGACTTGCATCTTGGGACAGCAACTTTAAGGCAAGCATCCATATTTCACCTTGACCTACATTTCATGCTTCAATGACTTTGGAAACTATTGCCTATTTAGCTTTGACCTTGACCTATATTTCATGGTTCAATGACTTTGCATTCCCACAAGCATGACTTAGCCTTCGGCAGAATTCTTATTTATGAAAACCCTGCTATATGGGATACTGGCATACAGTACAAGCAAAAACTAGCTGTTGTGTACTGAAGAAGATAAAGATGAAGAAGATGAAGAAGCTTTATTTAATGTCGCATATCCGAAACAAATAACATAAGCTCTGTAGAGCTTTCATTGCGACAGACAAAGTATCCTTTAACAAATACTTACCTGCCTTCATTTATCTTCCTAGCACAACCCCTGATAATGCGAGCTTCAGCCAAGGGAGGTCCTAATACCATTTTACACGCCTTTGGTATGGCGCGGCCAGGGATCGAAACTGCGACCTCCCATTCCCGAAGCGGACACTCTACCACTGAGCTATCAGGGCTATTGAGACCGTCAGTGTTTTCCCCCCAAAATTTAAAAATAAATTCTAAATCATTTTCTTAAATTAACGCAACCTGACAGCCATAGAATTAAAAATTGACACTTACAGTACATACCATTGAAGATTTGAGTCGGGATATAATGGGTTAACTCTTTCAGCACCAAATTGAGTTCTAAATATTACTCCCAGCAACACATTTATTTTTAGTCTGTGGCATTTTCTACCACATGAACCATGTAAAGATAGAATCAGACATATTTTTTTTTAAGTAAAAACTTGTTTTTACCAAAAACAGGTCTTATGTAATGATTTGCAACATACCTGAGCTAGTTGTGTCCCTTGATTAGTTGGTCTAAAAGGCGGAATCACAGCGTTACTCCAGGTCACAAAAATGCAACTAGGGCACTCTTCTAGGCAGTCATAATTATGCATCTACGGTGCCATAAGAGTTAAATGAAAGTACATGTATCTTCCCTTATCTGTTTCAGGTTATTATTGTGAGTCCCCTGGCCTCACAGAAGTCACTGGGCAATGTTCTTCAGGCTACTATTGCCCTCCAGGGCAGTCAATCCCAGAGCCACCAGCCTACATATGCCCTCAAGGAGACTATTGCCCCCGGGGCAGCCCATCACCCTTGTTCTGTGAACGTGGTAACTATACTGATCAAGAAGGAATGGCAGCTTGTGAAATTTGCTTGTCGAGACACTACTGTGATCCATATGAAGCGGGGGCATCAAATACTTCTGGAATTATCAACCCAGTGCCTTGTCCCCAGGGGCATTACTGTCCTGCAGGCACCCAGACAGCCCATCAGTACCCCTGCCCCTCAGGAACCTATGATAATGTTGGTGAACTGGAAGTGGCAAGTAAGTACACATAAAAAGAAAATTTCACACAAGTGGTCATTTCATATATGAGCCCCGCCAAGCGAATTTGTGTATTCGATCATTCCGTCATGACAAATTTTAACTGCGCATGCCCAGCCATTCAGGGGGGCCATGGATATGGCTTTCTGTCTGAAGGTTCCTCTTGATTCACTGCTTGTATTGGCGAGCATCGAAGGTTCTGGCAAGACTGCGCCAATGCGCAGGCTCGCCTGAACCTTCGCTGCTCGCATGGGCGATAAGTACCAAAATCGCTTGACGGGGCCCATATAATATTTGAAACAAGCCCCTAGAGATTTTCATAAATGTCATATGAAATGACTTCTGGTGTAAGTTTTTATTCCCACTGCAAAGTTTAGTGGGGTGGTACACTGGATTCAGCTTGTCCCTGGGTGGGTGCGTGTGTGCATCCTGGCATTTGTCTGTCTGTCCGCATTATACTTTCCAGACTCTTCAGTCTGTGTTTACCAACCGATTTCCACCAAACTTCATACATGGCTTTGCATCCATGAGACCTAGAACGAGTTGTATCATGGGAGTTATGGCCCTTTGTCTTTCAAATAATGCTGAAATTAGCTATTTCCACATTCTGCAGACTATGTTTCCCAAACAATTTCAACCAAACTTCATACATGATTTTGCACCTATGAGACCTCAGACGAGTTTGATCATTGTCAACATCCATCATGTATCATGGGAGTTACGGCCCTTTTTTCTTCAAATAATGCTGAAATTAGCCGTTTTTGGACTCAACAGACTGTTTACCTACTGATTTCCACCAAACTTGATACATGGCTTTGCATCCTTGAGACCTCGCACAAGTTTTACCATATTCAAAATCCGACACATTTGAGGGGAGTTACACCCTTTGTTTTTCAAATAATGCCGAAAATAGCCGTTTCCGGACTCTACAGTCTGTGTTTACCTGCCGATTTCTACCAAACTTCATACATGGCTTTATATCCATGAGACTTTGCACAATTTTGATCATCGTCAAAGTCTGACACATATCACGGTAGTTATGGCCTAATGCTGAAATTATCCATTTCTGGACTCTGCAGTCTGTGTTTACCTACTGATTTCCAGCAAATTTGATACATGGCATGGCATCCATGAGAACTTGGAGGAGTTTGATCATCATCAAAATCTAATGTGTATCACAGGAGTTATGGCCCTTTATTCTTCAAATAATGCAGAAATTAGCCGTTTCCTGACTCTACAGTCTGAGTTTACCTACCGATTTCCACCGAACTTCATACATGGCTTTGCAGCCAGCCTCTGTAGCTCAGTCGGATGCTTCCATGCAGAGCTGAAACCGACCACACACTAGTACTGGTAAATGGCATAGAGGATCTAAGCCTGCCAAGGCAAATAGGTGGGAGACGGACCGTCCATGCTTATAAACCCTATTGGTTTCATTGGGCGAGAGGACTTGAGAGGTCATTTCATCTCAATGTTGGGTAAAAGTCCCACAAAATTGGAAGCAACGCCTCCAAAATAACCTATACAGTGTTGACCGGGACTTTAAACCTCAAATCAAACAAACAAATACACAAAATGTGTTTCTTGGAGTATTAAGGGGAATGGGAACACCTGGCAGATTTTTCCGCAATTTTTCAAAGGGAGACAACTTTCGGAACTTCCTGTTCGCTTTTCTGAAAGCCCTGTCCTACTGAAAAAGGGATCTACTCTTAAAGGAAAGAATTTGCTCCTCAGGAGCAAATTCTTTCCTTTAAGAGTTGACCCCTGTTGACATGGGAGACAAAAATGCTTTTGCAGGAGTTGCCTCCCTTGAAGGTGTTCCCATTCCCCTTAAGGGGAATGGGAACACCTTCAGAGGAGACAACTCCTGCAAAAGTATTTTTGTCTCCCATGTCAATAAGGGTCAACTCTTAAAGGAAAGAATTTGCTCCTAAAAAAAAGTAGACCCCTCTTTTGGTGGTACTGAGCCTATAGAAAAGCGAACAGGAAGTCCCAAAATAGTGTGTCTCCCTTTGAAAAATGGTGGAAAAATGTGCAAGGTGTTCCCATTCCCCTTAAATACATGTAATTACAATATTCTTATCTGTCTTATCATTTGCTAAGGATTCTTTTCATTGAAATTGTTGTTACAGTAGAACTTCGATGGCTCGAACACCGATGACACGTTTACCATGGATGAGTCGAACACATTCTTGAGCCCCTAGCGAAATCCTCTAAATATGAAATAGTGGGGAACAAATAAGGAGATTTTAGTCTTTTATCTTGCAAATGTATGCTGTGTGTACTCATTAGAATCGCCTCGATGAGGCGATTCTAATGAGTACACACAGCATACATATTCATTATAGAACACCGAAAAGATGTCAAAAAGTATCTCCTTATGCCTCCTGACAGTAACCTCAGTGGCTCGAACTACCCCTGTCTCGAACAGATTTTGGAAGTCCCAAAGGTGTTCGAGCTGTGAGTATTGTGGTCATATTGAATGTCTCTACAAAGAGGGTTGACTGTATACTTTTAAGGTTGTTAAACAAGTAATTTCCTATTGTCCCAGATCTGCTGTTTAGGCCCGAGGTTGAAGGCCGTGTCTTCAGCCGAGGCTAATACAGCTGACCGAGGACCTATAACTTGGCCAATGGGAAATTACCAGATTAATGACAATTTTATTAATTGATGCAATTAAAAAACATGATTTATGATTTTTGACCTCCGGTTAATCTTGGTAGACCTGGTGTAAAACAGGATAGTCAATTGACGCTTTTTGTACCAAATGGAGTCTTCCTCCTTATATCATATTATGGCAGGAGTCCATTTCAAAACATAGGCGTGACAGGTTGTGTTATCTTTAAAAAATCTTGGAAAATAGCTGAAATTTTCCCAAATAGTGTGGGCACTGATCAGACTCCCCATTCTGTGGCATCTGATCTGGGCCTGCACTGTTTGCCAGGGTACCACTTTAGGGGTTTCTGATACAAAATGGGTTAATTCTTATCTTGCTGTTCACGACAACCCCTATCTTTGCAAACAGTGCAGATCTAGATCAGATGGCTTTTGAAGAAGCCATCTGATCAGGATCTACACTGTTTGGCATTCAGTTTATGAATTTGTGGTAATAAATGACATGAAGTAATTTGATTGGTTGATAGACAGAAATGGGTGTGGCTTAAATGAATATTCAGCAAGAGAAGGGTTAATAAAGAGGGTTTCTGTTTGATTCAGGTGAATGCACACCATGTACAGAAGGCAAATTCTGCACCAATACTGGACTGACAGCTGTGGAAGGGGACTGTGATGCAGGCTACATATGTATATTGGGGTCAAATACATCCTCACCAACAGATGGTATTATGGGCCACATCTGTCCATCGGGACAGTTCTGTCTAACTGGGGCCATTGCACGTAAGTCATTCATTCCTGAATTTCTTAGCAGTCTTGGGAGTCTTCTTTTCTCTGAAAACGTTATGAAAACACGCCTATCAAAATGCATTGTAAACTTTACAGGCAAAAATCTTAAGATGAAATCTTGTTACGTACACATGTATTCTTATTTTTGCTCAAAATATAAATTGTTGATACTCGTTACCACCACCTCATCCAGGCGATTCTAACAAGTACCCATAATTTTAAAGCAGAAATAAGAAAATAAGAAAATTCTTATTTCTGCTCAAAATGTAAATTGTTGATACTCGTTAGAACCCCCTCATCGAGGCGATACTAACAAGTACCCACAATTTTAGAGCAGAAATAAGAAAATAAGTAAAATAAGGTTTACACCTGTAAACCCCAGTTTTACTATATAAAAGTGGGGTTCAACATCACGTGAAGAAGTCCGGGAAATGAAGACCCCGCTAAACCCGACTTTATAATGAGAAAACTGAGGTTTATGGGGGTATATATTATTTTTCTTATTTCTGCTCCAAGACAAAGGTTGTGGGTACTTGTTAGAACTGCCTCATTGAGGTGGTTGTAAAGAGCACCCACATCCTATGCTTTGAGCATTTATAAGAAAAATATGAAGGATTTTCATCAGAAAAGTAGCCATTTGTAAAAAATGCACTATGTCGTACAGGCGAGTTATCGTAATAAAGGGAGTCAGAAGTATATTGGCGTGTTTTCGTAATGACAGGGTAAACTGTTTGAAAATATTGTTTGGTGATTGTTGCTGTAAGGGTAGATAACTCACTTTTTTAGCTGTTCTTTGTTTTAATTGTTCGATTTGAAGTTTAACCTCCTTGTCAACACTGTATGGGTCATTTTGGAGACATTGCTTCCAATTTTGTGGGACTTTTACCCGACATTGAGATGAAATGACATCCCAAGCTCTGTCGCTCAATGAAACCAATAGGGTTTATGAGCATAGACGGGCTGACTCTTCCGCTTTGCCTGGGCAGACTTAGATCCTCTAAGCGGTTTACCAGTGCTCGTGTGCGGTTGGTTTCAGCTCTGCCTGGAAGCCTCATGCAACCCATCTATTTCTTCGAGCCCCAATGGGCGTGGTGCAAGTTTGTTTGTTTTGGAGTTTAATGGCCCAGTCAGCACTATTTAGGTCAATTTTGAGCCGGTCAGTTTACCTATCCACACTTTTCCTGGGCAGGCTTGTACGTAAGCGGTTAGCCAGCACAGTGCACATTCTTTCGCCAGAAACTGACAACTGCCCTTCTTGAATCAACAGAAGGGAGAGAATGACCATAGAAAAGATTTCATCAATCTCCAAGAAAGAATGTTGCTGACCCCAGCAGGTATCAAACCGGCGTCCTCCTGATCACCAGTCATACACACATGAGGAAAACAAGCCTTATAAGAATCTCATATGGGTGTTAGGGGTGGATGGAAAAATCCGTCCCGAGGGATCACTGTCCGGCATCACAAGGCAAGCCTCGTGATACCTGACACCCAGTGTCTCCTAATATGAGACCACCTTTGGGACTGTTCAAAAGTGGTCTTTAAGACCACTTTTGAACAGTCCCAAAGGTGGTCTTAATATAGGATTTTTACTGTTCTGTCTTTCATTGAGGGGCATATTACAGCTTGAAATTTGTTACAGCTTTCATTCTCCTTTCAAACATACGTTTGTGGTGCTGCTCTAACCCTTGTTCACCTGAATAAATTAACTTTGCAACACCTATTTTGCGCTTCTATCCAATCAAATTACTTAATTGTTTGTTTGTGTGTATTGGAGTTTTACGGTCCAGTCAACACTATTTAGGGCATTTTTGAGCCGGTCAGTTTACCTATCAACACTTTCCTGGGCAGGCTTATACATAAGTGGTTAACCAGTACAGTGTATATTCTTTCGCCAGAAACTGACGACTGCCCTTCTTGAATCAGCGGAAGGGAGAGAATGACCGTTGAAAAGATTTATTGATCAATCTCCAGGAAAGAATGTTGCCGACCCCGGCGGGAGTCGAACCTGCGTCGTCTTGATCACCAGTCAGACGCGTATCTGACCGAGCCACTGAGGCCGGCTCAAATTACTTAATACATGTACAATGTATTCATTCAATTTGTAAACAGTATAGCTCCTGATTGAAGTCATCTGACAGCTGTAGAAAGTCTCCTTGTTCATCCTGCTAGTGCAGATGATATTTTCTATTCCTTGGGATCATTAATTGATTCTCCTGTGGAATTTGAAAGTATTTGAGTGCCACTGATGAGGCCTTTTTGGCCCAAACTAGCTAGTCTGGCCCAGAAAATCTTGAACATGTGACACTTATGAACAAGTCTATGAAATAAACACCCTCCTAAACCCCACTTTATATAGAGAAAAGGTTTATGAGGGTATCATTATTAGGGCCCTGCACTGAAAGTGTGGGTGCCCTATAGTAATCACTCTGTCCGTCCTTCTGTCTGTCCGTCCACAAATTTTCCTACTCCTCTGATAGCGCTGCCGGGGCCCTAGTCAGTTTCACTGACAGCTCTAGTTTTCTTTATTTTTGCTCCAAGACATAGGTTATAGGTACTCTTTAGAACTGCCTCATTGAGGCAGTTCTAAAGAGTACACACAACCTATGTTTGGTGTAAAAATAAGAAAATAATCACAAAGTTTCTTCGGAAAGTAACCATTTTGGAGGTATGAAAGGAAGCAAAATTACAGTAAAATCCTATGTTAAGACCAACTTTGGAACTGTTCAAAATGGTCTTTACGACCACTTTTGAACAGTCCCAAAGATTGTCTCTTATTAGGAAACAGAAAGAAAGAATGACTGAAACCTCCTCAATAAGCTTTAAAAAGCAGATTTTTTTCTAAATTTTAGGTGGTCTTAATAGCGGAAATTTAATGTAATTATAATTTAAATGGCAATCCTGTGGAATATAAAACTGTAAAACCTTGTACAGCCCATCTTTCTTATACAGTAAAATTTCTATATTTAGACCACCTTTGGGACTGTTCAAAAGTGGTCTTCAAGACCACTTTTGAACAGTCCCAAAGAGTCCCAAAGGTTGTCTCTCATTAGGAGACACTTGGTGTAGAAAATACAAAGAAAGAATAATTGAAACCTTCTCAATAAGCTTTCAGAAGCAGGTTTAGTCTTATTTTCAGGCGGTCTTAATAGCGAAATTTTACTGTTTATAAAGTACTGTTTACCTGCTGCATGATGCTTCCACGCAGAGCTGAAGCCGACCCGCACACAAGTTCTGGTAAACACCTTAGAGGATCTAAGCCTGCCCAGGAAAAGGTGGTCTTAATATAGGAATTTTACTGTTCTGTCTTTCATTGAGGGGCATATTACAGCTTAAAATTTGTTACAGCTTTCATTCTCCTTTCAAACATACGTTTGTGGTGCTGCTCTAACCCTTGGTCACCTGAATAAATTAACTTTGCCACACCTATTTTCCGCTTCTGTCCAATCAAATTGCTTAATACATGTACAATGTATTCATACAATTTGTAAACAGCATAGCTCCTGATTGAAGTCATCTGACAGCTGTAGAAAGTCTCCTTGTTTATCCTGCTATTGCAGATGATATTTTCTATTCCTTGGGATCATTAATTGATTCTCTTGTGGATTTTGAAAGTATTTGAGTGCCACTGATGAGGCCTTTTTGTCCAAAACTAGCTAGTCTGGCCCAGAAAATCTTGAACATGTTACACTTATGAACAAGTCTATGAAATAAACACCCTCCTAAACCCCACTTTATATAGAGAAAAATGGGGTTTATGAGGGTATCATTATTTTCTTTATTTCTGCTCCAAGACATAGGTTATGGGTACTCATTAGAACTGCCTCATTGAGGCAGTTCCAAAGAGTATGCACAACCTATGTTTGTTGTAAAAATAAGAAAATAATCACACATTTTCATTGGAAAGTAACCATTTTGGAGGTATGAAAGGAAGAAAAATCACAGTAAAATTCCTATATTAAGACCACCTTTGGAACTGTTCAAAATGGTCTTTACGGCCACTTTTGAACAGTCCCAAAGACTGTCTCTTATTAGGAAACAGAAAGAAAGAATGTCTGAAACCTTCTCAATAAGCTTTAAAAAGCAGATTTTTTTCTAATTTTTAGGTGGTCTTAATAGCGGAATTTTAATGTAATTATAATTTAAATGGCACTCCTTTGGAATATAAAACTGTAAAACCATGTACAACCCATCTTTCTTATACAGTAAAATTCCTATATTTAGACCACCTTTGGGAGTGTTCAAAAGTGGTCTTAAAGACCACTTTTGAACAGTCCCAAAGGTTGTCTCTTATTAGGAGACACTTGGTGTAGAAAATACAAAGAAAGAATAATTGAAACCTTCTCAATAAGCAGTTAAAAGCAGGTTCAGTCTTATTTTCAGGCGGTCTTATTAGCAGAATTTTACTGTATATAATGTACTGCTTACCCGCTGCATGATGCTTCCACGCAGAGCTGAAGCCTACCCGCACACAAGTACTGGTAAACAGCTTAGAGGATCTAAGCCTGCCCAGGCAAAGGTTGTCTTAATATAGGATTTTTACTGATCTGTCTTTCATTGAGGGGCATATTACAGCTTGAAATTTGTTACAGCTTTCATTCTCCTTTCAAACATACGTTTGTGGTGCTGCTCTAACCCTTGTTCACCTGAATAAATTAACTTTGCCACACCTATTTTGCGCTTCTATCCAATCAAATTACTGGATACATGTACAATGTATTCATACACTTTGTAAACAGCATAGCTCCTGATTGAAGTCATCTGACAGCTGTAGAAAGTCTCCTTGTTTATCCTGCTAGCGCAGATGATATTTTCTATTCCTTGGGCTCATTAATTGATTCTCTTGTGGAATTTGAAAGTATTTGAGTGCCACTGATGAGACCTTTTTGGCCAAAACTAGCTAGTCTGGCCCAGAAAATCTTGAACATGTGACACTTATGAACAAGTCTATGAAATAAACACCCTCCTAAACCCCACTTTTTATAGAGAAAAATGGGGTTTATGCCGGTATCATTATTTTCTTTATTTCTGCTCCAAGACATAGGTTATGGGTACTCATTAGAACTGCCTCATTGAGGCAGTTCTAAAGAGTACACACAACCTATGTTTGGTGTAAAAAATAAGAAAATAATCACACATTTTCATCGGAAAGTAACCATTTTGGAGGTATGAAAGGAAGCAAAATTACAGTAAAATTCCTATATTAAGACCACCTTTGGAACTGTTCAAAAAGGTCTTTAAGACCACTTTTGAACAGTCCCAAAAACTGTCTCTTATTAGGAGATACTGAATGTACAAAACAGAAAGAAAGAAAGACTGAAACCTTCTCAGTAAGCTTTTAAAAGCAGATTTTTTTCTAAATTTTAGGTGGTCTTAATAGCGGAAATGTAATGTAATTATAATTTAAATGGCAGTTCTTTGGAAGCAAAGCTTTGTTAGAGATTAGAATATAAAACTGTAAAACCTTGTATAACCCATCTGTCTTATACAGTAAAATTCCTATATTTAGACCACCTTTGGGACTAATCAAAAGTGGTCTTAAAGACCACTTTTGAACATTACCAAAGGTTGACTCTTATTAGGAGACACTTGGTGTAGAAAATACAAAGAAAGAATAATTGAAACTTTTTCAATAAGCTTTTAAAAGCAGGTTCAGTCTTATTTTCAGGCGGTCTTAATAGCGGAATTTTACTGTTTATAAAGTACTGTTTACCGGCTGCATGATGCTTCCACGCAGAGCTGAAGCCGACTCACACACAAATTCTGGTAAACAGCTTAGAGGATCTAAGCCTGCCCAGGCAAAGCGGTGCGAGTCGGCCCATCTGTGCTTATAAACCCTATTGATTTCATTGGGCGGCAGGGCTTGAGATGTCATTTCATCTCAATGTCGGGTAAAAGTCCCACAAAATTGGAAGCAACATCTCCAAAATGACCTTTACAGTGTTGACAGGGACGTTAAACCTCAAATCAAACAAACAAGTAGTATTTACCAGGGTGTTGCTAACTTGATGTATCAGTTCTCATTATTCTTTGTAGCCACTCCTTGCCCAGTTGGTACGTACAATAACAGGACAGGCCTGACAGCAGATACGGAATGCATCCCCTGTGATGCTGGTACCTATTGCCCAAGTGAAGGCCTGGTAGAACCAAATGGACCTTGTTCAGCGGGACATTACTGTGTTGAGAGATCTTTAGAGCCCACACCTGTTGGACAGGTATATGGATATGCATGTCCGTTAGGACATTATTGTGAAGAGGGTACAAAATCACCGACGCCCTGCCCTGCCGGCACATATAATGGTCAAACTGGTAAGTAACATACATATCTTATTACCAAAAAATTGGAAATCTTTCTTAGTTTGATATACATGTAGTTTGAGATAAAATCTCACATGTTTTGAAAATGAGGGCACGCACTACAGGTGTTGGCATGTTAATCCTTATCTTGCTGAATATTCATTTAAGCCACACCTATTTCTGTCTATCAACCAATCAAATTACTTGATGTAATTTATTGCTACAAATTCATAAACTGAATGCCAAACAGTGTAGATCCTGATCAGATGGCTTCATCAGAAGCCATCTGATCTGGATTTACACTGTTTGCAAAGATAGGGGTTATCATGAACAGCAAGATAAGGGTTAAGACAAAATCTTGAAAGCATAGCATGAAATTTACACAATCAAGAACATGAGTGCTGTCACGTGAAAATCTGTCTTCAGGATTTTTGACGAGGTTATATGTAAATGGGCCTGCTCAGGAACACTGACAAGCAAGTCTTGATATATTAGACATAGAAGCTATAGAGATTGTACTATCCAAGCAGGAAATCAGACTGTCCATATGTGCAGGCTGATCTGTGCAGGTTGATCTGCACTTTTATTGATCTTAACCCTTGTCCTACTGAGCCCGGATATGTCTTATCTCCCAGACAATAGAAAAAAAAAAGACCCGCCCCAATAGCTCAGTTGGTAGAGTGTCCGCTCCGGGGAACGGGAGGTCACACGGGTTTGATCCCGGGCCGGGACATACCAAAGTCATTAAAAATGGTACTAGCTGCTCCTCGCTTGGCACTCAGATTTACGGGGTAGAGCTAGGACTGGTCGACCCAGTGTCAGGATAATGTGACTGGGTGTGGTATCATGTAATGTGTCTGGGACATGATACTTCAGTGAGGCAGCACTATAAAAGTGAGCATTGAGCCCCCTGTCGCAACCAGACACCGTCGTGATATGACTGAAAAATTGTTGAAAGCGACGTTAAACCCGAATTCACATACACACATCTTCCAGACAATGTAGATCCAGATCAGATGGCTTCTGAAGAAGCCATCTGATGCGGATCTTCATTGTTTGTCATTCATTTCCTGAATTGGTTTCAATAATTTGCATCGAGTAATCTGATTGGTTGATAATCAGTAGTGGTATATATAAATATTCAGCATGTCAAGGGTTAAATGTCAAAAACAGGTTTTCACATGATGTGGCTTATTTTTATGCTTTTGTCAAGGGGCATATAGTTTTACTGATACAGTAAAATTCCTGTACTAAGACCACCTTTGGGACTGTTCAAAAGTGGTCTTTAAGACCACTTTTGAACAGTCCCAAAGGTGGTCAATGTGGTCTTTAAGACCACTTTTGAACAGTCCCAAAGGTGGTCAATGTGGTCTTTAAGACCACTTTTGAACAGTCCCAAAGGTGGTCAATGTGGTCTTTAAGACCACTTTTGAACAGTCCCAAAGGTGGTCAATGTGGTCTTTAAGACCACTTTTGAACAGTCCCAAAGGTGGTCAATGTGGTCTTAAAGACCACTTTTGAACAGTCCCAAAGGTGGTCTCTGAACAGAGGACACTGTATGCAGAAAACACAAAGAAAGAGCTTACTAAATAGGCTTTTTAAATCAGAATTAACCTTAATTTTTGGTGGTCTTAATAGCGGAAATTCACTGTATATGGTATTTATGCTAAATATTTGAACACCTCAATGCCTTGCCATACTTTTTTTTTTTTAAGCCCCCGCCCATAGGGGCTTGAAGAAATATATGGGCTGCTTGATGCTTCCACGCAGGGCTGAATCCGGACCGCACACTAGTACTGGTAAACCGCTTAGAGGATCTAAGCCTGTCCAGGAAGCACGGTGCGAGGCGGACCGTCCATGCTAATATACCCTATTGGTTTCATTGGGCAACAGGGCTTGAGATTTCATTTCATCTCAATGTCGGGTAAAAGTCCCACAAAATTGGAAGCAACTTCTCCAAAATGAACTTTACAGTGTTGATGGGGACGATAAACCTCAAATCAAACAAACAAATATTAAATTTGAATAAATATGATTTACTATCCAATGTTGAGTCTAAGATTAGCAGAATGAGTGGCGAACAGTGCAGATCCTGATGAGACACCGCATGCATTTCGCTGATTCAAGAAGTGCAACTGTCAGTTTCTGGCAAAAAAGTGTACTGTATTGGTTAACTGATTGTGTATAACCAGGAAAATTGTGGTTAGGTAAACTGACCGGCCCGACATGACCTCATTAGTGTCAACTGGGCCATTAACCTTTTTTGTACCAAATGGAACCTTCCTCCTTATATATACAAGGAGTCCATTTAAAAAATAAGGGGTGTCAGGTTGTGTTTTCTTCAAAATTTACTTGGAAAATGGCTTAACTTTAAGCAAACAGTGTAGGCCCTGATCTGGGCCTGCACTCTTTGCCAGGGTACCCGTTTTGGGGTTTCTGGTATTAAATGGGTTAATCGCCAAATCAAACAAACAAAAAATCTGACAGCACAGGGTGACATTTAGCCTAGCTATTATTGTATTGTAGGTAAACAAGCAACATCTGTACATGGTTACATTTTGCCTGTGTAGTAAACAAGCACTATTCGACTGCACAGGGTGACATTTTGTCTGTTTGGTAAACAAGCTTTAACTGAATGTACAGGGTGACTTTCAGCCTAAATTGTTTACGTAAGCAAGGATCTTGCGATTGTATAGAGTGACATTGTGCCTACTATTGTATTGTAGGTAAACAAATATTATTTGTTTGTTTGTTTGATTTGAGGTTTATCATCCCCGTCAACACTGTAAAGGTTATTTTGGAGACGTTGCTTCCAATTTTGTGGGACTTTTACCCGACATTGAGATGAAATGACATCTCAATCCCTGCCACCCAATGAAACCAATAGGGTTTTTAAGGATCGATGGTCTGACTCGCACAGCTTTGCCTGGGCAGGCTTAGATCCTCTAAGCTGTTTACCAGAACTCGTGTGCGGGTCGGTTTCAGCTCTGCATGGAAGCATCATGCAGCCCATATATTTCTTCAAACCCTGATGGGCGGAGGCCACAAATATTATTTGACTGCACATGTAACTGTTTGGAGTGACATTGAGCCTATTATTGTATTGTAGGTAAACAGGCATTCTCTAACTACAGAATTAGTGTATTGTAGGTAAACAGGCATTATCTGACTGCAGAATTATTGTATTGCAGGTAAACAGGCATTCTCTAACTACAGAATTATTGTGTTGTAGGTAAACAGGCATTATCTGACTGCAGAAATTATTGTATTTTAGGTAAACAGGCATTCTCTAACTACAGAATCATTGTATTGTAGGTAAACAGGTATTCCCTAACTACAGAGTCATTGTATTGTAGGTAAACAGGCATTCCCTAACTACAGAATCATTGTAGTGTAGATAAACAGGCATTATCTGACTGCAGGAATTATTATATTGTAGGTAAACAGGCATTATCTGACTGCAGAAATTATTGTATTGCAGGTAAACAGGCATTATCTGACTGCACAGACTGTGATGGAGGAAGTTACTGTCTCGTTTCGGGTAACGACACCATTACAGCTGACTGTGATGCTGGCTACTACTGTCTCGGAAAAGCTGATCAACCAAATCCTACAGGTAAAGTGCAAAAGTAGAGGTCTTTTCTATTGCTGTTTCTGTACTAGTATTCAAATGTGCAGTATGACAAATAATCTGATTTATATTTTTGCTGAAAAAGATGTGAGTAGTGTTTGCTTTGCAAAAGCTAGTCGCAATTTTTTACAGCAAAAATACTACTGTATATGATATTGTACTTGCTAGAACATTTAACAATTTGACCACTACCAAGTTTGTTAAGTTCATAAGGCTTTGAACTGCTGTGCCCAGCAGAGGTAATGGTCCAGATATGCTTAACCCTTGTTCTGCTGAGCCCGGATATGCCTTTTATTTGAAACAATGTAGATCCAGATCAGATGGCTTCTGAAGAAGCCATCTGATCAGGATCTACAGTGTTTGTCATTCAGATTGTGAATTTGTTGCAATAATTTGCATCAAGTAATCTGATTGGTTGATAATCGGTAGTGGGTGTGGCATATATGAATATTCAGCAGGACAAGGGTTAACAAGTTTGTTGTAGTCAAAACATTCAATAATCAAACAAGTACAATATTTGATACAATGGTATTTTTGTTGAAAAAAATGTGAATAGCTTTTGCAGTACTCCTGTAAACCCGGCTTAAATGGAACAATTAAGGTTTACAATGGTATACATTATTTCTTTTTTTTTTTTGGATTCAAAGACAGTTTGTAGTGATTTTTTTTTTTTTTTTTAAATTAGTGATATTTTTTTTCCGTATTTTTGCTTATTTTATGTTTTAGAATATTATACAGAAAAAATGACTTGTTGTTTATTTGACACAATTTAAGAAATCCCAGAAAAGCTTGTGCTATAATTCCACAATCTGTTTATAACACTGTTGCATCTGAGCAGAAAGCATTTTTGCTAAACGACCATACAAATAGCCATATAGTATCCATACAAAAATGTATAGATTATATAGATAAAAACAGATGATCATTTTATTATAAGCCGTATTTACTCTACAATGTAAATATTCCGACACCTCAACTCCTTACCATACTTGTTCGAAAATTTGAACAAGTAAAATTTACTTCCCGATGTTGTGTCGTAACATGTTTTGTAGTAAATTCCCGATGTTCTGTAGTAAATTTGTCGTTTAACGTTTATGTCCGATGGACGGTGCTCCTGAAAGAAAAGGAGGAACATACAGAAGAAACAGAAACAGAAACAGTGTCTAAAATAGCTTGATGAGTGGCAAACGGTGTAGTCCCTGATGAGATGCTGCATTCTGCGGCATCTCATCCGGGTCCGCACTATTTGCTCAGGCCTATCTGTCCGAATACATACTGTAAATTTGGTAATCTATACATTGTGTGGAGCCAATTTAAACTGTGTTGTAGCCAAAACTTTGTTGTAATGATAAGTCTTATAAATAGAAGATCTTACACGAGTGGTCATTTCATATGAAAATTATGAAACAAACCGTTGGCGAGTTTCATAAATTGCATATGAAATGACCACTCGTATAAGATTCTGTTTATCATATGACCAATTTAAATTGGATTTTATTGCCTTTAAATTTGACAAATTTTTCCACAAAAATGCATGGTTGACATGGACGTGGTCATGACGTTACGTAATCCTGCTAAAGTGTTATTACACGTGTTCATACAATTTTTCTTACACGATGTTATCCACTGCTTATCAAGGATGTCATATGATAAAGAGGAAAATATTATGTTAATATCGATTATCTGTTTCCTATTTCCAGATGGAGTGACTGGTGATATATGTCCAATTGGTTCATTCTGTCCGACCGGTTCCCAGTACCCAACCAACTGTTCAGCAGGCACATACACTGACTATGAAGGGGCTTCAATATGCACTAACTGCCCAGCAGGGTACCAGTGCACAGGAGGATTTGTCAAGGACCCATGCCCGTGGGGCTTTTACTGCCTCTTGGGAACAGGGCTGACACCGACACCATGTCCTATAGGTAAACACACACACCTGTGTGCTTCATTAACACTTCAGGGTTGGTGGGTGTAGCGACAATGTCATGTATCTTTCACCACAAGGGTGCCCAGCTGATATAGAACTTACCTTAAATATTTGGACACCAAAACATCATAAAAAATAAGCTTAAACAAACACTGTAAGCCTAGATCAGACTGCTCATAATGAACAATTAATGACAAGATCAAATACAGTGGAATTTTTGCAAAAAAAAAAAATGTGAGCAGCTTTTGCATATGCAAAAACTGCTCATATTTCTTCTGCAACAGTATTATTGTATTCGCCATATTAAGTGATCAATTTTTTTTTATCAATATGTTAACTAACAACGTTGTTAGTTTTGAAGTAAGTATTTTTGCCAAATGATCAAAGTTTTAAACAACTCGTCAGGAAAACAAGCCTATATAATTTTGATCCCTTAAACCCCACTTTTATATAGTAAAACTGGGGTTTACAGGGGTAAACCTTATTTTTCTTATTTCTGTTCTAAAATATAGAAAGTGGGTTCACGTTAGAACCACCTTGATCTTTATTTTGAGCAGAAATAAGAATATGTGCACATTTATTCATGTTAAAATTTTTGGGTTTTTTTTGGAGGTAAAAATTACAATGCATTTTTATAGGCATGTTTTTGTTTTGTTTTGTTTGTTTGTTCGTTTGATTTGATGTTTAATGTCCCCGTCAACACTGTAAAGGTCATTTTGGAGACTTTGCTTCCAATTCTGTTGGACTTTTACGCAACATTGAGATGAAATGACATCTCAAGCCCTGCCACCCAATGAAACCAATAGGGTTTATAAGCATGGACGGACCGACTCGGACCGCTTTGCCTAGGCAGGCTTAGATCCTTTAAGCAGTTTACCAGTACTCATGTGCGGGTTGGTTTCAGCTCTGCATGGAAGCATCATGCAGCCCATTTATTTTTTCAAGCCCCGATGGGCAGGGGCCGTGGCATGTTTTCATAATGTGGGCCCTGGTCACAAACTTAGTCAGTTTACAACCTACCCTGACTACTTTAAGAAGCTTTGCATCTATTATCAGCTATATATTGCACAGCGTAGACTCCCTCAGAAACTGCTGGGCCAATTGAAACCAGAGCCTCTATGGGAAGGGGGAACGAAAGTTTGTTCGGGAGGACTGGGTCACATGACCAAGATGGCTGCCATGCCCATATATGGTAAAAACCTTTAAAAATCTTCTTCTCAAGAACCGAACAGCCGATGATCTTGAAACTTGGTATGCAGTATCGGGGACTCGGGCCCTACCAAGTTTGTTCAAATGATGACCTTTGGTTGACCTTGACCTGTTTTACGTCAAGGTCAAATTTGGTCATTTCAACATTTGTATGGAAAAATGGCAAAACAGTGGATTTTTCTGATTGTATATCAGCTAGTGGCATCAGAAATGGTATTTACAATCAGCTGAATGGAAGCTTATCAGTTTCAAAGGTCAACGTCATTTACTGACCTTTGTCCAGGACGGCTCGGATTCAGTATTTTTATCTTCTTCTTCACTTAAACTACTCGGCCAATTGAAACCTGATTACATGTGGAGCCTCTATGGAACGGGGGAACGAAAGTTTGTTCGTGAGGACTGGGTCACATGACCAATATGGCCGCCATGCCCATATATGGTAAAAAGCTTTAAAAATCTTCTTCTCAAGAACCGAACGGCCGATGATCTTGAAACTTGGTATGCAGCATCAGGGACTCTGGCCTTACCAAGTTTGTTCAAATGATGCCCTTTGGTTGACCTTGACCTGTTTTACGTCAATGTCAAATTTTGTCACTTAGACATTTGTATGGAAAAATGGCAAAACAGTGGATTTTTCTGATTGTATATGAGCTAGTGGCATCAGAAATGGTATTTACAATCAGCTGAATGGAAGTTTATCAGTTTCAAAGGTCAACGTCATTTACTGACCTTTGTCTTGGATGGCTCAGATTCAGTATTTTTATCTTCTTCTTCACTTAAACTACTTGGCCAATTGAAACCAAATTACATGTGGAGCCTCTATGGAATGAGGGAACGAAAGTTTGTTCGTGAGGACTGGGTCACATGACCAATATGGGCCGCCATGCCCATATATGGTAAAAACCTTTAAAAATCTTCTTCTCAAGAACGGAATGGCCGATGATCTTGAAACTTGGTATGCAGCATCAGGGACTCTGGCCCTATCAAGTTTGTTCAAATGATGACCTTTGGTTGACCTTGACCTGTTTTACATCAAGGTCAAATTTAGTTAGTTAGACATTTGTATGGAAACATGGCAAAACTGGATTTTTCTGATTGTATATTAGCTAGTGGCATCAGAAATGGTATTTACAATCAGCTGAATGGAAGTTTATCAGTTCCAAAGGTCAACGTCATTTACCGACCTTTGTCCAGGACACCTCAGATTCAGTACTTTTATTTTCTTCTTCACTTAAACTACCCGGCCAGTTGAAACCAAATTATATGTGGAGTCTCTATGGAATGAAGGAAAGAAATTTTGTTCGTGATGACTGGGTCACATGACCAATATGGGCCGCCATGCCCATATATGGTAAAAACCTTTAACAATCTTCTTCTCAAGAACCGAATGGCAGATGATCTGGAAACTTGGTATGCAGTATCAGGGACTCTGGCCCTACCAAGTTTGTTCAAATGATGACCTTTGGTTGACCTTGACCTGTTTTATGTCAAGGTCAAACTTGGTCACTTAGACATTTGTATGGAAAAATGGCAAAGTAGTGGATATTTCTGATTGCCTGGTAGGCTGTGACATCAAAAATGATATTTGCAGTTAGCTTAAAGGAAGTTTATTAATTCCAAAGGTCAAGGTCTTTACTGACCTTTGTCTTGGATGGCTCAGATTCAGTATTTTTATTTTCTTCTCCAGTAAAAGAGCTGTACTGATTGAAACCAAAATACATGTAAAGCATCTATGGGGGTGAACATTATTCGTGGTATTGTTGTCACATGACCAAGATGGGCACCTTGCCTGTATATGGTATAAACCACATGACCTCTGGTGAGCATAGTGGCCCATGGGCCTCTTGTTCTCATCTCTGCTCAAGATATAGATTGTGGGTACATGTTAGAACCGCCTCAACGAGTACCCACAATCTATATTTTAGAGCAGAAATAAGAAAAATAATGTTAAAACCTACAAACTCCAGTTTTACTACATGTATATGCAAACATGGGGTTCAAGGGGGTCAGAGTTATATGAAAGTGTTTATGTGATGAGATTTGTAAACCATGTAACCATGTTAACCCTTGTTCTGCTGAATATTCATATATGCCACACCCACTACCAATTATCAACCAATCAGATTATCTGATGCAAATTATTGCAACAAATTCACAATCTGAATAGCAAACAATGTAGATCCTGATCAGATGGCTTCTTCAGAAGCCATCTGATCTGGATCTACATTGTTTGAAAGGTATGGCATATCCGGGATCAGCAGGACAAGGGTTAACTTAATAAAACCAAAACCCATTATACATTTCTCTTTTTTTTTTACAGGAACCTACGGTAGTCGTGAAGGACTTGTCAATGAAACAGAATGCTCTTCTTGTGATGGTGGCTGGTATTGCAACATTGCAGGTCTAAATGCTTCTGCCGGAGAGTGTGACGCCGGCCATTACTGTGTTTCTGGTGTCAGTGAACAGGCTCCCGTGTCTGGGGGCTCACACACTGGAACTGGGGATATATGTCCAGCTGGACACTATTGTCCTCAAGGTTCAGCTTACTTTATACCATGTGACCCAGGGACATACGCTCCGACAGATGGTTATTCATCCTGCCAAATATGCCCTGCAGGTAAGAACTCTGGAAATAACTGTCTTAAAAATTGTCATTTCATTACGAAAACAAATCCATTGTAAATTTTACCACTGAAAAAAAAAAAATTTCAGGTGAAAAATTATGATGTTTTTCTTATTTCTGCTAAAAATATAGATTGTGGGTACACCTTAGAACCCCCTTGTTGAGGCGGAGTACTCCTTAGAACCGCCTCATCGAGGCAGTTCTAACGAGTACCCATAATGTTTATTTTAGAACAGAAATAAGAAAAATAAGGTTTCCCCATGTAAACCCCATTAGAATGTTTGGAAACTTATCCCTTCAGGTCCATAGCACATTTGGCAGACAACATTTTCAGATTACATTTTTTCTTATTTGTCAGCGATAAAAGGGCTTGACATTTTGTATGAATCATTTGCTGGAGACAATTCACATGAAATGTCCAGCCTTATTTTCCCTGAAAAAAAAATTCTGAAAATATAAATTGATTGCTATTTGCTGTAGAATTTTCAGCAATGTCTGAAGTAGTTAAAATAGAGTATCTGCTCCTGTATGCTGAATTACTCATTACGAAAACACGCCTATACAAATATATTGTAAACTTTACCGCCGAAAAAAAAAAAATTTAAGATGAAAAATTGTGATATTTTTCTTATTTCTGCTCTAAAATATAGATTGTGGGTACTGGTTAGAACTGCCTCGATAATTGTGGGTACTCGTTAGAACTGCTTCATTGTTAGAACCGCCTTATCGAGGTGGTTCTAACGAGTACCCACAATCTATATTTTAGAGCAGAAATAAAAAAAAATCGATGAGGCGGTTCTAACGTGTACCGACAATCTATATTTTGAGCAGAAATATGAAAAATAAGCTTTCCCCCTGCAAACGCCAGTTTTACTATATGAAAGTGGGGTTCAAGGTGGTTAGAATTATATAGGTGTGTTTTCGTGATGTTGTGTTCATATATTTGACCAATTGATGTATCTGCATATAAAAAATAGAAGTGGAGGCAATGATCAGGAATCAATACAATCAACCCACAGCTCCCATCAGAGACATCAAAGGGAAAGTTACACAAACATGAAACAACAGACCTAATGGAAACATCAATAGCGGAAAGCCAAAAGGACAGTTACTTTCCCACAAAATTGCCAATAAGCTATCCCAAATAAAATAATATAAGCGACACAAACACCCAAAGACAAACCATGACAAAAATAAATCGCAACCGAAGAACTGCCTTGGAACGGACCGGAAACGAATTCCACTTCCTATAAAAAAGACCACCTTCCCAACTTTTGGGACTGTCCAGATGTGGTCTTAGTATTGGGGTGGTCTTAATAATGGATATAAAAGTACAAGGAAAACCTAATTTGTGACTGGCAAATGTGGTAGCAAAATTTTCTTGATAATGAAGTGGTCTTAACTCTTAAGACACCAAGAAAAACTGCATCTGAAAATGTCATCTGTTTTTGTTGTCTGCTGAATCTATTTGCAAACATTTTAAAAATATTTTTGCATACAGGCAAACAGTGTGAACCCTGATCAGACTGCTACTAAAGGAGCAGTCTGATCAGGGTTCACACTGTTTGCATCTATGACTTATAATGTAACCTGCAGATGACTAAGCAGATTGACAGTTGTTGTGATTGGCACCATAAGGGTTAATATTGGAATTTACTGTATAGATCTGGGCCAGGTTGTTCAAAACTAACAACGTCGTTAGTTAACGTATCATTAAAACTTTGATCATTAAATATGGCAAATATGCAAAAATCTTTGCTGAAAAAATGTGAGCAGCTTTTTCAAATGCAAAAGCTGCTCACATTTTTTCAGCAAAAATACCAAAATTTTCGATAGTGTACTTGCTAGAACACTTAATGATTTGACCACTTACAAGCTTGTTAAGCTAATGATGCTTTGAACAACTGACCCCTGGCCATTGATAGGACAGTAATGAGTATCCCCAGAAAGTAATATTGTGTACCATTGCAAACCCCACATTTTTCTATATTAAGTGGGGTATGAAAGGAAATTCATGACACAAGACTTGTTTACCCAATGCGGGCATGCCATCTTAATGATCTCCACTGAAATTTGCAGGAAGCTATTGTTTGAATGCCACAGTCCAGATACAGACTTGTCCTATGGGATATTACTGCCCAGCCGGAACTACTTATGCTACAGAATATCCTTGCCCAGCAGGAACTTACAACAATGTCTCAGGTACAGTGATGCGCCAACAACTGTAAACAACTAGGCCTTATTTCTGATGACAATAGGATAACACAGCCATTTGGCATAGCATATTTTTTAATATCTCAGAAACTGACATTTTTCTGCTAGATACTTAAAAAAAGTACGTAAAATTTTCCAGAGGCGCACTACGTTACACAAAACAAACGTAACAAATAAAATATAATTATAGGGAAAAACACTCAGCACCATAATTGGACCATAACGAGCAAAACATGAATATTCTTTGACTTGTCTCCATTATGTAACAAGAAAAACCAGAAGAAATCTGGGGCACATTTTCTCTCAATGTAACATAAAAAACCTACCGAAGAAAATATATAGGGAAAAAACACTCTGCACCTCATTTGGACCGTAACGAGCATAACGAGGATACTCTTGGACATGTCTTCGTTACGTAACGAGCAAGAATCTGGGGCACATTTTCTCCCAACATAACGTAACAAACATAACAAAGGAAATATATAGGGAAAAAACACTCTGCACCTCATTTGGACCGTAACGAGCATAACGAGGATATTCTTGGACATGTCTTCATTACGTAACGAGCGTAACAAGCAAAAATCTGGGGCACATTTTCTCCCAACGTAACGTAACAAACGTAACAAAGGAAATATATAGGAAAAAACACTGCACCTCATTTGGACCATAACGAGCCTAAGGAGGATATTCTTGGACATGTCTTCGTTACATAACAAGCATAATGAGCAAAAGTCTGGGGCACATTTTCTCCCAACGCAACGTAACAAAAGTAACGAAGGAAATATATAGGGAAAAAACACTGCACCTCATCTGGACCCAAATGGGCATAATGAGGATATTCTTGGACATGACTTCGTTACGTTACAAGCGTAACGAGCAAAAATCTGGGGCACATTTTCTCCCAACGTAAAGTAACAAACGTAACGAAGGAAATATATAGGGAAAACCACTCTGCACCTCATTTGGACCATAACGAGCATAACGAGGATATTCTTAGACATGTCCCTTGATGAGATATTGAAGATATTGAAGGACACTCTAAATGCAAACTCATGTCCTTTGATCACAAGTCAGGATAGTATTCGTGTCCAGAGACTATATTCACCAATAAAAGTCTGTGTCCTTTGATGTCCTAATTCAGAGACAATGTTCACCAATAAAAGTCTGTGTCCTTTGATATCCTAACTCAGCAACAATATTCACCAATACAAGTTGTGTCCTTTAATATTCTAACTCAGAGACAATATTTACCAATACAAGTATATGTCCTTTGAAGTCCTAAGTCAGAGACAATATTCACCATTAAAAGTCTGTGCCCTTTGATATTCTAACTCAGAGACAGTATTCACCAATACAAGTTCATGTCCTCTGATATCAGAGACAATACAGATATCCTAACTCAGAGACAATATTCACCAATACATTTCCGTGTCCTTCGATATCCTAACTCAAAGACAATATTCACTAATACCAGTTCTTGTCCTCTGATGTCCTAACTAGGAGACAATATTCACCAATACATGTTCGTGTCCTTTGATATCCTAACTCGGGGACAATATTCACCAATACATGTTCTTGTCCTTTGATATCTTAACTCGGAGACGATATTCATCAATACAAGTTCATGTCCTTTGCTATCCTAACTCAGATACAATATTCACCAGTACAAGTTTATGTCCTTTGATATCCTAACTCAGAGACAATATTCACCAATACATATTTGTTTCCTTTGATATCTGTACTCAGAGGCAATATTCACCAATACCAGTTTGTGTCCTTTGATATCCTAACCACCAATATATGTTCGTGTTCTTTGATTTCCTAACTCATTTCACCATTAACCACTTGATGAGTGATCATGATGAGTGATCATGTATGATTGAATTTATTAAACAAGTTGAGGAAAATGTGAGGCTGTGTCAAGCACTATACAGCCTCCCATTTTATCCATTTTAATCCACTAGTGGATTACTGAATTTATTACATGGCGTTATTACATTCTAAGATGCAACGTCGTATGATAACTTAGTTAATTTCTTTCTCCCGAAGGTTCTACCAATGAGACTGATTGTATGAACTGTCCCCCTGGTTACTACTGCGAAGGAACAGGAAACGTCATTCCTAGCGGACAGTGTGATGATGGATTCTGGTGTGCTGGGAAGGCTTCTAGTGCCAGGCCATATGACTCTGGGATGCTTGTGTCCATCGGAGGAAATTCAACGTAGGTTTTTTTATGCCCCCGCATCATATGATGCCGGGGGCATATAGTTTTTGGGTTTTCCGTACGTGCGTACGTGCGTACATGCGTACATGTGTACGTCCATCTGTACGTGTGTGTGTACGTACGTACGTACGTACGTACGTACGTACGTGATCCTGTAACCTCAGGTTAAAGTTTTTGTAACAGGTAGAGCCTGAACTTTTAAAACTCATATTTTCCTAACCTTTTGATGGAACTGGTTCATCTTTGGTATGATGATAGATATAGGTCCAAAGTTTTATTAAGCAATACCCCCACCCATGCCTGTGACCTCAAGGTCAAGGTCACAGACTTAGAAATTTTCAATGTTAAAGACACAGGTTAAGGTTTTTGTAACAGGTAGACTTGAACATTTTAGAACTCATATTTTCCAAACCATTTGATGGAATTAGTTCATATTTGGTATGATTATAGATATAGGTCCAAAGTTTTATTCAGCGATACCCCCACCCATGCCCATGGCCTCAAGGTCAAGGTCATGGACTTAGAAATTTTCCATGTTAAAGACTCCAGTTAAGGTATTTGTACCTGGTAGAACCTGAACTTTTTCTGATGGCTTTGGTTCATATGATGATAGATATAGGTACAAAGTTTTATTCAGCAATACCCCCACCCATGCCTATGACCTCAAGGTCAAGGTCACAGGCTTAGACAATTTTAATGTGAAAGATTTTAAAGAGCTCCAGTTTTCCAAACTATATCATGGATTTGGCTTATGTATGCTATGATGATAGATACAGGTCCAAATGTTTATTTGGCAATACCCCCACTCATGCCTATGGCTTCAAGGTCAAGGTCACACACTTAGAAATTTTTATGCCCCCGCATCATATGATGCCGGGGGCATATAGTTTTTGGGTTTTCCGTACGTGCGTACATGTGTACGTCCGTCTGTACGTGTGTGTGTACGTACGTACGTACGTACGTGATCCTGTAACCTCAGGTTAAAGTTTTTGTAACAGGTAAAGCCTGAACTTTTAGAACTCATATTTTCCTAACCATTTGATGGAACTCGTTCATCTTTGGTATGATGATAGATATAGGTCCAAAGTTTTATTAAGCAATACCCCCACCCATGCCTGTGACCTCAAGGCCAAGGTCACAGACTTAGAAATTTTCAATGTTAAAGACTCAGGTTAAGGTTTTTGTAACAGGTAGACTTGAACATTTTAGAACTCATATTTTCCTAACCATTTGATGAAATTGGTTCATATTTGGTATGATTATAGATATAGGTCCAAAGTTTTATTCAGCGATACCCCCACCCATGCCCATGGCCTCAAGGTCAAGGTCATGGACTTAGAAATTTTCCATGTTAAAGACTCCAGTTAAGGTATTTGTACCTGGTAGAACCTGAACTTTTATGATGGCTTTGGTTCATATGATGATAGATATAGGTACAATGTTTTATTCAGCAATACCCCCACCCATGCCTATGACCTCAAGGTCAAGGTCACAGACTTAGACAATTTTAATGTGAAAGATTTTAAAGAGCTCAAATTTTCCAAACTATATTATGGATTTGGCTCATGTATGCTACGATGATAGATACAGGTCCAAATGTTTATTTGGCAATACCCCCACTCATGCCTATGGCTTCAAGGTCAAGGTCACAGACTTAGAAATTTTTAATTAGATATTTTAAGAGTTGATATTTTCCAAATCGTGCGATGGATTGAGTTGATATTTGGTATGATGTTAGATACCTGTCCATTTTATTCAGCGATACCCCCACCCATGCCCATGAGCTCAAGGTCAAGGTCACAGACTTAAAAAATTTTAATTATCCCCTCGCATAACATTGCTCTAGCATCTATATTTCTTCACTGATTTCAATATAACTTCACACAAATGTTCCTTATGACAATATCTCGAGCAAGTTCGTCTTTCAAGGTCATGACCTCAAGGTCAAGGTCATTGTGGCTATTTTTAGAACAAATTTGTCATCGCTCTAGCGCCTACATTTCTTCACCAATTTCAATATAACTTCACACAAATGTTCCTTATAAAAATAGCTCGAGCAAATTTAACTTTCAAGGTCATGACCTCAAGGTCAAGGTCACTGTAGCTATTTTTAGAAAAACTTTGTCATCGCTCTAGCGCTTACATTTCTTCACCGATTTCAATATAACTTCACACAAATGTTCCTTATGACAATATCTCTAGCGAGTTCCACTTTCAAGGTCAAGGTCACTGTGGCTATTTTTAGAAAAATTTTGTCATCGCTCTAGCGCCTGCATTTTGTCACTGGTTTCAAAATAACTTCACACAAATGTTCCTTATGACAATACCTCGAATGAGTTTGACTTTCAAGGTCAAGGGAAAGGTCAAGGTCACTTTTGCTATTTTTAGAAAAACTATGTCATTGCTCTAGCGCTTACATTTTTTCACCAATATCAATATTACTTCACACAAATGTTCCTTATGACAATATCTCGAGCAAGTTCCACTTTCAAGGTCAAGGTCATTGTGGCTATTTTTAGAAAAACATTGTCATCGCTCTAGCGCTTGCATTTCTTCACCGATTTCAATATAACTTCACACAAATGTTCCTTATGACAATATCTCGAGCGATTTCGACTTTCAAGGTCAAGGTCACTGTGGCTATTTTTAGAAAAACTTTGTCATTGCTCTAGCGCTTACATTTTTTCACTGATTTCAATATAACTTCACACAAAAGTTCCTTATGACAATACCTCGAGCGAGTTAGACTTTCAAGGTCACTGTGGCTATTTTTAGAAAAACTTTGTCATTGCTCTAGCGCTTACATTTTTTCACCAATTTCAATATAACTTCTCACAAATGTTCCTGATGACAAGGTCACTCACTTAGAAAATTTTGTTGCAACATGGATTTTCGGGGTGAGGCGGGGCCCTTGGCGGGGGCATCTGTGTCGTCTGGACACATTTCTAGTTGTATATTAAATTTTGTCAAGTACTGTTTTTTACCTTACATTTTCTCTTTAAATTTATTTAATTTAAGGAATTTCTGATTTATATCATTTCCATATTATTCTACAAACATTCATGTTCATGTATTTTGTATTATTTTAAAGTGAATGACCACCTTTATGACATAATTACTTCATTTGCAAGAAACAGTTGCCTAAATATTTTTTTATCAACAGACCCAGAATGTTAAGTTGGCTCTTACAGGTACCCACTATCTATGTCAGCATCTACAGTAAAATTCTGCTATTAAGACCACCTAAATTAACCCTTATCTTGCTGTCCACAGCAACCCCTATCTTTGCAAACAGTGTAGATCCAGATTAGTTGGCTTCTGAAGAAGCTATCTGATCAGGATCTACACTGTTTGACATTCAGTTTATGAATTTGAAGGAATTAATTACATCAAGTAATCTGATTGGTTCAAAGTCAGAGATGGGTGTGGCTAAAATGAATATTCAGCTAGAGAAGGGTTAAGACTAAAACTAGTTTTAAAATCGTACTGAGAAGGTTTCAGTTATTCTTTATGCTTTCTACACCTAGACCACTTTGGAACAGTCCCAAAGTGATCTTAATGTAGAAATTTTAATGTATTTCATCACAAAAATATCATATTTGGAGGCTAGAACTAATGCACTAACTCACTCAGATGTGTTCTCTAAGTGACCTAAAATTTCAACACATCACATGGCTCTCTGATGATCTATTGTAAAAATGATGTTAAAATATTAAGATTTATGTTTGTGTTTTCTTGAAATTTCCAGCGATCTGTATTCCAATGACACCTGTGCTCCAATGTGGGATTGCACATGCCCAGATTTCCTACTAACAGCTGGTGGGATCTGTCCAATGGGCTACTACTGTCCCCAGGGATCAGCCAAGCCCACAGCATGTGACCCTGGAAAATATTGTGAGACACCTGGACTTGCTTTACCCACCGGTAAGATTTTTTGTTTTTATTTTGTTAGAGAAACAGTCCTTTCACTGGGACTGATGATATTTCATTTGTGTATATTGATCACATAACATTTTGTATTGTCATTTCTTTCCCTTCTCATGAGGTTTTTGGGTGACACAAATGTGTTGTATATCTTGTTTATATCATTGGGACGTCCAACTGATTTTCGCTAAACCTGCTATTATTGCAGCAGATATTTGGGTAGAGGGGGAAATGCTTTTTTAATTTATTCTTTTGTTTTTTTTTTCAATTCCATTTTCCCCTGTTTCTCCACTATCTCTCTCTTCTCCACTGCTATCTCTTTCTTATCCTCTACTATCTCTTTCTTCTCCTCTACTTCTCCACTGCTATCTCTTTCTTATCCTCTACTATCTCTTTCTCCTCTCCAATCTCTTTCTTCTCCTCTACTATCTCTTTCTTCTCCTCTCCTGTCTCTTTCTTCTCCTCTCCTGTCTCTTTCTTCTCCTCTACTATCTCTTTCTTCTCCTCTACTTCTCCACTGCTATCTCTTTCTTATCCTCTACTATCTCTTTCTTCTCTCCAATCTCTTTCTTCTCCTCTACTATATCTTTCTTCTCCTCTCCTGTCTCTTTCTTCTCCTCTCCTGTCTCTTTCTTCTTCTCTACTATCTCTTTCTTCTCCTCTACTTCTCCACTGCAATCTCTTTCTTATCCTCTATCTCTTTCTTCTCTCCAATCTCTTTCTTCTCCTCTACTATATCTTTCTTCTCCTCTCCTGTCTCTTTCTTCTCCTCTCCTGTCTCTTTCTTCTCCTCTACTATCTCTTTCTTCTCCTCTACTATCTCTTTCTTCTCCTCTACTTCTCCACTGCTATCTCTTTCTTATCCTCTACTATCTCTTTCTTCTCTCCAATCTCTTTCTTCTCCTCTACTATATCTTTCTTCTTCTCTCCTGTCTCTTTCTTCTCCTCTCCTGTCTCTTTCTTCTCCTCTCCTGTCTCTTTCTTCTCCTCTGCAAGCTCTTTCTTCTCCTCTACTTCTCCACTGCTATCTCTTTCTTCTCCTCTGCTATCTCTTTCTTCCTCTCTTTTTAGCTCACCGTCACGTAGTGACAAGGTAAGCTTTTGGGATCACCTTTTGTTCGTCGTCCGTCATGCGTCCGTGCATCCTTGTGTCTGTGCATAAACAATTTGTTCAAACGACATCTCCTGCTAAACCATTGATCAGATTTTGCCCAAACTTCGCAGGAATGATCCTTAGGTGGTTCCCTTTCAAAGTTGTTCAAATGGTTCCGGTCCATTGCACAAATAGGTCACAGGAGCCAAAAATAGATTTTTTTCACCGAAACAATCTTCTTCTCTGAAACCGCAAGGCCCAGGTCTTTGATATTTGGTATGAAGCTTCATCTAGTGGACCCCTACCAAGATTGTTCAAATTATAGTGCTGGGGCCAAAAATGCACCCCACCCCCACCCCACCCCGCCCCTGGGCCCTTTGATTTTACATGGGCTTACATAGGGAAAATCTTCTTCTCTGAAACCGCAAGGCCCAGGTCTTTGATATTTGGTATGAAGCTTCATCTAGTAAACCCCTACCAAGATTTTTCAAATTATAGTGCTGGGGCAAAAAATGGCCCCGCCCTGGGGCGCTTTGGTTTTACATAGTCTTATTTAGGGAAAATCTTTAAAAATCTTCTTCTGTGAAACTGCAAGGCCCAGGTCTTTGATATTTGGTATGAAGCTTCATCTAGTGGACCCCTACCAAGATTTTTCAAATTATAGTGCTGGGGCAAAAAATGCCCCCGCCCCGGGGCCCTTTGGTTTTACATGGGCTTATATAGCGAAAAATCTTTAAAAATCTTCTTCTCTGAAACTGCAAGGCCCAGGTCTTTGATATTTGGTATGGAACTTCACATCTAGTGGACCCCTACCAAGATTGTTCAAATTATAGTGCTGGGGCCAAAAATGCCCCCACCCCGGGGCCCTTTGGTTTTACATAGGCTTATATTGGGAAAATCTTTAAAAATCTTCTTCTCTGAAACTGCAAGGCCCAGGTCTTTGATATTTAGTGTGAAGCTTCATCTAGTGGACCTCTATCAAAATTGTTCAAATTATAGAAAGCAGAAGGCCAAGGTCTTTGATATTTGGTATCTTGTGAATTTCTACAAAAATTGTTCAAATTATAGCCATGGGGCCAAAAATGGCCTGCCCCGGGGGCTCCAAGATTTACATAGACTTATATAAGGAAAATCTTTAAAAATCTTCTTGTCTGAAATCAGAAGGCTCTGGTCTTTGATGTTTGGTACTTCTCCTCTGCTACCTCCATCTTCTCCTCTACTATCTCTTTTTTCTCCTCTACTATCTCTTCTATCTCTTTTCCTTTTTTTCTCTGTGAGACAATTCATAATGGCCCACAAGCATTACAAAACGCACCTATCTAAATACATTGGTAAAATGTAACCACCTAAAAATAATTTTTTCAGATTAAATCCTGATATGTTTCATTATTCTCTGCAAATATAGATTGTGAGTACTGGTTAGAACCGCTTTGGTGAGGCGGTTCTTACGAGTACCCACAATCTATATTTTAGAGCAGAAATTAGAAAAATAAGGTATACCCCTGTAAACCCCAGTTTTACAATCTAAAAGTGGGGTTCAAGGGGGTCAACATTATATAGGCGTGTTTTTGTGATGATTATTGCAGCAGATATTTGGGCAGAGGAGGAAATGTTTTTTTTTATTTATTGTTTTTTTTTCACTTCCATTTTCCCCCTCTGTTTCTCCCCTATATGTCTCTTCTCCTCTGTTATCTTTTTCTTCTTCTATACTATCTCTTCTATCTCTTTTTCCTTTTTTTTCTCTGGGAGACAATTCAAAATGGCCCACAAGAATAGATGTGTCTTTAAACCCCAACACAATCAATTAACCCTTGTCCTGCTGAGCCCGGATATGCCTTATTTTCCAAACAATGAAGATCCCGATCAGATGGCTTCTGACGAAGCACTCTGATCAGGATCTACATTGTTTGCCATTCAGATTGTGAATTTGTTGCAATAATTTGCATCTAGTAATCTGATTGGTTGATAACCGGTTGTGGGTGTGGCATATATGAATATTCAGCAGGACAAGGGTTAATAAATTTTCCCTTCTGATGATATAAAAAGGATGGTAACTGTTGTTGGTTACTATTGAAAGAATGTGGATTTTGTACTTGTTTTGTATTTTTTTTGTTGAAAAGCTAATTAAGTTACATCTATTTAGTTCACCTTTTCAGTCAGAAAGATGGGCTTCAAAAGATTCTCGTACAAGATTAAATGAATGTTGAATAAGGACCATTGTAGGTCAATCTCGCCCAAGTGTGATTTTTCTATGGATGAAATTTCACCTCTGCCCAGTTAAAAAGAGAAACATAATATTATACCGCCGTATTTATAGCCCCGCTTTGAAAAAGTGGGGGCTATATTGGATTTGTCTTGTCCGGAATTCCGTCTGTCTGTCTGTAATATTTGATAGTGGGTACCTTGTGACCGCAACTCCTCTTACAGTTCTAGGTCAATCCTTTTGAAACTTTACAGGTGTTTTCATATAGGTCTGAAGATGTGCATATTCTTTTTTCATTATCCTTAAATAATTTTTTTCACTTATTTTTACCTTTTTTAACTTAGACAATTTTTGAGATCTACTAATGTTAAAATGTATAGGGAGTAGCTACCTTGTGACCGCAACTCCTCTTACAGTTCTAGGTCAATCCTTTTGAAACTTTACAGGTGTTTTCATATACATGTAGGTCTGAAGATGTGCATATTCTTTTTTCATTATCCTTAAATAATTTTTTTCACTTATTTCACCTTTTTTAACTTAGACAATTTTTGAGATCTGCTAATAATAAAATATATAGGGAGTAGCTACCTTGTGAGACCAAACTACTGTTACAGTTCTAGGTCAATCCTTTTGAAACTTTACAGGTGTTTTCATATAGGTCTGAAGATGTGCATATTCTTTTTTTATTATCCTTAAATAATTTTTTTCACTTATTTCACCTTTTTTAACTTAGACAATTTTTTGAGATCTACTAATGTTAAAATGTATAGGGAGTAGCTACCTTGTGACCGCAACTCCTCTTACAGTTCTAGGTCAATCCTTTTGAAACTTTACAGGTGTTTTCATATAGGTCTGAAGATGTGCATATTCTTTTTTCATTATCCTTAAATAATTTTTTTCACTTATTTCACCTATTTAACATAGACAATTATTGAGATCTACTAATGTTAAAATGTAGAGGGAGAAGCTACCTTGTGACCGCAACTCCTCTTACAGTTCTAGGTCAATGCTTTTGAAACTTTACAGGTGTTTTCATATAGGTCTGAAGATGTGCATGTGCTTTTTTCATTATCCTAAAATTATTTTTTTCTACTTATTTCACTTTTTCAACTAAGACAATTTTTGAGATCTTCTAATGTTAAAATGTATAGGGAGTAGCTACCTTGTGAACGCAACTCCTCTTACAGTTCTAGGCCGATCCTTTGAAACTTTTCAGGTGTTTTCAAAGAGGTCTTAAGATGTGCATGTGGTTTTTTCATTATCCAAAACTTATTTTTTAACTTAGACTGTTTTTCAGATCTAATAACGCAAAAAGTCTATAAGGCGTAGGTACCTTGTGAGGGATTTAACCCTCTCACAAGTCTTTACCTTTAATTCTTGAGTCTTTCTCCTCTGACAGGGCTATACCGGGGCTATAGTCAGGTCCTCTGACAGTTCTAGTTGAGAATGTATGAATGTCAGGATACATCTGATCTTGTTCTGCACCACTTTTGATAAAAAATTCTTAGACTGAGAAGGGGAGATAAGTTTTCTCTTTGTGGGAGCGCTCATGTTGAGCTATTGTGATCAGTTAATGTTCGCCGTGTGTCGTCCCGCGTCCCACATCCCGCGTCAACAACTTGCTTTAAAAGACTACTCCTCCCAAACCCTTGGGCCAATTTCATTTAAACTTCACAGGAGCTTGCCTAGGTTGCTTTCTACCAAATTAGCTAAAATTGTTCCACTTGGATAAACAAGATGGCCACCAGAGCTAAAAATAGAAAAAAATCTTTAAACGACTACTCCTCCAGTACCCCTGGGCAAATTTCATTCAAACTTCATAGGAATGATGCTTAGGTGACCCTCTACTAAAAGAGCTAAAATCTTTCCACTCCAATGGACAAGATGGCCGCCAAAGCTAAAAATAGAAAAATCTTTAAATGACTACTCCTGCCATACCCCCTTGGCCAATTTCATTCAAACTTATAGGAATGTTGCTTAGGTGACCCTCTACTAAAATAGCTAAAATGGTTCTGCTCCCATGAGCAAAATGCTCGTCAGAGCTTAAAATAGAAAAAAATGCCATATATTTGCTTCAAACAGGAACTCCTCCTAAACCCTTGGCCCAATTTGATTCAAACTTCACAGGAATGTTGCCCAGGTGACTCCCTACCAAAATAGCTAAAATAATTTTGCTCTGACGAACAAGATGGCCGTCAGAGCTAAACATAGAAAAAATCTTCAAACAACAACTCCTCCTGTACCCTTTGGTCAATTTCATTCAAAGTTCATAGGAATGTTGCTTAGATGACCCTCTACCAAAATAGCTAAAATGATTCGCTCTGATGAACAAAAGGCTGCCATAACTAATAATAGAAAAATGTAGTAAATTTGCGTCAAAGCAAAATCCTCCTTAACCCTTGGACCAATTTGATTCAAACTTCACAGGAATGTTACGTATGTGACCCCCTAACAAAATAGCTTCATTCCACACTGATGAACAAGATGGCCACCAGAGCTAAAAATAGAAAATAATCTTCAAACGGCAACTCCTCCTGTACCCTCTATATCTATAGGCGCTCACCAGCACTCACACACTTGCACGTGTGCACGCTCCCAAGCTTTGCTTGCTTGTGATGCTTTTGTATGTATATTATTCTACCCAAGTATTGAACACCAAAGTGCTTATAAGACTGTGCAGATGCAAAAACATGTTGTCTCAAGAAGAGATACATAAAGTGTTTGTATTGCAGGTAACTGTACAGCAGGCTACTACTGTACGGACACAAACCATAAAAACATGTTGTCTCAAGAAGAGATACATATAAAGTGTTTGTATTACAGGTAACTATACAGCAGGCTACTACTGTACGGACACAAGCTCAACTCCCCGTCAGTATGACTGTCCTGTAGGTAACTATTGTGAGCCAACAAAATGTCCTGCAGGAACTTTCTCATATAATCTGTTTGTATTGTAGGTAACTGTACAGCTGGCTACTACTGTACGGACACTAGCTCAACTCCCCGTCAGTATGACTGTCCTGTAGGTAACTACTGTGAGGAAGGAGAACAACGAACACAATGTCCAGCTGGAACTTTCTCATATAATCTGTTTGTATTGTAGGTAACTGTACAGCTGGCTACTACTGTACGGACACTAGCTCAACTCCCCGTCAGTATGATGTGTCTGTAGGTAACTACTGTGAGGAAGGGGAACAACCAACACAATGTCCAGCTGGAACTTTCTCATATAATCTGTTTGTATTGTAGGTAACTGTACAGCTGGCTACTACTGTACGGACACTAGCTCAACTCCCCGTCAGTATGATGTGTCTGTAGGTAACTACTGTGAGGAAGGGGAACAACCAACACAATGTCCAGCTGGAACTTTCTCATATAATCTGTTTGTATTGTAGGTAACTGTACAGCTGGCTACTACTGTACGGACACTAGCTCAACTCCCCGTCAGTATGATGTGTCTGTAGGTAACTACTGTGAGGAAGGGGAACAACCAACACAATGTCCTGCAGGAACTTTCTCATATAATCTGTTTGTATTGTAGGTAACTGTACAGCGGGCTACTACTGTAATGACACAAGCTCAACGCCCCGTCAGTATGACTGTCCTGTAGGTAACTACTGTGAGGAAGGAGAACAACCAACACAATGTCCAGCAGGAACTTTTTCAAATGATATCAACAATGAGGCAGTGATGGACTGTAACAATTGCACCGCTGGATACTATTGTCAAGGTATGTTAGCAACTGTGACTACTGAGGCAGAATATTAACCCTTATCTTGCTGTTCACGACAACCCCTATCTTTGCAAACAGTGTAGATCCAGATCAGATGGCTTCTGAAGAACCCTTATCTTGCTGTTCACGACAACCCCTATCTTTGCAAAGAGTGTAGATCCAGATCAGATGGCTTCTGAATCTGATCTGGATCTACACTGTTTGGCATTTAGTTTATGAATTGGTAGCAATAAATTACATCAAATAATTTGATTGGTTGATATACAGAAATGGGTTTGGCTTAAATGAATATTCAGCAAGATAAGGGTTAAAATATAAAGAAGCTTTATTTAATGTAGCATATAACAAACAAAACAAATTGACAAATCTAGTATCCTATAACAAGGGAAGGGAGAGAATGACCGTTTTTGCCTTATATCTTGAATACTATTTGATGGAGGAATGTCATACCTGGATTATTAGTTCCAGGTGACCTGATGATTGACCTCAAAATATAACTACCGTAAAAATTCGGCTATAAGACGAGGATTTTTCCCTCCAAAATGAGCCCAAAAAAAAGACCCCGTCTTATAGCCGAGGTCTTGGACTGCAGGCTTTTTTCCGGCAATGTCCGGCGAAGACCAGACATACGGAAAAAGCCGATCGGTGATTTATGAATTGATATAAATCGCCGCCCACAAACCACCGCTACGATTTTTCTGCACGCGATCGGAAAATGACGTCATCCGACGCCATTACCCCCACACGTGTTTAATGTCATTGCATGTATCTCTTTCATAAAAAAAAATGTTTGCAACCGGTAAAAAAATATTTTCCCGATAGCTAAGCGGTTGTGAATAGAGGTGGATAGAAAATCAGTGCTTTGCACAGCTCCAGAATTATCCCCAGAAGCTCCGTATCAATAACCAACAACAGCGTTCGACTTTTCCCGCCAACGTCTATTTGGCGCCAAAACATAACTATTCATGAGATCGTTGAAAAGTCTGATTTTATAATGCAAACATCTACCGTTAGATGTAGCTAATAGTCTGAGGAGCAATTAAATCAGTTTCACACTGATTGTGGATTAAATTTTATGACTGGAGGATAAACGCAAATTAGAGACATAACTTGACCATATTTTCACACCTTATCGACACGCACCGCAGGGTGGCAATTATACGACAGGGATTAACAATAGTGTCATACTTGAACCGTAATAAATACACAGATGGTTTGTCTCTGAATTGACAGCGATTTACTTACTGGGTTACTTTTACCGTATTTAAGGACTCAAAAAGACTGGCGATTTTTTTTTTTTGCACTTGTCCCGACCGAGCGTCATAAGGTCAAAGTGCACCTGCCCGGCGTGATTTCGGTCTTGTCCCGGACGGCCGGGAAATGGATTTCTCAGCCCCTGTCGTCTATTAAATAGAAGTTTGTGTAGCCTAAGCCAGCAAAGCATGTACCGGGCCGACAGCGATGCGACGTATCGGCCCGACGTTTGTCGCTACTTTGTGGTAGCTGGGGTGTTGGTTCTGAAACTGAATAGCTAGGTGTTGTGTTCCCCGATATAAAAAAACGTTCAGTTACTTTTAAGAAAAAAGCTGCAACAAATATTTCTAAATTTTGTGGCTGGAAATGAGGGGTAAGTAGAGGGGTTTTCTGACGAAAAAAGGCCGATTTCTCACATCTAAATAGCATCTGGCGGTAGCAGATAGGCCCCGACAGATATGGCAAAAATTTGATCCGTCTTATAAAAGAGTATAAGCAAAATCCCACTTTAGAATAACTGAAAAAGGGGTCCCGTCTTATAGCCGAATCGCCTTATAGCCGAATTTTTACGGTAGGTCAGTGTGACCTATATTTCATGGTTCAGTGATTTGGCCTTATATCTTGAATACTATTGGATGGAAAATTATCATACTTCGAATATAAGTCCATGTGACCTGATGATTGACATAAAATGTTTTTAGGTCACTGTGAGCTATATTTTATGGTTCAATAATTTTTCCTTATATTTGATGAAGAAAAAAGGCCGACCCCCCCCCCCCCCCCCCCCCATCGGGGCTTGAAGAAATATATTGGCTGCATGATGCTTTCAGGCAGAGCTGAAACCGACACGCACACGAGTACTGGTAAACCGCTTAGAGGATCTAAGCCTGCCCAGGCAAAGCGGTGCAAGTCGGCTCGTCCATGCTTATAAACCCTATTGGTTTTATTGGGCGGCAGGGCTTGATATGTCATTTCATCTCAAATGTGCGGTAAAAGTCCCACAAAATTGGAAGCAACATCTCCAAAATGACCTTTACAGTGTTGACGGGGATGTTAAACCTCAAAACAAACAAATGTAGAATTGTCATACCCATTTGACCTGATGATTAACCTCAAAACATGTCTAGGTCAGTGTGACCTATATTTCATGGTTCAGTAATTTTGCCTTATATCTTGAATACTATTTGGTAGAAAATTGTCATACCTGGATTATTAGTTCCATGTGACCTGATGATTGACCTCATAGTATATATAGGTCAGTTTGACCTATATTTCATGGTTCAGTGATTTTGCCTATTATCTTGAATACTATTTGATGTAGAAATGTCATACCTGGATTATATGTTCCATGTGACCTGATGTTTAACTTCAAAATATATCTAGTGAGTGTAAACCACTACCTCTTTATAACTAACAGGGTATGATAAAACAGTTTTACGCATATAATACAGTTTAATGATGAATCAGAAAACTGCAAAGATAAAATAGAAAAATATCTGTATAGATTATATAGAACTGTATAGATTATATAGAAAAAACTGTATAGATTATATAGAAAAATGACCATAAATGGTCATTTTTCTAAATAATCTATACATTTGTGTTTGGATATAATTCAGCTGTTTTACTTTGGACCCTAAGAATGGTTGTGGAGTATTTGATTATTTCTTGGAAAAATGACAAAAAATACTTGGGAAAAAAATGCTATCTGCCAGTGGTGCTTGGTGCTTTATGCCTATTATATGTATTTTTTCAGGTGTGGGTAACACAGCCCCAACAGATGAGTGTGCAGCTGGTTACTATTGTCCTGGAGGTCAAAGTTCAAGCACCACGGCTGGTCTTGAATGTTGGGAGGGTCATTTCTGTGTGAACGGATCCGTGGCACCCGTGTTCTGTCCAGCAGGAGAGTATCAGGCGAGCATGGGACAGAGCTCCTGTGATTCTTGTCCCCCAGGGTACTATTGTGATCCAAGCTCAGGTACTTATTGTTTTTCATATAATTAGAAGGGCCCGTAACTCCTGATTTGGTGGAGGTATAAGGATAACTTGAGATAATTTTTCATGCCTGCCTTAGGCCTGGCATGATAATTATAGGGGTCTGGTTTTCCATATGTTATTCATCCATTCACCTTGCATCAAGAAAACACGCCTATATAGTTCTGGCCCCTCGAAATCCACTTTTATATAGTAAATCTGGGGTTTGCAGGGGTAAACCTTATTTTTAGCTCACCTGAGCAAAGCTCAAGGTGAGCTTTTGTGATCACCTTTTGTCTGTCGTATGTGTGTCGTTCGTCGTGCGTCGTCAACATTTACCTTGTTAAGACTCTAGAGACCACAATTTTGCTTCAGTCTTCATGAAACTTTACCAGAATGTTTATCTTAATGATATCTGAGTCAAGTTCGAATATGGGTTATGTCAGGTCAAAATGTAGGTCAGTAGGTCAAATCATAGAAAAACCTTGTTAAGACTCTAGAGGCCACAGTTTTGGTCCAATCATCCTGAAACTTGCTCATAATGATCATCCTGACAATATCTCGGTTAAGTTCAAATATGGGTCATGTCGGGTCAAAAAGTAGGTCAGCAGGTCAAATCATAGAAAAACTCTGTTAAGACTGTAGAGGCCACAATTTTGGTCCAATCATCCTGAAACTTGCTCAGAATGATCATCCTGATAATATCTCGGTCAGGTTTTAATATGGGTCATGTCGGGTCAAAAAGTAGGTCAGCAGGTCAAATCATAGAAAAACCTTGTTAATGCTCTAGAGGCCACAGTTTGGTCCAATCATCCTCAAATTAGCTCATAATGATCATCCTGACAATATCTCGGTCATTTCTGATCAAAAATAAGGTCAGTAGGTCAAATCATAGAAAAACATTGTTAAGACTCTAGAGGCCACAGTTTTGGCCCAATCATCCTCAAACTTGCTCAGAATGATTATCCTGTCAATATTTTGGTCATGTGCGAATATGGGTCATGTCGGGTTATAAAGAAGGTCAGTAGGTCAAATCATAGAAAAACCTTGTTATGAACCTAGATGCCACAGTTTGGGTCCAATCATCCTGAAACTTGCTCAGAATGATCATCCTGACAATATCTGGGTCAAGTTCGAATATGAGTCATTTCGGGTCAAAAAGTAGGTTAGCAGGTCAAATCATAGAAAAACCTTGTTAACACTCTAGAGGCCACAATTTTGGTCGTATCATCCTCAAATTTGCTCAGAATGATCATCCTGACAATATGTCGGTCAAGTTTGAAAAAGGGTCATATCGGATCAAAAAGTAGGTCAGAAGGTCAAATCATAGAAAAACATCTTAAGACTCTAGGGGCCACCTTTTTGGTCCAATCATCCTCAAATTTGCTCAGAATGATCATACTGACAATATCTCGGTCAAGTCTGAATACGGGTCATTTCGGGTCAAAAAGTAGGTCAGTAGGTCAAATCATAGAAAAACATTGTTAAGACTCTAGAGGCCATAGTTTTGGTCCAATTATCCTCAAATTTGCTCAGAATGATCATCCTGACAATATGTCAGTCAAGTTCGAATACAGGTCATATGGGATCAAAGAGTAGGTCAGTAGGTCGAATCATAGAAAAACATTTTTAAGACTCTAGAGACCACAATTTTGCTTCAGTCTTTTTGAAACTTTGCCAGAATGTTTGTCTTAATGATATCTGGGTCAAGTTCGAATATAGGTTATGTCAGGTCAAAAAGTAGGTCAGTTGGTCAAATCATAGAAAAACCTTGTTAAGACTCTAAAGGCCACAGTTTTGGTCCAATCATCCTGAAACTTGCTCAGAATGATCATCCTGACAATATCTCAAAGAAGTTCGAATATGGGTCATGTGGGATCAAAAAGTAGGTCAGTAGTTCAAACCATAGATAAACTTTGTTAACACTCTAGAGGCTATAGTTTTTGTCCAATCATCCACAAATTTGCTAAGAATGATCATCCTGACAATATCTCGGTCAAGCTCAAATATGGGTCATGTGGGATCAAAAAGTAGGTCAGTATGTCCTTGAAGAATATGTTGTATCACATGGACATGTTATCATAGTGGTAGTGCACTACAGTGAAAAACCTTGTTAACACTCTAGAGGCCACAGTTTTGGTCCAATCGTCATCAAACTTGCTCAGAATGATCATCTCTACAATATCTAGGTCAAGTTCGAATATGGGTGATGTAGGTATAAAAAGTAGGTCAGTAGGTCAAATTATAGAAAAACCTTGTTGACACTGTAGAAGGCCTCTGAGGCCAAAGTTTTGGTCCAATCATCATCATACTTGCTCAGAATGATCATCTCTACAATATCTAGGTCAAGTTCGAATATGGGTCATGTGGGTTCAAAACGTAGGTCAGTAGGTCAAATCATAGAAAAACCTTGTTTGCACTCTAGAGGTGAGCTTTTGTGGTCACCTTTTGTCCGTCGTAAGTGCATCGTGCATCATTCATCATGTGATGTGCGTCGTCAACATTTACCTTGTTCATCATCTAGAGACCACAATTTTGCTTCAATCTTCATGAAACTTTACCAGAATGTTTGTCTTGATGATATCTGGGTCAAGTTTGAATATGGGTCATATCAGGTAAAAGCTAGGTCTCTAGGTCAAATTCCATGAAATCCTTGTTCACCCTCTAGAGACAGTAGTTTTGCTTCAAACGCCATGAAACTTCACCGGAATGTTTGACTTGATGATATGTGAGCCAGGTTTGAATATGGGTCATGCCAGGTCAGAAACTAGGTCACTAGGTCAAATTCCTTGAAAACCTTGTTCCCCCTCTAGAGACTTCAATTTCACTTCAATCTTCATGAAACTTTACCAGAATGTTTGTCTTGATGATATGTGGGTCAAGTTCAAATATTGATCATGTCAGGTCAGAAACTAGGTCACTAGGTCAAATTCCTCGAAAACCTTGTACAGCCTCTAGAGGCCACGACATTTGCTTCAATCTTCAATCTCTACAAAGATTGTTCAGATAATAGCGTCAAAAAACTTGTAGCATCTACCTTGTCAATCTTAAATATTAAGGATGTAAATCTCTTACCCCAGGTTAGTGATTTAGGACCATCCTCTTGTTCTTATCTATATTTTGAGCAGACATAAGAAAAAAAATCACAATTTTTCTTCTTAAAATTTTAGATTTTTGGTGGTAAAATTTACGATGTATTTGTATAGGCGTGTTTTCATTATGCATTTGTCAAGCCATTAACATTCGTGTAAACGCATTTCTCATGATCCACATAGTCGTCTTGTTGTTTTTATGCCCCCACCATTCTTTCCCTAGAAGCCTCTGTGGTGTAGTGGTTATGCTACTTGCCTGATAAACCAGGGATTGCAGGATCGATCCCGGGCTTCTTCAGACTTTCGGGTGAGCCTTTAAACTGAAGTCCCATCTCAGTATGACCTTAGCTGTTGGTGGGACATAAAACTAAAACACACTCACACACTTACCATTCTTTCCCACCATTCAAAGAATGGTGGAAAGGGCATTTTATGTTACGTCTGTCTGTCTGTCTGTCTGTCTGTAGACTTTCGGATGAGTCTTTAAACCAAGGTCCCGTCTCCGTATGACCTTAGCTGTTGGTGGGATGTAAAACTAAAACTCACTCACTCACTCACTCTGTCTGTCTGTCTCCATCACACCCGAGATGGCATAAGCAATTTGTGTTAAAGTTTTTCATGAGTCACAACTATCAGGTGGGGGCATCTCTAGCCTTTAATAAAAAATTCATTATGACATGATGTGGGTACTTGTGTTAGAATCGCCTCATTGTGTTAGAAGGGCATCTTTAACCTTTAACCTGCTGAATATTCAATTAAGCCACACTCATTTCTGACTTTGAACCAATCAGATTACTTGATACAGCTTATTTCTACATACACCCGGGCCTCGTTATAGCACGATTCGTTACAGCACGAATTCGGATATAACACGTTTTGGTTTGGACCCCAAATTTTCCCCAACCAACATTTATAAATTTTATCCATGGATTGTATCAGGTTTTAAGCACAACAACTTTATTTTCCTCTCACTTTTGACTGCGGTAATACGGTAGCTAACACGGTTTATAACGGTACTTTTTGATATTTATTGCAGGCCTCCCGCAGAGTTGGATACACAGTATATAAACTTGTTTAGTTTGACACGCATGATAAACATGAACTGCCATCGGCACAATCAGAAGTGTTGGCTTAGTGAGATAAAGAGATTAAAGAATTCAGTTACACAACGGGAAAAAATATTTATCACGCTCTGTTAAGGATCACTGCTCAGCAGAAATTTTATACATCGATGCAGACAATGTGATCGGTCAACTGCAATAAAACTCATTTTCTAGAGCTGCATGTAAAAGAAAGTCAAATTTTTTCCCGCTTAAAAGCAAATGATAAAACATATTCAAGATCGATTTTCGCGGTAAAAAATTCATTCGAAGACGATGTGGGCCATTAAAAATCGTCATTATGGCTAAAATATTGAGGGTTAGACATTTCAAGGGAAGTAATTCAAATTTCTTGTAAGCGTTGATCATTGTCCGGTTCCGAACCCTACCCGGTAATTTCACCATTGAAATGTATTAACTGTACTGTAGTTCGGTACGGTTCCGGAAGCTCAGTTACAACAAAGATAGCTGGGAACCAGGTATCAAAATGGCGTCATACTCGCTGTCAGATCGGACAATTTCTGGATATAAAACATGGTTTATCAGCTGGTTTCGATTAAAGTGACTTGTTTGACTTGATGGGTCATGGTATTTACTGCCATTGGTTAGTTCTAAACACATTTTAATCGGGAAATACGGTCATTAACCGGACCGCACATCATCATGTTTGGGAAACTATTGGTGTCAATGTTGATCTGTGACAAATACGGTCGGCGTTTATAACACGATTCGGTTAACTAACACGGTCTGTTGGTTGGACCCGGAGTTCCGTGTTATAACGAGGCTGAGGTGTATTCATAAACTGAATGTCGAACTGTGTAGATCCTGATCAGATGGCTTCTTCAGAAGCCATCTGATCTGGATCTACACTGTTTGCAAAGATAGGGCTTGTCGCCTACAGCAGGGTAAAGGTTAAGGTGATTCTAAAAAGTACCCACAACATAATGGCCATGCCAAGGAAAAAGGGGCATTCGAGCATGTACACTGAGTGAAGGCTGTGATTGGCCTGCACAGGTGTGAGGTCTGATCGGAGTGTTTGCCACCGTGTGCATCACGGTGTTGTCCATGGAATGAAGACCCCCTCTAAACCCCATTTTTTATAGAGAAAGCTAGGGTTTACAGGAGTATACAGATTGTGGGTACTCCGTAGAACCCCCTCATTGAGGTGGTTCTAATGAGCACCCACAATCTATGTTGAAAGCCAAAATAAGAAAGATTTTACAATTTTTACCAAATATTTGTCATTTTGGACACCATGTTGGACGCCATTATTTCACATGGACACGTTTTCCTTATGGCAGTATGGATAGACATTGATGCAAATCTTTCAATAGTCTGTATAGCAGAGCAGAAACATGCACAGCGCAAAGCCAGAGCTAAGGCATCATGAACAACAGAGCTGTCTTCCTCTAACCTCTGTTGCTCTATCTGTAGCAGACAGTTCAGAGCTAGAATTGGTCTCATCAGCCATCTTAGAACACAAAAACTAGCATTTCTCTCTTGTGATAAAGATAAGTCATTGTCAGTAATGATAGAAGGGCTATTACTATCATTATATTTTGTTTTCTAAGTTTGTGTATAGATTGATTTGAGAATCTGTTGAGATCACATTCTGGTTGAAGCTCCTAATCTCAAAGACCCCCTTTTCCCTTGTCTCAGCCCATATGTTGCTAACAAGAAAATAAAGAAAAATTATCTCTGGATTATCCTCGTTATCTCCCCTTATCCGGAGCTATAATAGGTATTGTTTTTCAGGTTTGGTTAGAAAGTAGTTGTCTTTTCTCGATGAAGGGCTTCAGGCTTCATGGAGTTTAACCCATTTTTAAAATAGGTCATTAGCAAACAGTGTAGGCCCTGATCAGATGCTGCAGAATGCAGCATCTGATCAGGGCCTTCACTGTTTGCAGAAATTTAAACCATTTTCTAAAATGAATTTGTCGGTTACTAAACCTGACACGCCTAAATTTCAAAATTGACTCCTGCTGTATATTGATGGGAGATTCATTTCTTTTCAAAATGGTTTAAGCTCCACCCACTGTCTTAATCAAATTAAGAATGTTTAGCAATGGCCATATTCGACTGGGAAGTTCGTGAAATATTCGTGAAATTCCACGCAGGAGTGTGGTGTTATCTTGTAATAGCCGATCACATGGTCCAATCAAATATGAGTTATTTTTCAAATACATAAGCGATCGTGGGGCACGATTCTATTTGAAGGAAAAGTCGAACCTTTCGTGCAGCACGGTCGCTTATGAGCTATACGCAAATAAAATATTTGATTGGACCATGTGACCAGCTATTACAACTAGGAACCTACGTGGAATTTCACGGAAATTTCACGAAACCTACCAGTCGAATACCGTCAATGAAATTTCAATTCTTAAACAAAAATAGATATGTTAGGGTGAGGTGTTTATCTATTTCTAGATATGTGTTTTTTTTTTCAGATGCATAACTTTAACATGTTCATGCAATGTATATCCTTATAAACCCAAATTTTGTGAGACGCCAAGTTCTGCAACGGAAGATCAGGTGGTTTTTCTCGGGGTACTCCGGTTTTCGCCCACCTCTGATTAACGATTGGCTTGATATGAGTGAAATAATCTTGAAAGGGCTGTAACCCCCCCCCCCCCCCCCAAAAAAAAACAACAAAAAACAAAAAACAAATATATAAAGTGAAAAGTGGGGTTTTCACAGCTATACACTATATGCTTTATTATTACTCAAAACAAAGATTGTGGGTGTTTCTAATTTCCTCCCACAACCTAATGTTTAAGCTTAAATAGCAAAACAAGCACAAATTCCAAACACAAAATTCCTATTTTTATGGCCCATGACGAATATGTTGTATCACATAGACATGTTATCATAGTGGTAGTGCACTTCAGTGAAATTCCTATATTAAGACCACCTTTGGGACTGTTCAAAAGTGGTCTTTAAGACCACTTTTGAACAGTCCCAAAGGTGGTCCCTGACCAGAGGACACTTTGGACAGAAAACACAAAGAAAGATTAAGTGCACCTTACTAAATAAGCTTTTTAAAGCAGAATTAGTCTTAACCCTTATCTTGCTGAATATTCATTTAAGCCACACCCATTACTGTCTATCAACCAATAAAATTACTGGATGTAATTTATTGCTACAAATTCATAAACTGAATGCCAAACAGTGCAGATCCTGCTCAGATGGCTTCTTCAGAAGCCATCTGATCTGGATCTACACTGTTTGCAAAGATATGGGTTGTCATGAACAGCAAGATAAGGGTTAATTTTCGGTGGTCTTAATAGCGGAATTTCACTGTATTTTCCATAATCATCATGTGAACAAGTCTGTGAAATAAAAACCTCCTAAACCCCATTTTATATAGAAAAAACTTGGGTTTACAGGGGTATAAATTATTTTTACAGGTTTACGTGTACGTGTTTTTATGTTGAAAACTGTTATTCACACTACTTTTTAAAGCATTATACACGGGCCTCCGTGGCCTAGTGGTTAAGAGCGCTGACTCTTGATCATTAGGTCTCTCACCGCTGTGGTTCGAGCGTTGCTCGGGTCACATGTGAGACGCAAAGTTCTGCAACGGAAGGTCAGGTGGTTTTTCTCCGGGTACTCCGGTTTTCGCCCACCTCTGATTAACGATCGGCTCGATATGAGTGAAATAATCTTGAAAGGGCCGTAAAACCAAAACCAAAAAGCATTATACAGTGTTTTTGGTATAACAGTTTCAGTTGTTCAGGTCACGTTTAAGATACCATGTTCTTCATTGAAACGTTAGGTGGCTTTTCTCATACAAAAAGAAATTCTTTGAATAAAAAACAATGTTTTAAACAGGTTTCGGGCAATATTGGTGGCTAAGGGAGAGGTTTAGAAGGCTAGTTGAGCATGAAATTTGTAACAATAAATAAAGCATTTTTTCCTGCTCAGATCAGCTAAGAATGTAACTTGTCCTGCTCACAAATTATAAAATGCCAACAATTATTGGCATTTTATAATTTATGAGCAGGACAAAATCCATGCAGAAGTGAGTTGAGCATGACAACAGCTTTATTACCTTGTTTTAGGAGAGCAGTGTGGTGATATTGTTTTCTTTAGATTTTGTTTCACAATGATAGTGTGGTAATGGTTTTCTCTTGTTTCTTACAGCTAATGGGACACACATTTGTAATGGTAATTAGTTTTATTAGATTTTGCTTTTTCGTTTTTTCTTTCTTTCATTCTTTCTTTCTTTCTTTCTTTCTTTGAAATACCAGCTCCAGGACAGAAAGGTGGCTGAAATAGATGTCACCTATACACAAATGATGCCAAAGCAAAACCACCATAATTATTTACTAGTTGTATTAAGACAGATACAATGAGCACACAGTATAAACCTAGATGAGACACTGCCAAATGTGACATCTTACCAGTGTTTACACTGTTTGCCACTCGTCTTGCTATTTTTAGACACTATAATTATCAGATAGTAATATTTACTTGTTCAGATTTTAGAACAAGTAGGGCAGGAAGTTTAGGTGTTCAATTAAGAAATGAATTTTATTTTTCTGCTGTTCATGGAAGTATGAATGCAGTGGGTTGCGTGCAAAGTAAATGAACCCCAAAGGGGTTCATGTAAACTTTGCTAGCGACCTGCTGTCATTCATACTTTCATGAAAAGCAGAGAAATTAAGTTTATTTTTTATATTTACAGTCTTTGCCCCTTATCACTGTGCGAAAAATGCTCATAGGTTGAAAAACATTTACATGCTGGTTTTCTACAAAGAGCGGCATAGCGTTGATGTCACCAACGCCCGTAGAGAACCATTGTTTAGCCTGACATCACTTGACATCACTGAAAATCGTGTGACTCAATGCGTTCATGGAAGTGTGAACTACATTGTTTTCTATAGGTTTACAGTAGGCTTTACACTGGAAATGTAAATATATATGTATGTACGTATTAACCATGATAAGGAGACCCCGAATTGATTAGCCATAGCACAGTCCACAAGATGATGCTTGTGAAGAGCAAAAGCTAGGATCATATTGTGCTACCACATCGATGAAGCAGTTATTTTAACCCTTATCTTGCTGTTCATGACAACCCCTATCTTTGGAAACAGTGTACATCACGTGAACAAGTCCGTGAAATAAACACCCCCTTACACCCCACTTTGTATAGACAAAACTGGGGTTTACGGGGGTAAACATTATTTTTCTTATTTTCACTCCAAGACATAGGTTGTGGGTACTCGTGAGAACCGCCTCAACGAGGCGGTTCTAACGAGCACCCACAACCTATGTTTGCGGTATAAATAAGAATGATATCATGGATTTTCATCAGCAAAGTAGCCATTTAAGAGATGTGAAAAAATGTACTATGTCTTACGGGTGTGTTATCATAATGAGATCCAGATCAGATGGCTTCTGAAGAAGCCATCTGATCAGGATCTACACTGTTTGACATTCAGTTTTTGAATTTGTAGGAAAAAATTACATCATGCAATCTGATTGGTTCCAAGTCAGAGATGGGTGTGGCTAAAATGAATATTCAGCAAGAGAAGGGTTAAGCAAAACTTGTTTGGTATTTTTTTACTTCTTCTTATTTCATTCTTATTTGGATATACAACAATGTTAAACAAACATTGATCTTAAATGAAACAAATGTTAGGTCAATGAAATGAATGTTGTGTGTACACATTAGAATCGCCTCATTGAGGTGATTCTAATGTGTACACTCAACATACATTTTCAAGCAAGAGTCAGAAAAACCTCTTACAATTACCTGAAATGTATGGATATTTGGAGATAAGGGAAGAATTCTCTTAGACTTAAGGGGAATGGGTTCACCTGACAGATTTGTCTGCCATTTTTCAAAGGGAGACAACTTTCAGGACTTCCTTTTCTATAGCCCTGTCATTGAAAAACGGGTCTACTCTTAAAGGAAAGAATTTGCTGCTGTTGACCCCTATTGTCATGGGAGGCAATACTTTTGCAGGAGTTGCCTCCCCTGAAGGTGTAGCCTTTCCCCTTAAAGCCAAGTTATAATTAGCCATGATAAATCAACTACCTATGTTTGTTTATATGTTTGAATTGAGGTTTTATGTCCCCATCAACACTATTTTGGTCATTTCGGAGATGTTGCTTCCAATTTTTTGGGACTTTTACCCGACTTTGAGATTAAATGACATCTCAGTCCCTGCTGCCTAAACAAACCAAAAGGATTAATATGCAGGGACGGTCTGACTCGCACTACTTTGCCTGGGCAGGCTTAGATCAGTAAGCCGTTTACCAGTACTCAAGTGCAGCCAGTTTCAGCTCTGCATGGAAGCATCATTCAGCCCATCTATTTCTTCAAGCCCCGATGGGCGGGGGTGGTCAGTTATCTGTGTTCCAGTTATTGGTGTTCACTGTAGATTGGAGAATATTAGGAGCCCTTTACTCTTGTGTTGACTCAACTGCTAGATGACATGAAATGACTGCTCATCATAATATGATCCTCATTGTACAGGCCAGCCAGTGACTACTCCTCTTAACTGTCCTGTTGGAAGATACTGCACAGGAGGTACTATCATACCTGACCTTTGTCCTGCCGGAACATTCCAACCAAATGAAAATGCAGTGGGCATTGAAAACTGCACACAATGTACTCCCGGCATGTTCTGTGGTATGGCAGGCCTGGATGCCCCATCAGGAAATTGTAGTGCTGGGTTCTACTGTACAGGAGGGGCTGATACTGCTGAACCTGCCGATCACTTAGTAAGTAGGATTGTTACTCAACTTAGTTATACCCCCGGCATACGAAGTATGCAATGGGGGTATATAGTTTTTGTCTTTTCCGTCTGTCTGTCTGTCCGTAAACAGTTATTTTGTGTCAAAGCTATCTCAGGAACTGCTTCACATAGAAACTTGAAATTTTGCACACATGATCAGTATGACTACTTGTATTGTGGGAAAGAAAATAAGGGCCAAGGGGTCAGGCCTTTTAGAGTTATTTCCCTTTGTAGTTCTTGCTGTTTAATAGTGTATATTTTTATTTTGTGTCAAAGATTTCTCAATAACTACTGTACATAGAAACTTGGAATTTTGCAAACATGATCAGTATGACTAGTTGTATTGTGGGAAAGAAAATAAGGGCCAAGGGGTCAGGCCTTTTAGAGTTATTTCCCTTTGTAGTTCTTGTTTCAGCTGAGGTGATGGCACTTAACAATTATTTTGTGTCAAAGATATCTCAGGAACTGCTTCACATAGAAACTTGAAATTTTGCACACATGATCAGTATGACTACTTGTATTGTGGGAAAGAAAATAAGGGCCAAGGGGTCAGGCCTTTTAGAGTTATTTCCCTTTGTAGTTCTTGCTGTTTAATAGTGTATATTTTTATTTTGTGTCAAAGATTTCTCAATAACTACTGTATTGTGCAAGCTGGGAGCCAGCAAATAATGCAAATATGATGAATATAATTTTTAACAGACAAGATGCTATTAACTATATAACTGCGATGTTATGTGATACATAGCAACAGATCAGGTAAGTATAGTGTGATAACTGACTGATAGTTTTACTTGTTCCTATGTTGTGGGTACTTTTTAGAACTGCCTTATGATGAATACCCACAATATAGGTTTTTATGGAGAATTGACAAAAACTATCACATCACATAAACATGCCTATATAAATTTGACCCCCTTGAACCCCACTTTTATATAGTAAAACTGGGGTTTACAGGGGTATACCTTATTTTTTCTTATTTCTGCTCTAAAATATAGATTGTGGGTACTCGTTAGAACCGCCTCGATGAGGCGGTTCTAACAAGTGCCAACAATTTATATTTGGAGTAGAAATAAGAAAAATATCACAATTTTTCATCATAAAATGTTCATTTTTTCGGCGATAAAGGTGGCAATGTATTTGTATAGGCGTGTTTGCGTAATGAATATCCTTCAATTATCACTCAATACTTAACTTACCTGTTGATATGTTGTTTTTTCTTGTCACAGGTTGATCCATTAGACAACACCACCTTCACTGGTAATGACCGCTGTCCGATTGGCTACTACTGTGAGGAGGGCTCCGCCTACCCTACACCTTGTCCAAGGGGAACATACTCACAGAGCTACATGGTTACAACAGCTGATAACTGCTCTCTGTGTCTACCAGGACATTACTGCAATGTTAAGGCTTTCACCAAGCTCTCGTTAATGCCCGTCTGTGATCCAGGGTATGTGGATAGTGGATTTTGTTTTTCAGGATAGAATATCCATGAAATTTGACTCTATCACCTTTGACCTTTATTCATTTAGATAACCATCATGTGAATTAGTCTGAAATGAGAACACCCCTAAACCCCACTTTATGTGGAGAAAACTGGGGTTTAGAGGGGTAAACATTATTTTTCTTATTTCTGCTCCAAGACATAGGTTGTGGGTACTTGTAAGAACCGCCTCAATGAGGTGGTTCTAATTTGAGGCGGTTCTAACATGCACCCACAACCTTTGTTTGCAACAAAAATAAGTAAAATATCACAGATTTTCATCAGAAAAGTAGCCATTTTGGGGATGTGAAAAAATGCACTATGATGCACAGGTGTGTTATTGTAATGGAGAGAAACACTTGCAATGAGTATGTTTAAGAATTGCCAGAGGGAGGCTGTTCTAACAGATATACCCACAGCATACCATAATCACCATTGCCAGAGAGAGGCTGTTCTAACAGAATGATATACCCACAACATACCATAATCACCATTGCCAGAGAGAGGCTGTTCTAACAAATATACCCACAACATACCATAATCACCATAGAAAGTGCACCTTTGCCCAGTTGTTCAAATCTAACGATGTCATTAGTTAACATATTGTTTAATGAGGCTATATACTAATATTTTTGCTGAAAAAAAAAGAGTAGCTTTGCTACTTATATTTTCCCTGCAAGATAGACCTGTGCTTGCTTGAACTGTTCAGGTTGAGTACTAACAAGCTTGTTAAGCTAAAGATGCTTTGAACAACTCGGCCTTGGTGTTAAAAATTCTGTTTAAACATTTAACATTAGCCCCCAAATATTCAGTGAAAATAAAGAACACGATCAGGGTGTCCACTGGGTACTTAAAATTCAGGAATTATTCAAGGGTTAAATGGAAAAGTCTAAGCCCCCTGTGCAGGACCATTTGGGCCTATACTCAGAGACATTGGACCTGTTAGTACTTTGATTTGTTTTGAAAATTTTTCCAGGTATGTTTGCTTGGAAGGTAGCACAACACCCAACCCCACTGATGGCATTGTGGGCTATATCTGTCCTGCAGGTTTCTACTGCCTTGCTGGAACATTAAAAGAACAAGCCTGCCCACTGGGGACATACCAGCAAGATGAGGGTCAGGACAACTGTACAACATGTCCGGCCGGTTACATGTGTCAAAACTTCAATATGACTGTTCCAGAAGTCTGCAAGACAGGTATTTTTTACTGTACCATATTTACACTAAATATTGTAGCGTGTACTAACCGCAATATACTTTGCTTAACTTCGTGAAAAAGCCAACCACTCTACCTACATCGCTAAAAGAGCCACCTCCTACAGCAAGAAGTGGTATTTATCCATAACAGTAACTGTTACATTTCTCCCCCTCATCTGTTGACTTCGTCCCGAAGTCATACATGCCTCATAAGACTAAACCCAAGGGCGTAGACTATGTAACAAACCAGTGACGCTGTTTCCATCCCACCACTGCCACCAATGTAGCATGTATTTGGTCGTCCACAAAGTCAAGCAATGCGGTCACCCATCCAGGTATGGACCGCAATATATCCGTTGCTTAACTTCATGAAAAAGCCAACCACTATAACCGCGTCGCTAAAAGAGCCGGCTCCAACAACAATGCTGTAGAAGTGGTATTTATCCATAACCGTTGCAATATTTGAACATTTTGTTAATGACCCTTTCAGTATCATAAATTGATTTTTCTGTCAAAAACAGAAACTTGCATTCATACCTGTAAATAACAATAAAAATGTACACAGGTCTAAGCAATCACATTAACAATTACCTAATAAACTATTCTGGTTGGTAAGAGTAGGTGACATTCACAGATGAGTTCATTTTACAGATGATTAGAAGCCTCTGTGGTGCAGTGGTTACGCTACTCGCCTTGTAAACCAGGGATCGCAGGATCGATCCCGGGCTTCTCCAGACTTTCGGATGAGTCTTTAAACCGAGGTCCCGTCTCCGTATGACCTTAGCTGTTGGTGGGACGTAAAATTAAAACTCACTCACTCATTCATTTTACAGATGACTCAATTATTTCAGTCAATTTAACCCTTATTTATATATGCCACACCCACTACTGATTATCAACCAATCAGATTACTTGATGCAAATCATTGCAACAAATTCATGAGCTGAATGACAAACAATGAAGATCCTGATCAGATGGCTTCTTCAGAAGCCATCTGATATGGATCTTCATTGTTTGAAACATAAGACAAATCAGGGCTCAACAGGACAAGGGTTAACACTATCTAGCTCAAATCAAGCCAGTCAGTTCATCTAACGACACATTTTTTGGTGGGGCACTTTTGAATCAGCGGTTAACCACTACAGTGCACATTTTTTTGCAAGAAATTGACAACTGCTCTTCTTGAATTAGTGGGAGGGAGAGAATGACGATAGAAATGAACAGATAGGTAAAAAATACTAAAAGACAAAGTTTATGTGATAATTTTTCTACATGACTTTATGTATGAATTATGAAATAGATTGGCTCTTGCAGCGAATTATTGCATAATAAATCACAGTTTGGAGGTCAGTTGTGACATAGATCAAATCAAGAAGCATCTAGAGAGAGTGATTTATCTACTTACAGACAGTGATTTGTTTCTCAAAAATTCACTGCTAGCATAATTTGATCAACTTTACAACTGATTTCCAACTATTACTTAATAATTCAGAGCTAGAGCTGATCTTTTTTGATTGTAAAGCATTGAAAATGAACAATAATGTTATTGTTTCCTTTAAATTCTCCCAACCTTGCACCATTGTTAGAAGAAATTCTGCCAAAATTATTGACTGTAACACATGCTTTTATGCCCAATTGTAATATTTTAGATGTGAGAAAATTACATTTCACTGTCCAACGTCCAAGAATCTACCACTGACTACATAAAACAGCAGCATCGCACATCTCTTTCTTCCACTCTGTGATTTTTTGCAGAATAAATCACTGTTTCCATTCATTGCCTATATAGGCAAGCTGTGTTAGAATGCTATATCCCTCTATTTGTGACTGCTGTATAGCTGTATGTGTGAATTCTGTTCGGCCATATATGAATATATGTTTATATGTATGAATGTTGTTAATCTGTATGCATGAATGCAATATGATTTTAGTTTTTTAAAGTAATTATCATGCTAAGGCAGTTATTGTCATTCCTTCAACTCATTGCGAAAACTCACCTATTCAAATATATTGAAAATTTTGCCATCCAAAGTGAAAATTTTCCGATAAAAAGTTGCAAAATTTTTCATATTTCTGGTGTAAACATAGATTGTGGGTACTCGTTAGAACTGCCTCAGTGAGGCAGTTCTAACAAGTATCCACAATCTATGTTTTGGAGAAGAGTTAAAAAAAAAAACAAGTTGACTATATAAAAATATGGTGTGAAGGGGTCAAAAATGTATAGGGATGTTGTGCAAAACATTTTCAGTACATACTTTCTGGTTTGCTGTGTTTGCTAAGGTCTTTTTAATTGATCATAGAATAGAATAGAATATGATCTGGCATATTTGTTATTCATACACAAAACATTTTTATTGTTTTAGGATATTACTGTATATACGGCGATCCAAATCCACAGCCATGCCCAGCTGGTACGTTCAATAACGAAACAAGACGCGATGATGTAACAGATTGCTCCCCGTGTTCTGTTGGACAATATTGTGAAGGGACTGGAAATTCCATTCCTGATGGTGAGTGATGTATATATAGATAATCTTACATGAGTGTTCATGTATTATTGAATTAATAAAACAAGTTGAGGAAAAGGGAAAAAATGCAAGGTTTTGCCGAGCATTTTATGCCTTTTCCTCAATGAGTTTAATAAATTCAATAATACATGAGCACGAATGCAAGATTCTAATTATCATATGACATTTTTAAAACACATTTTATTCAAAATCCTTTTACAAAGATGTCAAGAATCCACCATTTGTAAAAGTGACATTATTAAGGACATTCTACATGTAACTTTATGGGGCGTATCTAACTAATTTGACTAGTGGATTACCGAATTTATAACATCTAAGATGCAACATCATATGATATAGAGGACTCTTAAAGTCATGGTCATTTCATATGGAATGACCATGAGTGTAAGGTCCTGTCTTCTCATATAATGACCATTACAATAACACACCCGTGCGACATAGTGCATTTCTCACAGCTCCAAAATGGTTACTAATCTGATGAAAATCCGCGATATTTTTCTTATAAATGCTTAAAACATAGGTTGTGGGTGCTCGTTAGAAACGCCTCAATGAAGCGAGTACCCTAACAAGTACCCACAACCTATATCTTGGAACAGAAATAAAAATAATGTTTACCCCTGTAAACCCCAGTTTTCTCTATATAAAGTGGGGTTTAGGGGGGTCTTTATTTCACGAACTTGTTCATGTGATGTTTCAATGGGCTGCTTGATGCTTCCCATAGTGCATAGTGCATTTTCACATCTCCAAAATGGTTACTTTTCTGTTCTGATGAAAATCCGTGATATTTTTCTTATTATACTGCAAACATAGGTTGTGGGTGCTTGTAAGAACCGAGAGGTTCTAATGAGTACCTACAACCCATGTCTTGGAGCTGAAATAAGAAAAATAACGTATACCTCCCGTAAACCCCAGTTTTATCTATATAAAGTGGTGTTTAGTGGGGTGTTCATTTGACAGACTTGTTCATGTGATGAATAATTTGACTTAACACCCCAATTTTCAAGAATGGGCATTCCAACTTCAGAGATGGGAGAGCCACTTCAGAAACTTCGGGGTGAAAGAGTTAAAGATTCATAAAAATGTAGGTGGTTGACTATGGAATTAAGTAAAATGCAATGTCAGTATTTTTGTTGAAGAGTGCACTCTTAAGATTGTTCAAGAGCCAAAAACACTCATTAAGAAAGGAAGTCATCATGTGAACAAGTCCGTGAAATGAACACCCCCCTCCCTAAACCCCACTTTATATGGAGAAAAGGGAGGTTTATTGGGGTGTACATTATTATGCCCCCAACTTTGAAAAAGTTGGAGGGGCATATTGCTTCTGGTTCGTTCGTCCGTTCGTCTGTTCATCCGTTCGTCCGTTCGTCCGTCCGTTACGCTTTTGATGCATAGCATAACTAAAGAACCGTGTATGCCAGGGTTTTGAAATTTCATATATGGATTCCTCATGGAAAATTAGCTGACGCGTATTTTTTTTCTCGTCCGGATTATGCCCCCTTCAAGAGTTATTGCCCTTTGAAATTTTTTTAATAAAATGTTGTCAGCAAGATATCTCAAAAACTATTGGAGCTAGAGCCTTGAAAGTTGGTGATTATATTGGTGGTGATGAGTAGATGAACTGATTAACTTTTGACAAAATTCCGAAAAATACTTTGTGAGTTATGGCCCTTTGTCATTTTGGTAATTTGTGCCCATTGTAATGTATGCTAAAAGTGATGCATAGCACAACTTTAGAACCGTGTATTCTAGGGTTTTGAAATTTCATACATGGATTCCTCATGGAAAATTAGCTGATGCGTATTTTTTTTCTTGTCCGGATTATGCCCCTTTTAAGAGTTATTGCCCTTTGAAATTTTTTTAATAAAATTTTGTCAGCAAGATATCTCAAAAACTATTGGAGCTAGAGCCTTGAAAGTTGGTGAATATATTGGTGGTGATGAGTAGATGAACTGATTAACTTTTGACAAAATTCCGAAAAATACTTTGTGAGTTATGGCCCTTTGTCATTTTGGTAATTTATGCCCATTGTAATGTATGCTAAAAGTGATGCATAGCATATCTTTAGAACCGTGTATGATAGGGTTTTGAAATTTCATATGTGGATTCCTCATGGAAAATTAGCTGACGCGTATTTTTTTTTCTCGTCCGGATTATGCCCCTTTTAAGAGTTATTGCCCTTTGAAATTTTTTTAATAAAATCTTGTCAGCAAGATATCTCAAAAACTATTGGAGCTAGAGCCTTGAAAGTTGGTGAATATATTGGTGGTGATGAGTAGATGAACTGATTAACTTTTGACAAAATTCCGAAAAATACTTTGTGAGTTATGGCCCTTTGTCATTTTGGTAATTTATGCCCATTGTAATGTATGCTAAAAGTGATGCATAGCATATCTTTAGAACCGTGTATGATAGGGTTTTGAAATTTCATATGTGGTTTCCTCATAGAAAATTAGCTGACGCGTATTTTTTTTTCTCGTCCGGATTATGCCCCTTTTAAGAATTATTGCCCTTTGAAATTTTTTTAATAAAATCTTGTCAGCAAGATATCTCAAAAACTATTGGAGCTAGAGCCTTGAAAGTTGGTGAATATATTGGTGGTGATGAGTAGATGAACTGATTAACTTTTGACAAAATTCCGAAAAATACTTTGTGAGTTATGGCCCTTTGTCATTTTGGTAATTTATGCCCATTGTAATGTATGCTAAAAGTGATGCATAGCATATCTTTAGAACCGTGTATGATAGGTTTTGAAATTTCATATGTGGATTCCTCATGGAAAATTAGCTGACGCGTATTTTTGTTTTCTCGTCCGGACTATGCCCCTTTTAAGAGTTATTGCCCTTTGAAATTTTTTTAATAAAATCTTGTCAGCAAGATTTCTCAAAAACTATTGGAGCTAGAGCCTTGAAAGTTGGTGAATATATTGGTGGTGATGAGTAGATGAACTGATTAACTTTTGACAAAATTCCGAAAAATACTTTGTGAGTTATGGCCCTTTGTCATTTTGGTAATTTATGCCCATTGTAATGTATGCTAAAAGTGATGCATAGCATATCTTTAGAACCGTGTATGATAGGGTTTTGAAATTTCATATGTGGATTCCTCATGGAAAATTAGCTGACGCGTATTTTTTTTTCTCGTCCGGATTATGCCCCTTTTAAGAGTTATTGCCCTTTGAAATTTTTTTAGTAAATCTTGTCAGCAAGATATCTCAAAATTATTGGAGCTAGAGCCTTGAAAGGTGGTGAATAGATTGGTGGTGATGAGTAGATGAACTGATTAACTTTTGACAAAATTCCGAAAAATGCTTTGTGAGTTATGGCCCTTTGTCATTTTGGTAATTTGTGCCCATTGTAATGTATGCTAAAAGTGATGCATAGCATATCTTTAGAACCGTGTATTCTAGGGTTTTGAAATTTCATATATGGATTCCTCATGGAAAATTAGCTGACGCGTATTTTTTTACTTGTCCAGATTATGCCCCTTTTAAGAGTTATTGCCCTTTGAAATTTTTTTAATAAAATTTTGTCAGCAAGATATCTCAAAAACTATTGGAGCTAGAGTCTTGAAAGTTGGTGAATATATTGGTGGTGATGAGTAGATGAACTGATTAACTTTTGACAAAATTCCGAAAAATACTTTGTGAGTTATGGCCCTTTGTCATTTTGGTAATTTGTGAAAAACTTTGTCATCGTTCTAGCGCCTACATTTCTTCACCAATTTCAATATAACTTAACACAAATGTTCCTTATAAAAAGTTCTCGAGCGAGTTCGACTTTCAAGGTCATGACCTCAAGGTCAAGGTCACTGTGGCTATTTTTATAAAAACTTTGTCATCGCTCTAGTGCCTACATTTCTTCACCGATGTCAATATAACTTCACACAAATGATTCTTATGACAATATCTCAGCGAGTTCGACTTTCAAAGTCATGACCTCAAGGTCAAGGTCACTGTGGCTATTTTAAGAAAAACTTTGTCATCACTCTAGCGCCTACATTTCTTCACTGATTTCAATATAACTTCACACAAATGTGCCTTATGACAATATCTTGAGCGAGGTCGACTTTCAAGGTCATGACATCAAGGTCAAGGTCACTGTTGCTATTTTTAGAAAAACTGTGTCATTGCTCTAGCGCCTACATTTCTTCACTGATTTCAATATAACTTCACACAAATGTGCCTTATGACAATATCTTGAGCGAGGTCGACTTTCAAGGTCATGACATCAAGGTCAAGGTCACTGTGGCTATTTTTAGAAAAGTTTGTCATCATTCTAGCGCCTACATTTCTTCACTGATTTCAATATAACTTCACACAAATGTGCCTTATGACAATATCTTGAGCGAGGTAGACTTTCAAGGTCATGACATCAAGGTCAAGGTCACTGTGGCTATTTTTAGAAAAACTTTGTCATTGCTCTAGCGCCTACATTTCTTCACTGATTTCAATATAACTTCACACAAATGTTCCTTATGACAATATCTTGAGTGTGTTTGACTTTCAGGGTCATGACCTCAAGGTCAAGGTCACTGTAGCTATTTTTAGAAAAATTTTGTCATCGCTCTAGCGCCTACATTTCTTCACCGATTTCAATATAACTTCACACAAATGTTCCTTATGACAATATCTCGAGTGTGTTTGACTTTCAGGGTCATGACCTCAAGGTCAAGGTCACTGTAGCTATTTTTAGAAAAATTTTGTCATCGCTCTAGCGCCTACATTTCTTCACCGATTTCAATATAACTACACACAAATGTTCCTTATGACAATATCTCTAGCAAATTCCACTTTCAAGGTCAAGGTCACTGTGGCTATTTTTAGAAAAACTTTGTCATTGCTCTAGCGCTTACATTTCTTCACCGATTTCAATATATCTTCACACAAATGTTCCTTATGACAATATCTCAAGCCATTTCAACTTTCAAGGTCAAGGTCACAATGGCTAATTTTAGAAAAACTTTGTCATCGCTCCAGCGCCTACATTTCTTCAACAATTTTAATATAACTTCACACAAATGATCCTTATGACAATACCTCGAAAGAGTTCGACTTTCAAGGTCAAGGTCACTGTGGCTATTTTTAGAAAAACTTTTTCATTGCTCTAGCGCTTACATTTTTTCACCAATTTCAAAATCGATTCACACAAATGTTCCTTATGACAATATCTGTAGCGAGTTCCACTTTCAAGGTCAAGGTCACTGTGGCTATTTTTAGAAAAAACTTTGTCAATGCTCTAGCGCTTACTATCTTCACCAATTTCAATATAACTTCACACAAATGTTATTTAAGACAATATCTCGAGCGATTTCGACTTTTAAGGTCAAGGTCACTGTGGCTATTTTTAGAAAAACTTTGTCATCGCCCTAGCGACTACATTTCTTCACTGATTTCAATATAACTTCACACAAATGTTCCTTATGACAATACCTCGAGTGAGTTTGACTTTCAAGGTCAAGGTCACTGTGGCTATTTTTAGAAAAACTTTGACATGGCTCTAGGGCTTACATTTTTTCGCCGATATCAGTATAACTTCACACAAATGTTCCTTATGACAATATCTCGAACTATTTCGACTTTCAAGGTCAAGGTCACTGTGGCTATTTTTAGAAAATCTTTGTCATCGCTCTAGTGCCTACATTTATTGATGGATGTTAATAGAACTTCACACAAATGTTTCTAATGGTAATATCTCAAGTTGCTTTGACTTTCAAACTCATGACCTCAAGTTCAAGGTCACTATGGCTATTTTTAGAAAAACCTTGTCATTGCTCTACCGCCTACATTTATGATTTTAATCTAACTTCACACAAAAGATGCTTATGATAATATCTTGAGCAAGATCTACTTCGCGGCCATGGCCTCAAGTCAAGGTCCCTATGACTATTTTTAGAGAAATATTGTCAACACTCTAGAACCTACATTTATGGATGGATTTTTAAACAAACTTTACACAAATGTTGCATATGATAATATCTCAAGCAAGTTGGACTTTTGCCATTTCAGTGTTTTCCACACATGAAGTTGTCTTGTGCGAGGGGATTTGTATCGCATGCGATGCCTTGTTTTTTTTTTTTTATAAAATCTTGTCAGCAAGTCCATATCTTGAGAACTATTAGAGCTTCATTAATCATTCTTGATACAAACTTGCATCCAGGCATTGCAACTTCAATGCAAGCCTTCATATCTGACCTTGACCTATATTTCATGGTTCACTTACTTTGTGAATTATTGCGACCACCCTGACTTTCACCATTTCTCGAAAACTATTAAAGCTTTTTAAATTATAATTGGTACAAACTTGCATCTAGGAATTGCAACTGCAACGCAAGCATCCATATTTGACTTTTACCCATATTTCATGGTTCACTGACTTTGTGAATTATTGCGACCACCCTGACTTTCTATCTAATGTAAGAGTCCATTTCTCAAGATCTATTAGAGCTTCATTAATTGTATTTGGTACAAGCTTGCATTTAGGAATTGAAACTTCAATGCAAGTATCCATTTCTGACCTTGACCTACATTTTATGGTTCACTGTCTTTGTAAAATAGTGTGACAACCCTAACTTTCACCCTGATGTAAGAGTCTGTTTTTTAAGAGTTTCATTGATGATACTTGGTACATGCTTGCAACTAGGAGTGAAATTTTTATGCAGGCATCCATGTTTGACCTTGACCTAGATTTCATGGTTTGGTGACTTTGCGCCCCCACAGGCGCGACATAGCCTTCGGGGGAATTCTTGTTGTATGTTTTTGAGTCTTTAACAGTATTTGTTGAATATTTTGCCATCTAAGGACAAGCAAAGGTTGGGGGCATTGTGTTTTACAAACACCATTTCTAGTTTTGCTTATTATACCCCCCGCAAACAAAGTTTGGGTGGGGGGGTGTATACTGTTTTCACGTTGTCTGTCCGAAAGTCTGTCAGTCCGAACGTCCGTATGTCCGTAACACTTTGATTTTTCCTGCATAGCCTACATAATAATTTAAGGAATGTCACCATATTTTGCATAAACATTGACATTGATGAGCTGCTTATGCTACAGAAAAATAAGGTTCTAGGGGCTAGTGTTTTTAGAGTTATTCCCCTTCGTTATTTTCAACTAATTGTTCTGGCCTGTACCCAGATGTGCATGTACGGTGAACTCAACTCCTCCCACAGTTTTTGTCTAAGCAATCTGATTCTTAGCATACACTTTCTAGATATATTGAGAATGTGCATGAAGAAGTTTTATGTTGGAATTTTATTTTTTGACAAAATAATTGCTTTTTGAACTTAGCCATTTTTGTGCAATTCTTGGTATTGTACCCTGAATATGCATGTACGGTGAACTCAACTCCTCCCACAGTTTTAGTCTAAGGAATTTGATTCTTAGCATACACTTTCTAGTTTTATTGGTTATGTGCATGAAGAAGTTTTATGTTGGAATTTTATTTTTTGACAAATTATTGCTTTATGAACTTAGCCATTTTTATGTAATTCTTGGTATTGTACCCAGAATATATATTTAAGGAATGACACCATATTTTGCATAAACATTGACATTGATGAGCTGCTTATGCTACAGAAAAATAAGGTTCTAGGGACTAGTGTTTTTAGAGTTATTCCCCTTTGTTATTTTTATCTAATTGTTCTGGCCTGTACCAAGATGTGCATGTAAGGTGAACTCAACTCCACCCACAGTTTCTGTCTAAGCAACCTTTTGTTTGCGGGGTGTATCTAATAAGCAGTGATTATTCACTATTTTCATTTCTGCTCCTAGACATAGGTTGTGGGTACTCATTAGAACGGCCTCCCCGAGGCCATTCTAACGAGTACCCACAGTCTATACTTTGAGCAGAAATAAGAAAAATATCACAATTTTTCAACTGAAATTTTACAGTTTTCGGGCATAAAATTTGCAAAGTATTTGAATAGGCCTGTTTTCGTAATATGTCAGCAAATAATATGGATTATTAGCTCGGCTATTTTCAAAGAAAACAATGAGGTATTGTGATGTCGACGTCATGCAAAAACTTGGACATTTTGTCTGCGTCGTCGTCGTGCAAAAACTTGGACATTTTGTAATATCTCTGTCATTACTGAACATATTTACTTGAAACTCGGACTAGTTGTTCATTATGAAAAGGGACTGCAGCAGAGCGTTGGCACCCGCATGGGGTGCTCTTGTTTTTATATACATCTTGAACATTTTTTGCACCATAAAATTGTCACAGTTTTATGTCAAAATTAGGGCCACAGTCTGCCCTTCAAATGTAGCCCTATTTTTCAGAGGTGATCACGAAAACACGCCTATATAATTTTGACCCCCTTGAAACCCACCTTTAAATAGTAAAACTTGGGTTTACAGGGGTAAACCTTATTTTTCTTATTTCTGCTCTAAAATATAGATTGTGGGTACTCATTAGAACTGCCTCCATGAGGTGGTTCTAACGTATACCCACATTCTGTATTTTGAGCAGAAATAAGAAAAATATCAGAAATTTTCATCTTAAAAATTTTGTTTTTTTTCGGGGTAAAGTTTACACTGAATTTGTTTATGCGTGTTTTTGTACTGAAAACCTCAGGACCAGGACTTTCACTGTTTGCAAGAAGTTGAACTCAGCCTAACATCTTTAACTTTAGAAATAGACTTCTGTTTAATTTAATGTGAGAAGTTCATTAACTCTTATCCTGCTGTTCACCACAAACCCTATTTTTGAAATCAGTGTAGATCCAGATCATTCTGAAGAAGCCATCTGATCAGGATCTGCACTGTTTAGTATTCAGTGTTTGAATTTGTAGGGATAAATCACATCAGATAATCTGATTGGTTCAAAACGAGAAATGGGTGTGGCTAAACTGAATATTCAGCAGGACAAGGGTTAAGCTAAGGATGTTTTGAAAAACTGAGAACTAGAATATACCTTTCCCTCAAATTGTGAATGAATATTTTTCAGGCGACTGTGATGCTGGATTTTTCTGTCAGGCCGGGGCTAACAGCAGTGCACCCCTGACATCTCCAGACTACCCAATGAATGGCCCGTGCCCAGCAGGCCATTACTGCCCAATAGGAACTAATACTCCTGTACAGTGTCCTCTTGGAACATTCCAGCCAACTGTGGGTGAGTTATAACCTTTCACTCAGAGAATCATTATGTTCACAAGTCTTGGAACATTCCAGCCAGCTGTTGGTGAGTCATAACCTTTCACTCAGAGAATCATTATGTTCACAATCTTGGAACATTCCAGCCAGCTGTGGGTGAGTTATAACCTTTTACTCAGAGAATCATTATGTTCACAAGTCTTGGAACATTCCAGCCAGCTGTGGGTGAGTTATAACCTTTCACTCAGAGAATCATTATGTTCACAAGTCTTGGAACATTCCAGCCAGCTGTGGGTGAGTTATAACCTTTCACTCAGAGAATCATTATGTTCACAAGTCTTGGAACATTCCAGCCAGCTGTGGGTGAGTTATAACCTTTCTCTCAGAGAATCATCATGTTCACAAGTCTTGGCACATTCCAGCCAGCTATGGGTGAGTTATAATCTTTTACTCAGATAATCATTATGTTCACAAGTCTCGGAACATTCCAGCCAGCTGTGGGTGGGTTATATTCTTTTACTCAGAGAATCATTATGTTCACAAGTCCATCATATTAACAAGTCCGTGAAATGAACACACCCCTAAACCCCTCTTTCTATAGAGAAAACTGGAGTTTACGGGGGTACACATTAGCTTTTCTTATTTCTGCTCCAAGACAAAGGTTGTGGGTACTCGTTAGAACCGCCTCGATGAGGCGGTTCTAACGAGCACCCACCACCTATGTTTGCAGTATAAATAAGAAAAATATCGCAGATTTTCATCCTGAAAATACACATTTTGGAGATGTAAAAAAATGCACTATGTCGCATGGGTGTGTTATCGTGTGTTGCCATGAAAACATACTGATTAGAACATGTACAGTAAAATTCCACTATTAAGACCACCTAAAATTAAGACAAAATCTGCTTTAAAAATCTTATTTTGAAGGCTTGGCCATCCCTATTTGCCATTTTGTGGGAAATTAACTGTCCTTTTGGCTTTCCGCTATTGATGTTTCCATTAGGTCTCTGATGGGAGCTGTGGGTTGATTGTATCGACTCCTGATCGTTGCCTCCACTTCTATTTTTCACTTAATTTTTCTTGGTGGTTTCTGCCAATAGTGTCCTCTGATCATGGACCGTCTTTGGGACTGTTCAAAAGTGGTCTTAAAGTGGTCTTTACTATACTTTATTTACCATATATATTCAGACAGACAGACCTGAGCAAACAGTGTAAACCCAGATAAGACTCCCCAAAATGTGGTGTCTCACAAAGGTCTACACTTTTTGCCACTCACTGAGCAGTTTATGGACACAATACTGGGAAGTAAATTGTACTTGTTCAAAGTTTAGAGCAACTCTCGTAAGAACTGAGGTGTCTGAATAGGACTTTTGCCTATAAATGTCTATGTCATATTTCAATTTATCATATGACACCACTGATAAGCAGTAGATAACGTCTTGTAATAAAAATCGGATGACCACACATGTAAAACACTTACGGGGGATTAAGTAACGTCATATCGACGTCCATGTCAACCACGCATTTTTTCTTTCAAAAATTGTCAAATTTAAAGGCGATAAAATCCAATTTGAAGTGGTCATATGATAAACAGCATCTTACACTCTTGGTCATTTCATATGAAATTTATGAAACTCACCAAAGGCTCTTTCATAAATTTCATATGAAATGACCACTCGTGTAAGATCCTCTATTTGTGTTGCCACACCTCTAGCTCATGACAAGTTATAAGCTGTGGTTCTGTTGAAATTTGTGACAGTAAAACCAATGGTTTTACCTTCCCCAATGACAAATATACCTGTGGACACAAATCAATTCAAATTTTGATGGGCTTCATTTCATTTTGATTTGATGTTTCATTCAATATTTCCTAACATCCTGTCAGTCAATTGCAAGCTAAGAATACATTCAAAGCACAAAGTGTTGTACATTTTGTAGTAGAATCATGCACTGTCCAATCAGAATATATCTCAAATGTCAATCAGACCTAAAAATGGAAAAAGCGCTTGCTAAAATGAGACCAATCAATGTATATTTCTTGATCAAGTTTTAGACCACTTTGATGAATGACATTTGCTTGTCAAACTAACTTGATACAAAGAGATTCATTGAAAGGTACTTCATAGAAATTTGAACAGTTTTGTGTCCACAGGTGTATAGAAAAAAAATCCATTTCTGGGTCCAGTTGTTCAAAGCATCAGCAGCTTTAGGAGTTTCTTAGTGGCCAAGATGTAAACTGTTCTAGATAGTAAGATATCTAATACCTGTACTAAGGTGTTTTTGCTGACAAATTGTGAGTAGCTTTTGCATTTGCAAAAGCTACTCACATTTTTTTTCAGCAAAAATATTAGCATATTATTCCATATTAAATGATCAAAGTTTTAGCAATAGCATTATGAAAACATGCCTATACAAACACATTGTAAACTTAACTGCTAAAAACACAAAAATTTTAAGATGAAAAATTGTGATATTTTTTCTTATTTCTGCTCTAAAATATAGATTGTGGTACTCGTTAAAACCGCCTCATTTTAGAGCAGAAATAAGAAAAATAAGGTTTACCCCTGTAAACCCCAGTTTTACTATGTAAAAGAGGGGTTCAAAATGATATAGGTGTGTTTTCTTGATGAGGTTGTTTAACGACATTGTTAGTTTTGAACAGCTCAAACTGGGAAGGTAATATAAGAAGAGGACAAATGGTAGTGTGTATCAGTAGTCTAAGCAACCCTTGAACATCTGGGATCAATCGTTGCAAGCTAAAGACAGCAGTAGTTAACATATAGTTCAAAGTTTTATTGTTAAATCATCACTTGAATAAGTCCCGTGAAATGAACACCCCACTTAACCCCACCTTAAATAGAGAAACTCTGGTTTATGGGGGTATACATTATTTTTCTTAGGTGGTTCTAACGAGCACCCATAACATATGTTTGACATATAAATAAGAAATATATCACAGATTTTCATCAGAAAAGTAGCTATTTTGGAGATGTGAAAAATGCACTATGTCGCACGGGTGTTATCGTAATGTATGGACTATTTACTGTATTACCCCTTAGCATTTGGACACCACAATGCCATATGATATATATTCGAAAATTTGAACAAGTATTATTCACCACTGAACATTGGATGGGTGGAAAAGAGTGTGGACCATGAGAAGCAGTCTGATCTAGGCCCATACTGTTTGCCTGTATGCGAAATTTTTTCTAAAAAAGTTTGCAAAAGTATTCAGCAGACGACATAAGCATACAACATTTTCAGATGTGGTTTTTCTCCATGTCTTAACCCTTATCTTGCTGTTCACGACAACCACTATCTTTGCAAACAGTGTAGATCCAGATCAGATGGCTTCTGAAGAAGCCATCTGATCGGGATCTACACTGTTTGGCATTCAGTTTATGAATTTGTAGCAATAAATTACATCAAGTAATTTGATTGGTTGATAGACAGAAATGGGTGTGGCTTAAATGAATATTCAGCAAGAGAAGGGTTAAGGGTTAAAATATTTTAACAGCTGGGTTTGTAAATTTGTCTTCCTTCCTTATAGGTGGACAGTCAGCAGACGACTGCCAGCCTTGCACTGGAGGGAAATACTGTAACACAACCGGACTTGTGGAGCCATCTGGAAACTGTGGTGAAGGTTATTACTGCCCTGACAACTTGACCATAAGTTCTCCGAACCCCACTGGTCTGGAATGCTGGAGGGGGTATTACTGCCTGGAAGGATCTACTGCACCAGCACCATGTGCGCCTGGAAGCTTCTCAGAAACTGAAGGGGCTTCTGCCTGTACCCCTTGCCCTGCTGGTTATTATTGTACAAGTGGTGTGAGCCCAGACAAGATCATTTGTCCTGCATACAGCTATTGCGAAGAAAGTGTGTACTGTTATCATCATAAATATGTGTAGAGAAGTTTGAACCTCAATTGTTATAATTAAGAAATAGATTAGCTCTAACTGTGATTTGTTGAGTAATAAATCACAGTTTGGAGGTCAGTTGTAAAGTAGATCAAATCACGCACCCGTGATTTGTCTACTTACAACTGACCAACAAACTGTGATTTATTACTCAACAAATCACAGACTAGAGCTGATCTATTTCGATTCTGACAGGCTGAAAATCGGCAATAATGCTCTTGTTTCCTTCAAAATCTTACAACTTTTCGCCATTGTTAGAAGAAATCCCCCTTAAATTATCGACTGAAACACATGCATTTATATCCTATTCTAATGTTTTCGATGCGAGAAAATGACGTTACACCATCTAACCTCAAGGAAATTGACTTGTGACGTCATAAATTTGCAGTTTTTAATGACGTCACTCATCACGCTTTTCCTTGTCGTGATTGTTTGTAGAATAAAAGACAGTTATTTTCCTTTGCCTATATAGGCTCGCTGTGTTAGAATTAGTTATGAAACTGAAAAGCAATTCTAAATAAAATCCCTGAGGATTGGAAAAATAAGAGCATTAAATGCATGTACATGGAGACCTTTTACAGCCACCACACGGCACAAACAAAACAGCCCTGATATGCAAAATAGAACTGAAGGCAATGATCAGGAATCAATACAATTAACCCATTTAAAACTCCATTAACCCATTTTGTACCAGAAACCCCGAAACGGGTATTTGGCAAACAATGCAGGTCCAGATCAGGCATCTGATCGGGGCCTACACTGTTAGCAAAAATTTAAGCCATTTTCCAATAAATTATTAAGAAAACACCACCTGACACCCCTAAATTTTGAAATGGTCTCCTACTATATATAATCATTAGGTCTCTCACTGCTGTGGTTTGAGCCTCGCTCAGGTCATATGTGAGACGCCATGTTCTGCAATGGAAGGTCAGGTGGTTTATCTCCGGGTACTCTGATTTTCGCCCACCTGATTAACGATCGGCTCGATATGAGTGAAATAATCTTGAAAGGGCCGTAAAACCAACCCCCCCCCTGCTATATATAAGGAAGAAGATTCCATTTGGTACAAAAAGAGTTAATTCCACTGAGAACTTATCAGCTAAGGTCAAATATAGCTTGTCTTAATCCACATACCGTATTCGACCTATTTACCGCACATGCTCCTATAAGCGCACACCCAAGCTTTTTGTGGAAAAAAATACACAAGCGCACACTTTACAGTAACCTCCCAACAAATTCATATTGAGTTTTGCTGCATCTTTAACCCGGACAATCATAATTATGTATATGGGTGAACCCCTATGCTGAAATTCAACTCTATAAAATAATCATATCCGAAGCTTTTTTTTTCGTATTTTTTTCGTATTGAGTGTGCACTTATTAGGTAGATTTTTCACCACAATATTATCATACAATTTTGAAAAAAACTAAGCGCACAGTGCGGTAAATAGGTCGAATACGGTATATCTGTTGAGTTAACTCATAAATTGTGGTCGAACTTGATACAATATATCATTGTAACCTACTGAAGTTTGATGACATTTTGTTTATCTTGACCTCATTCTCAAAGCCACAGGCTCCCACAAACTGTCAAATTTTGGACAAAAACAGCTTGTTTGCACCTACATCCTGGCTTATTGAAAATTGGTCAAATTTGGTGTGGTATACCATTGCAACCTACCAGAGCCTTGATCAGATGTTGCTGAACTTGACCTCATTTCCAAGGTCACAGCTTACAAAACTTGAAAAGATAAAAGCTAAAAATAACTTGTTTGCACCCTGTCTCATAAACAAATATGAATTTTCAAGACTATAACATACATGTAAGTGTTGTATTTTTCTACTGATTGAATTCATGTTGCCTTTGTCCCTGTAGTCTCCTTCAGAAATCATCTAGCTTATCAAATATTCTCATGATAATGTCCAGTTGCAGAATCAGATTTAGTATGTGTGCTTAGAGTAAACAAGAAATATCATCAGAAGTCATCTTACATTTTAAATTAAGGGGAATGGGTACACCTTCAGGGGAGGCAACTCCTGCAAAAGTTTTTTTGCCTCCCCATTTCAATAGGGGTCAACTCTTAAAGGAAAGAATTTGCTCCTGAGGAGCAAATTCTTTCCTTTTAAGAGTAGACCCCTTTTTCAGTGGGACAGGGCTTAGAGAAAAGCAAACAGGAAGTCCCAAAAGTTGTCTCCCTTTGAAAAATGGTGGAAAAAAATCTGTCCCCATTTGCAAACAGTGTAGGCCCTGATGAGACAAAGCATTTTGCAATGCCTGACCTGGGCCTGCACTGTTTCCAATTACCTGTTTAGGGGTTTCTGCTACAAAAAGGGTTAATATGCATTACTGCCTTTAAATTGCAATGATAAATGATTTGCTTGTATGTTTCAACTAAAATGGACTCTTAAGACATGAAAGCCACAACAAAGGTAAGAAGCATAGCTGGTAAAAAAAATCACCGCCTATGGTGGGACTTGAACCCTGGCCGCTCGGGTGTAAGGCGATGCCCTAACCACTGAGCCAAAGAGTCTATTCCCTGACACAGTTATCAGAGAGTGGTTTTAAACCTATAAACTATTCACCTTATTTGCATTATCTGCTGGTTCCTAGTCAGAAGGTTATCAGTGTTGGAAAAACAGGTAACCAGACCCCCCTGACCTTGAAAGGTCAGGGGGATCTGGTTACCTGTTTTTCCAATATTGACAATGTGCAAGCTGGGAGCCAGCAAATAATGCAAATATGGTGAATACATATAATCTGCCAAGGGAGATAATTGAAGGGAGGTATTGCAGTCCTTAACAGCAGATTACGTAAAAACACCTATACAAATACATTGCCACCTTTATCGCCGAAAAAATGAAAATTTTATGCTGAAAAAATGTGATATTTTTCTTATTTCTGCTCAAAATATAGATTGTGGGCACTCGTTAGAACCGCCTCACCGAGGCGGTTCTAACGAGTACCCACAATCTATATTTTAGAGCAGAAATAAGAAAAATGAGGTATACCCCCGGAAACCCCAGTTTTACTATATAAAAGTGGGGTTCAAGGGGGTCAAAATTATATAGGCGTGTTTTCGTGATGACTTTGTTGACTTTTGACCTAGTTGAGACCTTGACTTGTTGTCCACCCTAGTGCAATGTTTCGTACACCAAGGCACTTTCTAGCTTGAATGCTAAGCATTAACAAGAAATGTCATCAGTACGGAACCCGGGAAGGGACATGATTTTTTATTTTTATTATGTTGTGCGAACAAGATAATATCTTGAGCGGACAAGATATGATCTTGTTCGCACAACATTATATCTTGTGGGCACAAGATATTATCTTGTTCGCACAACATATTATCTTGTTTGCACAACATAGATCTTGGGAAGTTGTGTGGACAAGATATTATATTGTGCGGACAAGATATTATATTGTGCCCACAAGATCTATGTTGTGCAGACAAGACATTATCTTGTGCGGACAAGATAATATCTTGTTCACACAACTTAATATCTTGTGCGGACAAGATCTTGTCCGCACAAGATAATATCTTGTCCGCACAAGATAATATGTTGTCCGCACAAGATAAAATCTTGTCCGCACAAGATTTTATCTTGTGCGCACAACTTATAAAATAAAAAAAATCATGTCCCTTCCCGGGTTCCGTACATCAATGATTTTCAGGCATTTTAAAAAGTGAAAAGATCACTGACTATTAATTCATTTTGATATTTTCAGGTACGCATGTGCCACCTTTCTGTCCAGATGGAACATACACAAAAGACAATGCTACAGGCCTGCAGAATGCAAATGAATGTCTTCCATGTGAGACCTCCTACTTCTGTGTGTAAGTTTATATAATTTATTTGCTTACTTCCTGTGATTGCGTGTCTGAAGGCTCATTATGCCCCCAACTTTGAAGAAGTTGGAGGGGTATATTGTTTCTGGGTCATTCATTCATTTGTTAATTTGACTGGCCATTTTGCTTTGGTTGATGTATTTCATTTGGCAAATGCCAGTATGTTAGTATTTTTGCGGAAAGCATGTACTGAAACAGCAGTATATACAATGTAGGTTCTGGCACAGAATTTATTCAGATGCTCCATTCAGCAAATAAAGCCTCCCAACACCCAAACATCTACCATCGAGACAAGCTCCATTCAGCAATTTAAGTCTCCCAAAACCAAAACAATTCCACCCAACTATCCCCCTCGCGTCCCGAGCACCAACCCGGTAGGGCCCGCCCCAGCCCTCCAGGTTGGCTCCACCGGGCTGGGTGCCAAGCGCAAACCAGTGTATAATGCTGCCATTGGAGGAAGGCTCTGAGGTGGTCATTTTATTTAGACAATACTTTAATACATAGATTCATAAAGGGAAACACAATGCAGGTGTGTATATGGATCAAGATCGGTGCACGTCATTTCGTCGTAAACCTCTTGGTCGAATGACGCTTTCGGTCGAATACAACGTTTCGTCGAAAAAAAATTATTAAAATGGGACAATTGGTCGAATATTTTGTTAAGAAATGCGACACTTGGTCGAATTGATTGTTATAAAAAATCGAGCCGAGCTCGGATTATTTGATTCACGTTGTCATTTTATAAGAAATTTTTGGCGAGATTCATAAATTTGATATGAAATGATCAAACGTATACTGGTGATAATTGTTTTAACTGTATGAGCTTGTGAGGGAGATTTGCCATTGTGACGAGTAAAGAATATATAGGGAAATTCTCAGTTCAAATGAGGGAGACTCCAAAATTTTAATAAAATTAAGTGGGTCTTCATTTCATGGACTTGTATACCTGATGAATAGGAAATTACACGAAGCTTTCTGAAGCATATTATTTGTTTGAAACAGGAATATGGCAGAAAATTCGCCATTTCCAAAATTTTAAAGTTTTGAGGTTATTCAATTTCGTTTTAACGTCTATCAGTTTTTCGACGAAAATTCGACGATTTTTCGACAAAATGTCAATTCGACGATTTTTTTCGACGAAAAGTCGGCCAAACATTGGTTCGACGAAGAGTACCTTTAGACGGATAATACAATCGACCAAGTGGTTTTTGACGAAATGTCATGGAAGCGATCAAGATCGGTACAAGTGAAGCGTGTGGGAAGAGATGTCCAGGAACCTACTGTGCTATCCACAACGCTGCTATCTCCAGAGGTCGGGGTTTCTGGATCTGTCAGGGTTGTTGGGTGGCTGTGAAGACGCCCATTAAGCTGTGTAAACCATGCGGTGCTACTGCCGTCTATAATCAGTAATACCACAAGAAGCGCTACCGCTATTCTTTCCAAAAAGAAGCCAGACAACTTTCCAGGATAATTTTCAATTAGAGAAAAGTTCAATATATACATATTTTATGAATTATGGCTACTTTGGATGAATACATAGAGCAGTTTCTGGCAGAAATACTTGATAATAATTAGACTCTCCATCATGTGGTTCAAAACAACACAGAAAAATACATGTCCTTCTCTCTTGGGCAGCTCTGTTTCATTGATAGCACCCAGTTCCTGCTAGCTTCCCTTGACAAGCTGGGGCGGCAAACCAACAGGGAGCTTTCCAGGTCACATCCCACTATGAGCCAAACCAGCAGAGGCTCCAGCTCTTGACCTGGAAGGGTGTCTACCCCTACGAGTATATGGACTCCTGGGATCGCTTCGCTGAGACCAAACTCCCTCAGAAAGAGGCATACTACAGCAAGCTCACTGACGAGCACATCAGCGACGACGACTACACCGACGGGCAGAGAGTATGGGAGGTCTGTGGGTGTGGGACCCTGGGGGACTACAACACCCTCTACAATCGCATAGATGTTCTCCTGCTGGCAGATGTCTTTGAGGAATTCCGAAAGACCTGCCTGACGCAGTATGGCTTAGACCCAGCACACTACTACACCAGCCCGGGCTTTCTTGGGACGCCCTTCTCAAGAAGACAGGAGTGGAGCTCGAGCTACTCACAGATTATGACCAGCACCTGTTCATCGAGAAGGGGATGTGTGGAGGCATCTCAATGGTCTCAAAGCGCTATGCTAAGGCCAACAATCCTCAGGTCGAGGATTATGACCCAGAAACTCCTAGTAGCCACATCCTCTACCTAGATGGGAACAATCTTTATGGTTGAGCTATGAGTCAATATCTCCCCACTGAAGGCTTTCGGTGGGTGGATGCATCAGAATGCCAGCAGCTCGCAAAAACCATTGCAGAGCAACCTGCAGATAGCCAAGCAGGCTACATCCCAGCGGTGGATTTGGAGTATCCAACAGAGCTGCACAAGACACACAACACCTACCCGCTAGCTCCAGAGCACATGGTGGTCCAGAAGGAGTGGATGTCGGAGTATCAGCACGACCTTATTAATGACGTTGGGGTGGCGCCTACCGAGGTCGAGAAGCTGGTCCCCAACCTCCGCGACAAGGACCGCTATGTGCTCCACTATCGGAATCTCTAGTTATACATGTCTCTGGGTATGTGTCTGACCAAGATTCATCATGCCCTCCGGTTCCAGCAGAGCCCCTGGATAGATACACCAAGTCACCCGATTGTGTGAATTCAACTGTAACACAAACAAAGCTGTGGCGTATATGGCCATTTGGTCCGCTTGCAGAAAGCATGCGAAAGGCACTCTACCGAATCATCTGGTGGACTCAGCGAATTTGACATATATTGACAATGCCTGAATAGCTCCGCCTAGTCAATCTTATCTGCGACTACTATACATAACTCTAACTTCAATACTCTCAGAGTTATGGCCTTTTGAAAAACTTAAAAATGTCCCCTTTTCATGTTTTTTTTTTCTTAATATCTTTCAAACCGTGAAATGCATCAACTTCAAACTTTAAATATATGGTCACAATATCATTACACAATTTTATGGCAAGTTAGGTAACTCTAGCTCCAATACTCTCAGAGTTATGGCCTTTGAAAAACTTAAAAACGTCCACATTTTTCATGTTTTTTCTTAATAACTTACAAACCGTCAAATGCATCAATTTCAAACTTTAAATATAAGGTCAATATCATTTCACAATTTCTTGGCAAGTTACATAACTCTAATGGCCCCCGCCTATCGGGGCTTGAAGAAATATATGGGCTGCACGATGCTTCCACACAGAGCTGAATCCAACCCACACACAAGGACTGGTAAACCGCTTAGAGGATCTGAGCCTGCCCAGGCAAAGCGGTGTGAGTGTTGAACCGTCCATGCTTATAAACCCTATTGGTTTCATTGGGCGACAGGGCTTGAGTTGTCATTTCATCTCAATGTCGGGTAAAAGTCCCACAAAATTGGAAGCAACGTCTCCAAATTGACCTTTACAGTGTTGACAGGGATGTTAAACCTCAAATTAAACAAACAAATATAACTCTATTTATTTTACTGTCAGAGTTATGGCCCTTTGAAAAATAATTTCCAACTCCTCTGTAGTCAGTTTCACTTACAGCTCTAGTTTATTCCTAAAAATTCACAAACTAAATGTCAAACGGTATGGATCCTGATCAGATGGCTTCTTCTTCAGAAGCCAGATATCTGATCTGGATCTAAACCATTTGCAAAGGTAGGGGTTGTCATGTTCAGCAGGATAAGGATTCTTCAGAAGCCATCTGATCTGGATCTCATCATGAAAACATGCCTATCAGGGCTCGAGAAACTGAAGAATCAAAATCGGTCCAGCCAGATTTCGGTAAAAATTATGGAAATTGCCGATCGGTTTCTGTAATTTCCGTAAACGCCATTGGCAATTTCAAAATGTGTTATTAGCGTTTTGAATGACATACCGAAATTGCTCTTACACTTGTCAACGGATATGAGCACCAGTATCTCGATTATAAACAGCAATTATTGCTCACATCGTTCATATTTCATCTACTTTCATTTTCTACGCCAGATTTCATCTACTTTCATTTTCCCAATATCCGGGTCACACAGAACCTGAAGACTGCTAAAGGGAAACAACCTACGTGGGGCAGGCAAAGACCAGTTGGATGGTCACTATATTTCTTTCCCTTTTTAAAACCTTTAAAATATTTCTCTTATTTCACACATTTAATTTTGCCCAAATTGCTTTGTATACAAATGGCGACCGATATGACAGCAACGTGGTCGGAAAATGACGTCATACAGTTTCTGTTTACACAATACACATTAATGCAGTCAAGGACGTAACTCACACACCTGTTTTATGTCATAGATTTTAATAGAGCATATTTCTAAAAAAAATGGTTTTGAACAGGTTAAAAAATCGAAAAACATTTCTTTACTCTCGAACCAATACATGGCCGAATGAGTCATTGAAAATCTTACATGGCCGAACTGTGTTTTAAAGAATATAAATACATATTTGACAATTACACAAGCCTGAAACAAATCGCTTTGTCAACAAATTGCGACAGCTACTGAAGCCACGTGATCGGAAAATCAGGTCATGCTGTTTCATTTTAATTCATTCAAGGGCGTAGCACACACGTGGTTTATGTTATTGGTTTCAATGGAGTGTATTTCTTGAATAAAAATATTGTTTAGAATGGGTGAAATAAGGCATTTTCCCTCGAAGGCATAACACGCAATGTTCAGACATGACAGGTGTGTATTGAAAATTGCGCCCTGTGAAAAAAAAATTATATTCAAATACCAGTTCTATAGTAAGCCATAAATTAATGACTTGTGTAAACAAACTAGCATATGTCCTGCATTGATTGACCTAATTTTCTCACCTTGCCAGCTTGCCGTTACGCCTGAGGCCAGTGTTCATGGATTAATAATTTTGACACAGGGGTCAAATTTCGCTGCGATAAGATCAAAGAACCCGACGTGGACTTGTCCGATTTTCACCTAGTTAGATAATGAACCGGTCTAACATCTTGTGCTGTAGGCGTCTTTTGTACACATGCTTGGATTATCAGTGGCAAACGGTCAGCTTGTTTTTACAACATAATGATTTAGCAAAATTTTGGAACCAATTTTTTTAAAATGTTATAGAATTATGGACCGATTTTTTAATCTTCTTCTGAAGTCAAAATCGGTTTATGGAAGGCAAATTCGGTCCGGAACCGGAAAACCGGCATTTTCTCGAGCCCTGATGCCTATATAACTTTGACCCCTTGAACCCCACTTTTATATAGTAAAACTGGGGTTTACAGGGGTAAACCTTAGTTTTCTTATTTCTAAAAAATATCACAATTTTTCATCTTAGAATTTTTCGTTTTTTTTTTGTGGGTAAAGTTTACAATGTATTGGTATAGGCATGTTTTCGTAATGTTCACTGTCTTAAAAGGTAGGGTTTGTCATGTTCAGCAGGATAAGAGTTAAGCAGTTATTCTCCAATATTTCAGTGGTGGTGAACTTGCTGGATTCTGTCGCTCTGGTTACTGGTGTTACAGTGGTGCTCAATCAGACATCCCGGTCACGACAGCAAATTTCTCAGAGTGTCTCCCAGGTGATGAGTGTGCTGGCAGGTGCCCAACAGGCCATTACTGCGAGAATGGAACTTTTGTCCCCACACCATGTCCTGCTCTAACATATCGGAACGAGACAGGAGGACAGCAGTTGTCAGATTGCGCTACCTGTCCAGCTGGACACATTTGCGGGAATGGTACAGACATTACTCTTTTTTTCACTTACTTACTTCCAAATTCATATTCTTTTTTACGTTTGGGCTATTTGGGGAAACGGTGGGGGTTGGCGTGGGGAAGGGGTTTTTCTGTGTCCTTTGGACATCATCACAAAAACACATCTATATAATTCTGACCCCCTTGAACCCATCTTTTAATATATATATAGTAAACTTGGGATTTACATGGGTCTGCATTATTTTTCTTATTTCTGCTCAGAAACTTTGATTGTGGGTACTTGTTAGAACTGCTTCACCAAGGCAGTTCTAATGTGTACCCACAATCTATATTCAGAGCAGAACTAAGAAAAATATCACGATTTTTTCATCAGAAAATGTTCATTTTTTGGGGGGTGGTAAAAATTCGAATATATTCAAATAGGAATGTTTTTCGAAATGTATTTTTTAGTTTGTTTAATGAATCCTTTTTGTACTTGGCGAAGTTTTAGTTTGGTTGTGACTGTGCCAAGTTTTAGTTTGTTTTGGACTGTGTCAAGTTTTAGTTTGTTTTGGACCGTGTCAAGTTTTAGTTTGTATTGGACTGTGCCAAGCTTTAGTTTGTTTTAGACTGTGCCAAGTTTTAGTTTGTTTAAGACTGTGCCAAGTTTTAGTTTGTATTGGATTGTGCCAACTTTTAGTTTGTTTTGGACTGTGCCAAGTTTCAGTTTGTTTAAGACTGTGCCAAGTTTTAATTTATTTTGGACTATGTCAAGTTTTAGTTTGTTTTGGACTGTGTCAAGTTTAAGCTTGTTTTGGACTGTGTCAAGTTTTAATTTCTTTTGGACTGTGTCAAGTTTTAGTTTGTTTAAGACTGTACCAAGTTTTAGTTTATTTTGGACTGTGTCAAGTTTAAGCATGTTTTGGACTGTGTCAAGTTTTAGTTTGTTTTGGACTGTGTCAAGTTTAGGTTTTTATGCCCCCGGCATCGGCATGATGCCGGGGGCATATAGTTGGTTTTCCGTATGTGTGTACATCCGTCTGTACATACGTGATCCTGTAACCTCAGGTTAAGGTTTTTGTAACAGGTACAGCCTGAACTTTTAGAACTCATATTTTCCTAACCATTCGATGGAACTGGTTCATCTTTTGTATGATGATAGATATAGGTCCAAAGTTTTATTAAGCAATACCTCCACCCATGTCTGTGACCTCAAGGTCAAGGTCACAGACTTAGAAATTTTCAATGTTAAAGACTGAGGTTAAGGTTTTTGTAACCGGTAGACCTGATTTTGTTTGTTTGATTTGAGGTTTAACGTCCCAGTCAACACTGTAAAGGTCATTTTGGAGACGTTGCTTCCAATTTTGTGGGACTTTTACCCGACATTGAGGTGAAATGACATCTCAAGCCCTGTCGACCAATGAAACCAATAGGGTTTATTAGCATGGATGGTCCGCCTCGCACCGCGGTTCCTTGACAGGCTTAGATCCTCTAAGCGGTTTACCAGTACTAGTGTGCGGGCCGGATTCAGCTCTGCGTGGAAGCATCATGCAGCACATGTATTTCTTCAGCCCCTATGGGCGGGGGCATTACAGGTAGACCTGAACATTTTTGAGAACTCATATTTTCCAAACCATTTGATGGAATTGGTTCATATTTGGTATGATTATAGATATAGGTCAAAAGTTTTATTCAGCGATACCCCACCCATACCCATGACCTCAAGGTCAAGGTCATAGACTTAGACTCCATTTAAGGTATTTGTACCTGGTAGAACCTGAACTTTTATGATGGCTTTGGTTCATATGATGATAGATATAGGTACAATGTTTTATTCAGCAATACCTCCACCCATGCCTATGACCTCAAGGTCAAGGTCACAGACTTAGACAATTTTAATGTTAAAAATTTTAAAGAGCTCAAATTTTCTAACCATATTATGGATTTGGCTTATATTTGCTATGATGATAGATACAGGTCCAAATGTTTATTTGGCAATACCCCCACTTATGCCTATGGCTTCAAGGTCAAGGTCACAGACTTAGAAATTTTAAATTAGATATTTTTTAGAGTTGATATTTTCCAAATCATATGATGATGGATTGAGTTTATATTTGGTATGATGTTAGATACCTGTCCATTTTATTCAGCAATACCCCCACCCATGCCCATGAGCTAAAGGTCAAGGTCACAGACTTAGAAATTTTAATCAGGTATTTTAAGAGTTTATATTTTCCAAATCGTATGTTGAATTAAGTTTATATTTGGTATGATGATTGATAATGGTCCAATACCCCCACCCATGCATGTGCCCTAAAGGTCAAGGTCACAGACAAAAAAATTTTTATTTAAAGTTTATTAAGAGCTCATACTCAACCAAACCATATAGATTTGCTTCATATTTGGTATGATTATAGTTACAGGTCTAAAGTTGTATATACCCCCACCCCTGACCTCAAGGTCACAGACTTAGTCTTATTATGCTTTTAAAGTTTTAGGGCTCATATTTATAGATTGTGTTCATATTTGGAATGATGATAGATACAGTTCCCAAGTCTCATTCAGCCATACCACCGACATTGCCCATGACCTCAAGGTCAAGGCCACACACTTAGAAAATTTTGTTGCAACATGGATTTTCCGTTTGAGGCGGGGCCCTGGGTGGGGGCATCTGTGTTGTCTAGACACATTTCTAGTTTTAAACTTGTACCAAGTTTTAGTTTGTTTTGGACTGTGTCAAGTTTAAGCTTGTTTTGGAATGTGTCAAGTTTTAGTTTGTTTTGGACTGTGTCAAGTTTTAGTTTGTTTAAGACTGTGCAAAGTTGGTTTTAGACTGGGTCAAGTTTTAGTTTGTTTAAGACTGTGCCAAGTTTAAGCTTGTTTTGTACTGTGCCAAGTATTAGTTTGTTTTGGACTGTGTCAAGTTTAAGCTTGTTTTGGACTGTGCCAAGTTTTAGTTTGTTTAAGACTGTGCAAAGTTGGTTTTAGACTGTGTCAAGTTTTAGTTTGTTTAAGACTGTGCCAAGTTTAAGCTTGTTTTGTACTGTGTCAAGTATTAGTTTGTTTTAGACTGTGTCTAGTTTTAGTTTGTTTTAGACTGCGCCAAGTTTAAGCTTGTTTTGGACTGCACAAAGTTTGTTTTGGACTGTGTCAAGGTTTATTTTTTTTTGGGACTATTCAAAAATTTTAGTTGTGCCAAGGTAAAGGGATCTTTGAACATGTGTGCCCAGTGAAGACTCAGATCAGCCAGTTTATCCATGTAGTCTCTGATCAGAGTTAGTTGTGCTATATATGATTGTTTCTTAACCTAACATTTCTTCAGACAGGTTGAGAAGACTGTATACTAAGTGAGCAGCTGTGCAGTCTGATCTGAGTCAAACACTGATGGCTTGTTTGTTTACCATGACTGTTTCGAGCTTGTTTTTGAGTCTGAAGGCAAAGTTTCACACAAATGTTGATATTGATTTAATTGATGAAGATTTTTCTTGTTTTATCTGGAAAATTGTTATATTTACTCGTTAGAATCACCTCAGTGAGGCAATTCTGATTATTACACAGAGCATACAATCAGTCCTCTTTATACTGATGTTCGATATAAGGTAAAACTTGTTATAACAACAATTTCAATGGAATGAATCATTAGCTCAGGATGAGGTGGAATAATGCAGATCATGTGAGACGCCAAGTTCTGCAACGGAAAGTCAGGTGGTTTTTCTCCGGGTACTCCGGACTGCCCACCTCTGATCGGCTCGATATGAGTAAAATAATCTTGAAAGGGCAGTAAAACCAAAAGAAATAAAAAACAAAAAATAAAAATAATGGAGATATTTAAGAATGCTATAATTATTTAATACTTAAAGAAATAAATGTTGTGGATATTTGTTAGAATCGCCTCATTGAGGCGATTCTAACAAATATCCACAATATTTGTTTTTTGGAGTTATTTGGGGAAAAGTACTTAATTGACTGTCAAATTACTCCTAATTGGGATTCTATTTAGGGAAACGTACTTGATTGACTGTCAAATTACTCCTAATTGGGATTCTATTTAGGGAAAAGTACTTAATTGACTGTCAAATTACTCCTAATTGGGATTCTATTTCGGGAAACGTACTTGATTGACTGTCAAATTACTCCTAATTGGGATTCTATTTAGGGAAAAGTACTTAATTGACTGTCAAATTACTCCTAATTGGGATTCTATTTCGGGAAACGTACTTGATTGACTGTCAAATTACTCCTAATTGGGATTCTTTATGGCTTCATATTCCCACTAGCAGCAAAGTGTTAGGGAACAGAATAGTATTGTTATAGCGAGGGTCCTCTGTATTATTATTCTCAAGAAAATTGACACGATATCCCTATTGTGCCTCTGGACCTGGTGCTATGAATTAAACCCTATTGGCTCAAACTATCATAGTGATCCTGAGTGTTGGGATAGACAGGCCTAAGGAAACAGTGCAGGCCCAGATCAGACTGCTCCTGAAGGAGCAGTCTGATCAGGGTCTACACCATTTGCATCAAGAAAACATGCCTTTATCATTTTGACCCCCTCATACCCCGCTTTTATATAGTAGAACGTAGATTTACAGGGTATACATTATTTTTATTATTTCTCCTCAAAAACATAGATTTTGGATACCCGTAGAACCACCTCGTCAAGACGGTTGTAACGAGTACCTACAATCTATGTTTTGAGTAGAAATAAGAAAAATATCAGAATTTTTCATCCCAAAATTTTCATTTTTTTTGGGTGGTTAAATTTTCAGTATATCTGAATAGGCATGTTTTCGGAATGGCCATTCTGTCTCCACATTTTGGACTCATTGCTGTATCATGAAACAAACTTATTAAAATTTTAGGAAAATTACAGCAAGTCCTCATAGTATTTGAACTTTTGTACGGTATCCCAGTCTCAAGCGAGTTTTTATGGTACAATAAATGTTTGAGCTGTGAAATTTGATTGTATTTATGCATATGTTTTACAGCTACCGATGAGCCAGTGTTGTGTATACCTGGGCATTATTGTCCTGAAGGAACTGAACCACAGCCCTGCCCAGTGAACACCTACCAGGATGCCTATGGTACCCAGTGGAAGATTGAGGACTGTAAAGGCTGTGAGAATGGCTTTATTTGTAATGAGACCGGTAAGATTATAATACTCCACAATAACTGTCAGGATAGAAATGTTTAGGGGAATGAGAACACCTGTTGTCATTTTTCAAAGGGAGACAACTTTCGGGACTTCCTGTTGGCTTTTCTGTAAGCCCTGTCCCACTGAAACAGGGGTCTTCTCTTAAAGGGAAGACTTTGCTCCTGAGGAGCAAATTCTTTACTTTAAGAGTTGACCCCTATTGGCATGGGAGACAAAGATACTTTTGCCGGAGTTGCCTCCCCTGAAAGTGTTTCCTCTCCCTTTAAGCCAAATTTTGCAACAGAGATAGAAATTGCTTGTATACCACATAAGAGTGAGTGTTTGAGTTTTACGTCCCACCAACAGCTATGGTCATACGGAGACGAGACCTCGGTTTAAAGACTCATCCAAAAGTCCGGAGAAGCCCAGCTATCCTGCGAAATATCACATAAGAATATCCAACATTTGCAATGGCCAGCCTTGATAGCTCAGTCGGATGTCTGACTGGTGATCAGGAGGATGCGGGCTCGATACCTGCCTGGGTCGGTAACATTCTTTTGTGGAGATTGATCATGAAATCTGTTCTATGGTCATTTTCTCCCTTCTGCTGATCAGTTTCTGGCAAAAGAATGTGCTCTGCACTGGTTAACCGCTTACTTATATGCCTGCCCAGGAAAAGGATGGATAGGTAAACTGACCGGCTCAATACCCGTGCATGCATAAAACGTGCTTGGCGCCAAATAGGCTTTTTCTTGGTGCCAAATAGGTTCTTCTGGTGCAGTTTATTTTTGTTATGGTATGTCTTTGAGTGTGTGTATCGCTTATATTTTGTTTTGGATAGCCAATTGGCCATTTTGTGGGAAAGTAACAACCCAGCAAGAAGCCCAAAAGATGCATACTGAATGGTAAACAGTGTAGACCCTGATCAGACTGCTCCTTCTGGAGCAGTCTGATCTGGGTCTACACTGTTTGCTTAGGCCTGTCTATCCCAATATTACGATCCTTACGGTATTCAAGCTAATCAGTAGCTTGGCGAACAAAGTAGATCCTGATAAGATGGTTCATTTTGAGGTGTCTGATCTGGTCTACACTATTTGTAAAGGCTTATCTATCATTCTGCTTTATCAAAAGGGTAAAGGGAAAACTTGCCTTATTTTGAGGATAATTAACCCTTGTCCTGCTGAATATTTATATATGCCACACCCACTACCGATTATCAACCAATCAGATTACTTGATGCAAATTATTGCAATAAATTCACAATCTGAATGGCAAACAATGTAGATCCTGATCAGATGGCTTTGTCAGAAGCCATCTGATCTGGATCTACATTGTTTCAAAGATAAGGCATATCCGGGATTAGCAGGACAAGGGTTAAGAGATAATTATACCCCCACAAATGAAATTTGGGGGGGGTATATAGGAGTGAGCTTGTCGGTCTGTCTGTCTGTCTGTCGGTCGGTCGGTCGGTCGGTCGGTCTGTCTGTTGACTTGGTTTCCAGACCATAACTCAAAAAGCGCTTCACCGATTTTTATAATTTTTGGTACACTGATGTAACATCATAAAATACAGGTCAAGTTCGATTTCCACTACAATTCGTCAATTTTCGACATAGTTATGGCCCCTTTCAAGTGAAAAAAATTGCAAAATGCGCTGATGTACTATCAAGGCAGTTTGCAAAATGCGCTGATGTACTATCAAGGCAGTTTTTGTGGGGGTATTCATCACCTTTAGTGATAGCTCTAGTTTTCTTTATATTATGAAAACTTGCCTATTCAATGTATTGAAAAAATGACAATTTTCAGATAAAAAAATTCTGATTTTTTTTTTCGTTTTTGCTCTTAACATAGATTGTGGGTACTGGATAGAACCTCATTGACAAGGCAGTTCTAAGTAGTACCCACAATCTTTATTTTTGAGCAGAAATAAGAAAAATAATATATACCCCTGTTAAGCCCAGTTTTACTGTATTAAGGTGGGGTTTAAGGGGGTCACATCACATAAACTCACCCATATAATTTTGACCCCTTTAACCCCACTTTTATGTAGAAAAACTGGGGTTTACAGGGGTATATATTATTAGCTCGGCTGTTTTGGAAGAAAACAATGAGGTATTGTCATAGCTCTGGCGTCGTCTGCGTAGTCATCGTGCAAAAACTTGGACATTTTGTAATATCTCTGTCATTACTGAACATATTTACTTGAAACTCGGACTAGTTGTTCATTATGAAAAGGGGAACTCATACCAATAGGTGAGGTAACCCTCAAAATATTTTTGGCACAGTTATGCCACTTTTTCAACTTAGAGTTTTTGTTTAACTAAAAGAAACTGCAGCCAAGCCTTGGCACCCGCATGCGGTGCTCTTGTTTTTCTCATTTATGCTCAAAAATAAAGATTTTTGGTACTTGTTAGAACTGCCATCGTGGCGGTTCTAACAAGTACCAAAAATCTTTGTTTTTGAGCATAAATGAGAAAAACAAGAGCACCGCATGCGGGTGCCAAGGCTCGGCTGCAGTTTCTTTTAGTTAGAACTGCCTCGATGACCACCTGGTCGAGGCGGTTCTAACGAGTATCTACAATCTACATTTTGAGCAGAAATAAGAAAAATATTGGATTTTTTATCTGAAAATTCTCATTTTTTTGGTGATACAATTTCCAATATATTGAATAGTGGTGTTTTGGTAATGAATATTATATAGGTGTTTTCCTATAAAATATTATTGTTGATATTTGTTAGAATAGTTTTTCTTGCACACCAGACAAAGAAATCCGTGATTTTACCCTGGGTTAGAAATTTATGTTCTGACCCTGGTGTTCCGACCCAGGCAACTAACATAAATGCGCTTCAATTCTATTCAACTGCCGGAACTACTTTCGCACTACTTTTATTTCTTAAACAATATACATGTGCGAGCTTTCAAAACTAACCGGAGGTGTTGTGCAAGAAAAAGAATCAAATATGGGGTTCTGTTGTAGATGGGCGTTTCCAACCCTCGGGATGACCGTGCTGAGCGGAACCTCGGCATAGCCTCGGTTCAGCTCAGCACGGTCATCCCTCGGGTTGGAAACGCTCATCTACAACAGAATCCCATATCAGATTCTTATATGCTGGGACTATTCTAATGAGTTATTCCAGAAGTGTTCTGTTTTGATTACAGGCATGACAAATTACACCCGGTTCCCCTGCCCTGCTGGTTACTACTGTCTTAAAGGAGAAGACCCAGCTTTGTGTCCTGCTGGTCGTATGAGAAACACGACCGGAGCAGGGTCTCCTAGCGAATGTCCATTGTGTAGAGCTGGCTATTTCTGTCCTAATGACACAATTAATATGAATGGCATACCTTGTGATCCAACATATGAATGTCCTGAGGGTGCAGCTTTGGAGGTTCAGTGTCGTCCAGGTCACTATTGTCCTGGAGTAACTGGGGAACCCCCCATTTGTTGGGCAGGATATTATTGTCCAGGTGCGACTGAGATGCCAATAAACTGTTCATTCCCGGACTATTGTCCGGAAGGAAGCAACATGACAATGCAGTGTGATCTGGGTTACAGAGCCCTAGATCATGCTGGAATACGGTACGATGAATCACAGTCTTGTGAAATCTGTCCACCGGGTACTTTTGGAAATAGGACGGACCGTTCTGTATGTGATTCATGCCCTGCAGGGTATTACTGTCCAGAGGGGACAGGCAACGGGGACACATATCCATGTGAAAAAGGATACTATTGCCCACAACACTCAGCCGATCAGACTCCCTGTCCCAAAGGCTCTTATGGAAAATTAGAACTAGCAACTAAGAGTAGTGATTGTTTGGAATGCCCAGCTAACACTTTCCAGAATAAGGTGGGAAAAACAAGATGTAGACCGTGTGGCGCTACGTCAACATCAGACCCAGGATCAGCAAGCTGTACATGCATTGGAGACTACCGCGTTTTCCAGAAATTTGGGAAAAAATGTGTATGCCGTGGTCAATATCATTACTACAATGAAGCAGATAAGAAGCAAACAGATAAAGATGGCACAGATCATTGTCAGAAGATTGTTTATCCAAAATGCTCAGCACATGAGACACGAGATGCTAACACGGGACAGTGTGTTAATCCCGATACATATGATTGTACAACTGAGGGAAAATGTGAGACTAGTGGCGGTTGTAACTATGACTCAAATTTCGGAACGTAAGTTCTCTTTCTAACCCATTGTATACTAGTGCACTCTTCCATTGCTATATGTTGGACAAGTCCATTTATTGTGTATGGGGTGTCAGGCCTATTTTTTTCATTTTTATTAGCTCACCATCACGTAGTGAGCTTTTGGGATCACTTTTTGGCCGTCGTGCGTGCGTCCATGCGTGCGTGAACAATTTCTTCAAATGACATCTCCTCCTAAACCACTGATCGGATTTTGACCAAACTTCACAGGAATGATCCTTAGGTGGTCCCCTTTCAAAGTTGTTCAAATGGTTCCAGTTTGTTGCACATCTAGGTCACAGGAGCCAAAAATAGATTTTTTTCACTTAAAACTTAAAAATGTTCTTCTCTGAAGCCACTAGGTCCAGGTCTTTAATATTTGCTATGAAGCCTCATCTAGTAGACCCCTACCAAGATTGTTCAAATTATAGTGCTGCTGCCAAAAATGCCCCCACCCTGGGGTCCTTTGGGTTTAAATAGGATTGTATAGGAAAAAATCTTAAAAAATCTTCATCTCGGAAACCGCAAGGCCCAGGTCTTTGATATTTGGTATGAAGCTTCATCTTGTGGACCTCTACCAAGATTGTTCAATTTATAGTGCTGGGGCCAAAAATGCCCCCGCCCAACACTATAAATTATAAATATTTCTATGCATTTCATTGGTGGATGTTCGATTGATCATTGCTCACTGTATAAAACTGATGATCAATCACAAAGTTTAAGCCTAATCCTTCTGTTGAATCCAGATTCATGTCTGACTGGTGATCAGGTGGTAGAAAATCCGATATCTTCAAGGTCAGCAAAATTCTTTCATGAAAATTATATTAACCCTTATCTTGCTGTTCACGACAACCCCTATCTTTGTAAACAGTGTAGATCCAGAGCAGATGGCTTCTGAGAAGCCATCTGATCAGGATCTACACTGTTTGGCATTCAGTTTATGAATTTGTAGCAATAAATTACATTAAGTAATTTGATTGGCTGATAGACAGAAATGGGTGGGACTTAAATGAATATTCAGCAAGATAAGGGTTAAAATATTTTCTTAGTCTGCTTATTCAAGAGGGTCAGTTGTCAGTCTCTGGTGAAAGAAAGTGCATTCTTCTGGTAAATGGTTGTGTATACCTGCCTAGGAAAAGTGAGATTAGGTGAATTGTTTAGTGTTGACTGGGTCATTAAAAACTGAACAAACAAACAATTTAAACCCAGATAGGAAGCATGGGCAGACTAGTAGATATATTTAAGGAGAATGGGAACACCTAGCAGATTTTTCCAACATTTTTTAAAGGGAGACAACTTTCGGGACTTCCTGCTCGCTTTTCTATAAGCCCTGTCCCACTGAAAAAGGGGTCTACTCTTAAAGGACAGAACAGGAGCAGATTCTTTCCTTTAAAAGTTGTAGATACTTCACAAAAAGTAGGTAAAATTTTCCAATATTTTGGGAAAAAACACTCTGCACCTTATTTGGACTGTAACTAGCGTAACGAGGATATTCTTGGACATGTCTTCATTACGTAACAAGCGTAACAAGCAAAAATCTGGGGCACATTTTCTCCCAACGTAAGGTAACAAACGTAACGAAAGATATATATAGGGAAAAAACACTCTGCATCTCATTTTGGACCATAACGAGCGTAAGGAGGATATTCTTGGACATGTCTTCGTTACGTTATGTAACGAGCGTAACGAGCAAAAATCTGGGGCACATTTTCTCCAAAAGTAACGTAACAAACGTAACGAAGGAAATATATAGGGAAAACACACTCTGCACCTCATTTGGACCGTAACGAGCTTAACAAGGATATTCTTGGACATGTCTTCTTTACGTAACAAGTGCAACGAGTAAAATATCTGGGGCACATTTTCTCCCAACGTAATGTATCAAACGTAACTAAGGAAATATATAGGGAAAAAACACTCTGCATCTCATTTGGACTGTAACTAGCGTAACGAGGATATTCTTGGACATGTCTTCATTACGTAACAAGCGTAACAAGCAAAAATCTGGCGAACATTTTCTCCCAACGTAACGTAACAAATGTAACGAAGGAAATATATTGGGAAAAACACTCTGCACCTCATTTGGACCGTAACGAGCATAACAAGGATATTCTTGGACATGTTTTCGTTACGTAACGAGCGTAACAAGAAACAATCTGGGGCACTTTTTCTCCCAACGTAACGTAACAAAAGTAACGAAGGAAATATATAGGGAAATAACACTCTACATCTCATTTGGACTGTAACGAGCGTAACGAGGATATTCTTGGACATGTCTTCTTTACGTAACGAGCAAAAATCTGGGGCACATTTTCTCCAAAAGTAACGCAACGAAGGAAATATATAGGGAAAACACACTCTGCACCTCATTTGGACCGTAGCGAGCGTAACAAGGATATTCTTGGACATGTCTTCATTATGTAACGAGTGTAACGAGCAAAAATCTAGGGCACATTTTCGCCCAACGTAACGTAACAAACGTAAAGAAGGAAATATATAGGGAAAAACACTCTGCACCTCATTTGGACCCTAACGAGCGTTACCCACTAAATAAAACTGATGTTCATTTTGATAACAGACCCTTACGATATAGTGCAATTTTTACATCTCCAAAATGGCTACATTTTTGACAAAAATCAGTGATATTTTTCTTATTTATACTGCAAACATAGGTTGTGGGTGCTTGTTAGAACCGCCTCAGTGGTTGTGGGTGCTCGTTAGAACCACCTCATTGAGGTGATTCTAACAAGTACCCACAACCTATGTCTTGGAACAGAAATAAGAAAAATATTGTATACCCCATAAACCCCCAGTTTTCTCTATATAAAGTGGGGTTTAGGGAGGTGTCCATTTCATGGACTTGTTCACGTAATGACACATGTAAGATAAAACTGTTTTCTTAATTTAGCTCCTTCTGTAATGACTACACAGCGGCGTCCTCTATCTGTGACACAACCTGCCAGAGTACTACACAGCCAACAGTGACAGGAGGGTTGCTAAGCAACGGAACAGTCAGTCTAAATGTTCTTGACCCAGTCACAGGCCTCACAACACCAAAGGTAAATACTGTTCATTCTTGCTGTTATGCATAAGAATTTATTTTTCTGATTCCCACTTGCACCCCACTGTGACCTAATAGTGCTATAAATATCTTGTTAATCTTCTTATAGAAGATTCTAGAAAACTGAGTCACAGATTGATTTCGTTTTTGTAAACAACATGTTTACAAGGAAAAGTACTTCAGAACCTTCCAGAAAGTTCTGGGTTGCATTATTTTTAGAAAATTACCTCATCTTATTCCACAGCCCTCTGGAATGTTCTAGAGAAATCTTAAGGTCTATAAAAGAGCTTGATTTTTCTCATTGAGTCAGACTTTGGAGTTTGATGTTTGGGCATTTAAGAAAAGTTATTTCTAAATTCTGTGTTGGATTGTTAAAGGATATTACTTTTCATTTTGGACTGTGAATTCTGTGGGATCAAGGAAAATAGATTCATTCAGGATATTTCATAACAGAGCTAAGTACATTTAATTTTCTTACTTCTACAGGTTAAAGTTAACTTGTAAATAAATTTTGTTAAAATTTTCCAAAAGGCTTGTTTGCTTTTTTCTTTCTGCTACGCCTGGCTCGTAACAGAAATTGGGGGCTCGTCCGGGATAAAACCATTTTAAGCATTTTAAAACCGACATTTCATGTGACGCAGGTAATTGTCATTTCTTATCAAATAGACTTTGCAGTTGCTTCACAGGATTGGTATTTCCCTATAGGCATATAGGGGATTGTCATTTCATGTGAACTGTCATTTCAGGTGAAATAGTACTTGTCATTTCATGTGAAATTCTCGTTGGGCTTGTCATTTAAAAAAAAAAAAAAAAAAAAAAAACTTTGTCAAATTAACCTCAATCTGTATTTCCATAAATACTTTATAAAACAAACAAAAAGCAAACATGTCGTTTGATTTGAGAAGCTTTTTGGCTCAGCCTACTCAGGAGTTGTTTAATCTGGCCAAAAGGACAGATTTGCTAGAAATTGCTTCCCATTATGGGGTCACTGCTGTCAAAACAAGCATGAAGAAGCATGAAATTAAGAATATTTTGGTGCAGTTTTTTGTTGATGAAGAACTTTTCGATCCATCTGCTTTGTCTCTCATTATGGTTTCACATACTGAATTACAAATGAGACAAATTGAAATAGGAAGGCAAATTGAATTAGAGAAGTTCAGATTAGAAATGGAAGAAAGAGAGAAGGAAAAGCAAAGAGAAATGGAAGAAAGAGAGAAGGAAAAAGAAAGAGAAATGCAGAGACAAATGCAGATGGAAAGATTAGAAATGGAAGAAAGAGAGAAGGAAAAACAAAGAGAAATGGAGAGGGAAAAAAGAGAAATGGAGGAACGCTTTCAGAAAGAAAAATTAGAACAAGAAGAGCGAATTGAAATAGAAAGAGAAAAATGGCATTTTCAATTAAAGATGAAGGAACTGGAACTCCAGGGTCAAGATAGGGTGAAACCTACCCCTGTTTTTGACTCTGGTAGTTACTTTGATGCCACAAAGCATATCAGATTAGTTCCCCCATTTCAGGAAAAAGAGGTAGATAAGTATTTTTTGCATTTTGAAAAAGTTGCAGAAAATTTAAAATGGCCAAAAGAGCATTGGACCTTACTTTTGCAAAGCGTTGTTGTCGGAAAGGCTCGAGACATTTACACTCAGCTGACTGTCGAGCAAAGCTCAGACTATGATCTGGTCAAGGAGCTTATTCTTAAGGCATATGAGTTGGTCCCTGAGGCTTACAGGCAGAAATTTAGGAATTGCAAAAAAGAAATTTCCCAGACCCATGTAGAATTTGCTCGAACCAAAGAACAGCTATTTGATAGGTGGTGTTCTTCTAAAAAAGTAGGCTCTGATCATGACAAACTTAGACAACTTGTCCTTGTTGAAGAGTTCAAATGGTGCATAAATTCAGACATTAAATCTTTTCTCGATGAAAGACAGGTTGAAACTTTGGAGGAAGCTTCTCGTTTGGCAGATGATTATGCTTTGACTCATAAAGTCTCATTTGTGAACAGGCCTTATCCTCGAAAACCTTATAATCCACAGACAGGTCCAAGATTTTATCCCAGTAATCCTTCTGGTAGTTATAGCCATACATCTAGTACTATGCCCAAACTTTCTGGTGAAAATAAAAGCCAGAATCCTTCCAAACCTTCTGGTGAAAACAGAAGCCAGAATTTTTCCAAACCTTCTGGTGAAAACAAAGACCAGAATCCCTTATCTCAATCTCAAGTAGTTTGTTATTATTGTAAAAATACAGGTCATTTGATCTCTGAGTGTTTAAAATTAAAGCGAAGGAAAGAAAGAGAAAGACAAGAGGAACTTAAGCCTACAGGCTTGACTTCTATAAGGCCAAAACCACAGTCTTGTGTAAGGGAGGAAACTCTTTCTGATACCAAAATATCTGAGACTAATTCGGTTATGGAGATTTATGAACCATTCTTATCAGATGGTTTTGTGTCACTAAATGGTGACAGTTATGCCCATCCTACCCCTATCAAAATCTTACGAGATACTGGAGCTTCTCAATCTCTTATTCTAGCAGATACTCTGCCTTTTTCTGAGAAGACTTCTTTGGGCCAAAGTGTCCTTATTCAGGGTGTGGAATGTGGATTTGTTAATGTTCCGCTTCATAACGTTTATTTGTCATCAGACTTGGTATCCGGTTCAGTGGCTGTTGGTATTAGACCTTCTTTACCTTTTAAAGGTGTTCATTTGTTGCTAGGCAATGACTTAGCTGGAGATAAGGTTGTGGCAAACCCACTTTTGACTACTAATCCTTGCATAGACCAACCGCCTGATCCCATTGAGCAGGAAATTCCTAATCTTTATCCGTCGTGTGCAGTCACAAGGGCTATGGCACGTAAGGCCAAGCAAACTGATGGGAAACAGGATTTTGATTTCACTGATACCTTTTTGGGTCAGTCTTTTAATGACGAGATAACAAGGTCTCTGTCTTCAAGCCTGCCTGATAAGCAGACAGATTTTCATGAGAATAACTCATCTTTAGATCTAGGCCATGACAAAATGTCCGGGTCTCAACTAGCTATAGAACAGCACAAGGATCCTGGAATTTCGCCTTTGTTTGAAAGGGCTTCAGATGAGCAGGAAGTATCTCAGGTCCCAGTCGGTTATTATGTCAAAAATGACATTCTTATGAGAAAATGGCGTCCACCAGACGTCTCAGCAGAAGACGAGTGGACTGTCAACCATCAGATAGTGGTTCCACAGATTTACCGTCCTGAAATATTAAACTTGGCACATGAAACTCCCATGTCAGGACATTTAGGTGTCAATAAAACCTATCACAAGATTCTTAATCATTTTTACTGGCCTGGGTTAAAATCAGATGTTTCTCAGCATTGTAGGTCCTGCCATACATGCCAAATGGTAGGAAAACCCAATCAGACTATACCTAAGGCTCATTTGCAGCCTATACCTGCTTTTGATGAACCTTTCAGTCGAATAATTATAGACTGTGTGGGTCCCTTGCCCAGAACTAAGTCCGGCTGTGAATATCTTTTGACCATTATGTGTGCTTCCACACGTTTTCCTGAAGCTATTCCTTTAAGAAATATCAAAACTAAGACAATCGTCAAGGCCTTAGTGAAGTTTTTCACATTTGTTGGGCTTCCTAAATCTATTCAGTCAGACCAAGGCTCAAATTTTATGTCTGGAATATTTCAACAAGTAATGCATGAACTTGGCATTGTACAGTATAAGTCATCGGCCTATCATCCTGAAAGTCAAGGCGCCCTTGAAAGATTCCATCAAACATTGAAAAACATGATAAGATCATATTGCTTTGACACAGAGAAGGATTGGGATGAAGGCATCCATCTCCTTTTATTTGCTGTTAGAGAATCTGTGCAAGAATCTCTTGGCTTCAGTCCATTTGAATTAGTATTTGGCCATACTGTTCGTGGTCCTTTGAAATTTCTCAAAGAGAAATTTCTCTCCAATGACGACACCTCCCTGAATTTACTTCAGTATGTGTCTGATTTCAAAACTAGACTTTCAAAAGCTTGTGAGGCTGCTCGGACCAATCTTCAGTCAGCCCAAAGGAAAATGAAACAGCTATATGACATAGGGACAAAAGAAAGGAATTTTAAACCAGGTGATAAGGTACTAGCTCTTTTGCCTATTCCAGGAAAATCGTTGCAGGCCAGGTATTATGGTCCATACACTGTAGACAAAAAGATCAGTGACGTAAATTACATAATAAACACTCCTGGGAGGCGCAAGCTAAAGCAGCTATGTCATATTAACATGCTTAAGGAATACATAGATAGGGACAATACATCTTTAACATCAGTCAATCTAGTTAGCTCTGTTCCACTTAATTCATGTGACAATGACTGTGAGGATATTAATTCAGTGAAGTCGGATCCCACATCATCAAAACTTCAGAATTCTGACATTCTACAGAATCTTGACCAGAAACTGTCACATCTAGAGCCAAATCAGCGGAATGAACTGAAACAGCTGATTCTTGAATATGAACAATTATTTCCTGACATTCCAACACGGACAGACAAAATATTTCACGATGTGGACATAAATGGGTCTAAACCTGTAAAACAACACCCATACAGGATGAATCCTGTGAAACAAAAATATCTTAAAGAAGAAGTTCAGTATCTATTAGACAATGACTTTATTGAACCAAGCCAAAGTGAATGGAGTTCTCCTTGTATTCTAGTACCAAAACCTGATGGGACATATCGTATGTGTACAGATTTTAGGAAAGTTAATTCCTTAAGTAAAACAGATAGCTTTCCTATTCCAAGAATGGATGACTGCATTGATAACATCGGGAATGCCAAATACATAACGAAATTCGACCTTCTGAAAGGATTTTGGCAAATTCCACTCACAGATAGAGCAAAGGAGGTTTTGGCATTCACAACACCAGACGGATTATTTAACTATAAAGTCATGCCATTTGGAACGAAAAACTCTCCGGCAACATTTCAGCGCTTAATAAACATGGTAATTGCGGGGCTGGAAGGCTGCAGTGCTTATATCGATGATGCTATCATATACAACGACCAGTGGAATCAACATCTTGGGACTATTCGAGCATTCTTTGATAGACTGAGTAATGCCAAATTGACAATCAATCTTGCTAAAAGTGAATTCTGCCATGCAAGTTTGACATTTCTAGGTCATGTAGTAGGTCAAGGTCATGTGAAACCCATTGATGCTAAAGTTGAGGCTATCTCAAATTTTCCCTTACCCACGTGCAAAAGACAGCTGATGCGATTTCTTGGTATGGCTGGTTATTACAGAAAGTTCTGTAATAATTTCTCTGTCATTGCTGAGCCTTTGACAAATTTGCTCAGCAAAAGAACAAAATTCCATTGGAATGCAATATGCCAAAATGCTTTTGATAAACTTAAAGCCATACTCAAGAGTGAACCAGTTCTCTTAGCACCAAACTTTGAAAAGGAGTTTAAGCTAGCTGTAGATGCTAGTGACGTAGGTGCAGGTAGTGTTTTGTTGCAGGAAGATGAAAATGGTGTGGATCATCCAGTTTGCTACTTTTCCATAAAGTTTAATAAGCATCAGAGAAATTACTCTACCATAGAGAAAGAGTGCTTGTCTCTGATTCTTGCTCTGCAACATTTCGAAGTTTATCTTATCCCTACTACTGCACCGATTGTTGTTTTCAGTGATCACAATCCACTGACTTTTATACATAAAATGAAGAACAAAAATCAGCGGTTGCTCAGGTGGAGTCTTATGCTACAAGAGTATAATTTAGACATAAGACATATCAGAGGGAAAGATAACATTATCCCTGATGCCCTTTCAAGAGTTTGAGCGGTGTCAGGTGTTGTGTTTGTCTTTCCTACTAAAGTGGATTGTAGAAACATGTAACTTTATATGCTATGCTCAATATTTTATTATTCTTAAAGCAAAAGAAAGCTTTATTACATAAATCTTTCTTTTCCTCGAAGAGGGGGAGTGTTATGCATAAGAATTTATTTTTCTGATTCCCACTTGCACCCCACTGTGACCTAATAGTGCTATAAATATCTTGTTAATCTTCTTATAGAAGATTCTAGAAAACTGAGTCACAGATTGATTTCGTTTTTGTAAACAACATGTTTACAAGGAAAAGTACTTCAGAACCTTCCAGAAAGTTCTGGGTTGCATTATTTTTAGAAAATTACCTCATCTTATTCCACAGCCCTCTGGAATGTTCTAGAGAAATCTTAAGGTCTATAAAAGAGCTTGATTTTTCTCATTGAGTCAGACTTTGGAGTTTGATGTTTGGGCATTTAAGAAAAGTTATTTCTAAATTCTGTGTTGGATTGTTAAAGGATATTACTTTTCATTTTGGACTGTGAATTCTGTGGGATCAAGGAAAATAGATTCATTCAGGATATTTCATAACAGAGCTAAGTACATTTAATTTTCTTACTTCTACAGGTTAAAGTTAACTTGTAAATAAATTTTGTTAAAATTTTCCAAAAGGCTTGTTTGCTTTTTTCTTTCTGCTACGCCTGGCTCGTAACATTGCATACAGATAATAGTATCAGAAACTTGCACAAAGTAAAGAAATTGTTTTCTCACCTTCCTTATGCCTAGTTTGCATTAACACTTAGAAAGTAAGTAAGCAACATCTTTATTTAATGAGGCTTACGATTTCGGTTTCCCGATCTTCCATGCGGGCCTCACTTACCCTCATGAATATTTGAATTAGCCATACCCATTTCTGACATTCGGCCAATCAGATTACATGACATAACGTTATCATTCAGATTCATAAACTGAATGACAGACAGTGTAGATCGTGATCAGATGGTGAATCTACACTGTTTGCAAAGGTAGAGATTGATGTGAACAGCAGGATAAGGCTTCTTTAGAAGTCATCTGATCTGAATCTAAACTGTTTACAAAGGTAGAGATTGTTGTGAACAGCAGGATAAGGCTTCTTTAGAAGTCATCTGATTCGAATCTAAACTGTTTACAAAGGTAGAGATTGTCGTGAACAGCATGATAAGGCTTCTTTAGAAGTCATCTGATCTGAATCTAAACTGTTTACAAAGGTAGAGATTGTTGTGAACAGCAGGATAAGGCTTCTTTAGAAGTCATCTGATCTGAATCTAAACTGTTTACAAAGGTAGAGATTGTCGTGAACAGCAGGATAAAGGTTAATACTTTGTGAGAAAACTTGTTTTATGGTTTTTGCATGCCGAAAAGGTGGACATTACGAAAACAGGCCTATACATTTACATGTACATTGTAAACTTTACCGCCAAAAAAAAATGAAAATTTTAAGATGAAAAAAAAAAAGAAGAAATTTTTCTTAATTTTGCTAAAAATATAGAATGTGGGTACTCGTCAGAACTGCCTCAATGTTGCAGTTCTAACGAATACCCACAATCTATATTTTAGAGCAGAAATAAGAAAAATCATGTTTTTTTTGGTGAAAAATATGAGAAGCTTCTGCATTTGCAAATGCAGAAGCTTCTCATATTTTTCAGCAAAACAAATTTGCCATTTCAAAAGATCAAAGTTTAATGATAACCTTGGCTAATGACATCATTAGTTTTGTTTGTTTGATTTGAGGTTTAACATCCCTGTCAACACTGTAAATGTCATTTTGGAGACGTTGCTTCCAATTTTGTGGGACTTTTACCCGACATTGAGATGAAATGACTTCTCAAGTCCTGCCATCCAATGACACCAATAGTCTTTATAAGCATGGACGGGCCAACTCGCATTGCTTTGCCTGGGCAGGCTTAGATCCTCTAAGCGGTTTACCAGTACTTGTGTGCGGGTCGGTTTTAGCTTTGCGTGGAAGCATCATGCAGCCCATCTATTCCTTCAAGCCCTGATGGGCGGGGGCTGACATACCTCTTTATAACATTGTTCACTATAAAAAGATCTTGGATATAACACTGATTCCAAAAAATTACAATTTTTCTATACAAGCTATACATTTTTGTTTAGATATAACTCATATCTTTAACTAACATTGTTTATGTTTTGTAGCCCAACAGTAGTGTTAGAAAGAGGTTCTGGGGCCAGTTGTTCAAAGCATCTTTAGTTTATCCCTTATCTTGCTGTTCACAACAACCCCTATCTTTGCAAACAGTGTAGATCCTGACTAGATGGCTTCTGAAGAACCCTTACCCTGCTGTTCACGACAACCCCTATCTTTGCAAACGGTGTAGATCCAGATCAGATGGCTTCTGAAGAACCCTTATCTTGCTGTTCACGACAACCTTTATCTTTGCAAACAGTGTAGATCCAGATCAGATGGCTTCTGCAGAAGCCTTACCCTGCTGTTCACGACAACCCCTATCTTTGCAAACAGTGTAGATCCAGATCAGATGGCTTCTGAAGAAGCCTTATCCTGCTGTTCACGACAACCCCTATCTTTGCAAACAGTGTAGATCCAGATCAGATGACTTCTGAAGAAGTCTTATCCTGCTGTTCACTACAACCCCTATCTTTGCAAACAGTGAAGATCCTGATCAGATGGCTTCTGAAGAAGTCTTATCTTGCTGTTCACGACAACCCCTATCTTTGCAAACAGTGTAGATCCAGATCAGATGGCTTCTGAAGAAGCCTTATCCTGCTGTTCACGACAACCCCTATCTTTGCAAACAGTGAAGATCCTGATCAGATGGCTTCTGAAGATCTACACTGTTTGGCATTCAGTTTATGAATTTGTAGCAATAAATTACATCAAGTAATTTGATTGGTTGATAGACAGAAATGGGTGTGGCTTAAATGACTATTCAGCAAGATAAGGGTTAATGAGCTCGTTAGTGGTCAAATTTTTAAATGTGATAAGCTTTTGCATCACATTTTTTTAGCAAAAATATATGCATATTTGCCATATTTATTGAGTTAAGTTTTGATGATATTTTGCAGACTTTTCAATGTGCTTTTTTTTTCAAAATTTGCATCTTGAAAGGTAATGAAATTTTTTTATTTTCCAGCCGCTTGAAAACACGTTTGGACCAGAGGAGGCCTTTGTTGATGTCTCTGTGTACACTGTCTTTACAAGCATGTGGGGGGACCAGGTATCAGCTTCCGTTCTGCGAGATAACTCGGACACTGACTATTTGATCCGTAAGTCATCTTCATTTTAACTGTACTTCCAAGGAAATTGGTTATGGCTTGGCCAAGTTGTTTGAAACTAACGATGTATGGGATGACATGAGGGTGTTGTGTATCTTGCATCACTGGGACGTCACTGGGGCATCACTGGGTCATCACTGGGGCATCACTGGGGCTTCACTGGGGTGTCACTGGGGCATCACTGGGGTGTCACTGGGGCATCACTGAGGTGCACTCGGGGCATCACTGGGTCGTCACTGGGGCGTTTAACTGACATTACGATAATAACACAACCATGCAACATATTGCATTTTTTTCACATGTCCAAAATGGCTTCTTTTGTAATGAAAATCCGTGATATTTTTCTTATGTATACTGCAAACATAGGTTGTAGGTGCTCAATAGAACTGCATCATTGAGGCGGTTCTAACGAGTAACCACAACCTATGCCTTGAAGCAGAAACACGAAAAATATTGTATATCCCCATAAACCCCAGTTTTCTGTATATAGAGTGGGGTTTAGGGGGTGCTCATTTGATGGATTTGATGGCTTCTGCTGTCCTTTCATCACGTGAACTAGTCCGTGAAATGAAGACCCCCCTATATCCCACTTTAAAAAGAGAAAAACTGGGGTTTATGGGGGTATATTTATTTTTCTTATTTTTACTCCAAGACATAGGTTGTGGGTACTCGTTAGAACCACCTCAGTGAGGCGGTTCTAATGAGCACCCAGGAATTATGTTTATAAGAAAAATATTGCATATTTTCATAAGAAAAGTAGCCATTTTGAAGATGAAAAACATGCACTTTGTTGCACGGGTCTGTTATTGTAATGCAGCAGGTAAGGTTAGAGGGGAAATTGTATATCCCCATAAATCCAGTTTTCTGTATATAGAATGGGGTTTAGGGGGTGTTCATTTGATGGATTTGATGGCTTACAGTTGGAAAGGTCTGCTGTCCTTTCAGCAGGTAAGGTTTTAGGGGAAATCTTGTCATTTCTTCACTTTTACACATTCATTCATTTTCCTCTGTCTTCTGTTTCCTTCACTTTAATCTCCTCTACTATATCTTCTATCTCTTTTCTTCACGACACAAAATGACCCGTGAGGGTTGATGTTTGGTTAAACCCCAACTCAATCAACCATGAAACTAATGATGTCCGGCCCCCGCCCATCATGGCTTGAAGAAATAGATGGGCTGCATGATGCTTCCAGGCAGAGCTGAAATCCGACCGCACATGAGTACTTTTGTTTTGTTTGTTTGATTTGAAGTTTAACGTCCCCGTCAACACAGTAAAGGTCATTTTGGAGACGTTGCTTCCAATTTTGTGGAACTTTTACCCGACATTGAGATGAAATGACATCTCAAGCCCTGCCGCCCAATGAACCCAATAGGGTTTATAAGCATGGACGGGCTGACCCGCACTGCATTGCCTGGGCAGGCTTAGATCCGCTTAGTGCTTTACCAGTACTCATGTGCAGGACAGTTTCAGCTCTGCGTGGAAGCATCATGCAGCCCATCTATTTCTTCAAGCCCCAATGGGCGAGGGCTAGCACACGAGTACTGGTATACCGCTTAGAGGATCTAAGCCTGCCCAGGGCTTGAGAGGTCATTTCATCTCAATGTCGGGAAAAGTCCCACAAAATTGGAAGCAATGTCTCCAAAATGACCTATACAGTGTTGACGGGGACATTAAACCTCAAATCAAACAAACAAAACTAATGATGTCATTAGTCAAGGTGATCATTAAACTTTGATCTTTTGATATGGCAGATATTTTTGCTGAAAAATATGAGAAGCTTCTGCATTTGCAAATGCAGAAGCTTCTCATATTTTTCAGCAAAACTATTTACCATATCTTTCAAGCAAAATTACCAGAGTATTAGAAATTGTATTTGTTAGATCAATTAACAGTTTGACCACGAAGGAGGGATTAAGTTGACAACAGTTTTGACAATGGCCCTGGGCCTAGAACAAGGTGAGGCAAGCTTCTTTTGCGGGCAATGATCATGGAATACTAGGACCCTTGTTAAAATGATAGTATAAATTTTGTTGCCAAACATTTTGGTGTTTTAAAGATTGGCAATAATATAAGATTCTAAATAAGGAATATGACAGGTAATTAAGGGCCTTTTTTCCTTAAATATTTTGAACATATTTTATCCTCGCATAATACGCTGGTTTACAGAATTTCTCAAATGACTAAGACAACCAATATTGTGGTTCAAAATGTTGAAGACATTATTAAAAGGCTTGGTTTTCCGCATGTCTTGTCAGATCCTGCCACACAAATCCATACGCACATTAAACATATGCAACTTCGAATCAATGATCAAATACTTCAAGAGCAAGATTCCTTTATTCAAAGTAGTCCAAAATTAGATTTTTATAAAAACATTTATAAAGTTAATACTCGTGCACAATATGCAAATCTTGTAAGCAGAAGGTCGGATAGGTCTGTTTTGGCTAAACTACGATTAAGTGCACACAATCTTGCTATAGAAACAGGAAGGCATAGGGACATCCCCCAGTCTGATAGAAAATGCACTCTTTGTGGTATAGAATCAGTAGAGGATGAGAACCACTTTCTTTTGGAATGTGCGGCATACAGGCCCTTACGGGAGGCTTTCTTTTTGAAATTAAGCAAATTAAATACGAACATTTCAAATACGATCTGCATGAGTAGTAGAAAGCAGCTGTATTCTTTGCTGAATAATAAAAATGTGACCTGTTTGAAACTACTAATAAAATACATTAAAACCTTTTTTGAAAAGCATACAATGTTGCTAGTGTCGTAACCTATGTAACTCCGGTTTTTTATCACCATTGCCCTGTTATTGTCTACGCCCATGGGCGTAGACATTATAGAGATTGAGTTTAACACGGAAGTACAGCCATTAGTTACCCACAGTGCAGGTTGACCTTCCATTCTTATGCAACACAACAAGTATACACTTTCACAAGAGGAAAAGAGCAGCCTATAGCAAGTGTAAGCTTCCACACAAAAAGAGGCTGGCGCGCAGAGCTCTGGCACAGAATTGCTACATGTATTACATTTGTAAAAGCCTATATCTGCTGTCATATTGTACAGGCTAATACAAAAAATATACATCTACAAACTCTCGACCACGACAGACCACTGCCTCTCCGATAAGCTACTCAGCAGCCTTCCGCTATGGTGAGCTAAAAAAAACTTAACTCGCCATTAGCAAACGTTTAGGTTTAATCTTCAATTAGTCTTCTATAAAGTCTAACTTCTCCAACAGCTTTCAAGCATTCAATTTGAAAGATGTCACAAGCATACTCTTGCCTTTTTAAAGATGAAAAAGTACTTTTTCACAATATTACAACATTTTTAGACATTATACTTCAGTCGGCAGGATGGCAAATTAGAATATTGCCAAAGACAGTTAATTGTATAAAACACATTTCTAGGATATAACTCTAGACATTCACATTTAATATTTGCTAAGCGTAGACCTAGCTTTTTGTTAAAAGCTATACTTGTCACAGTCAATTTGTGTTGATATGTTAATTGCATTCAGTAGTATTATATGTATGCCATTACCATTCATTGTGAATGTGTTCAGTGCAAATAAATCATTATCATTGTCATTGTCATTTAATTACTACATGAAACAAAAATTGTGGACATATGTTAGAATTGCCTAACAAAATTATTATAAAATTTGTTTCTTGGAGTACTAGACTACAAGAATCTTGAGCATGGATTTGTTACATGCATTTCCAACAAGTCCCTGAAATAAAGACACCCTAAACCCCACTTTATATAGAGAAAACTGGGGTTTAGGGGGTAAACATTGTTTTCCTTATTTCTGCTCCAAGACATAGGTCGTGGATACTCGTTTGAACCGCCTCAATGAGGGTTCTAATGAATATGCACAACCTATGTCTTGGAGCACAAAATAAGAAAAATAATGTATACCTCCACAAACCCTAGTTTTCTATGTTTGAAGTAAAAACAAGAAAAATATGACAGATATTTATCAGCTAAGTAACCATTTTGGAGATGTGAAAATGCAATTTTTTCGCAGGGGTGTGATATCGTAATGGCCTTTCAGAACAAGCATTTCCAACTGGAAGGACTTGTCATTTCATCTCAATGTCGGGTTATAGTCCCACGAAATCAGAAGCAATGTCTCAAAAACCAAAAATGACCTAAATAGTGTTGATGGGGATGTAAAACCTCAATTCAAGCGAACAAATCCACCGAAATTGTTGTAAAAAAAGAGTTTTGTCATTAAATAGAATTATGTCTGACTTCACCTGTTTGAGATGGAATTCCTAGAATTGGACGTTTCAAAAAATGCAGGCCCAGATCAGGTGGGAAATCCCAAAATTGGATACTGGCAAACAGTGTAGGCCTAGATCAGATGCTGCAGAATGTCTGATCAGGGCCTTTTACTGCTTGCAAAATGTACAGCCAGTTTTGGGGTAAAGTTCTAAAAATAAATCATCCTGACACACCTAAAAATAGATTTCTGCTTTATATGGTGAGGAAGAAAAATGGGTTAATCCTTAACTCTAACACGCTGAGAAAAACTACATCTGAAAATGTCGTTTGCTTATGGCATCTGCCGAATCTTCTTGCAAACATTTTAGAAATATTGTTTATACAATCAAACAGTGTGGACCCAGATCCAGACTGCTCCTGGAGACGCAGTCTGATCTGGGTCCACACTGTTTGTAAAAATGACTTTTAAAGTGACCGGCAGGCAACAAAGCAGATGACAATTGTTGTGTTTGGCATCTTAAGGGTTATAACCTCTTCATTACAGTGTTCATTATTACAAAGTTATGGATATAACACTTTTTAAATTGGACTCTAAAGTATAAATTATATAGAAAAATGACCATTTATGGTCATTTTTCTTTGTACTCTGTACATTTTTGTTTGGCTATAACATGGTTGTTCAACTGACGTCATCTGCTTTGGCCCCCAACAACAGTGTATAAGATGTTTCTGTGTAGTGTTGAATGAGTTGCTGTTAAACTTGCAAACAACAAAAAAAAAAATGGATAAGTGAATTAAAATCCTTCTTTTAATTTTCAGAGCCCATCTCAGAGATCATTGATTCATTTAGTGGTGGAATTGGCCGACGACGTCTATTAGCAACCACCATACCAGCCACGGAGATTGTAAATCCTGTGATTTGTCTGGAACTTGATGAAATGGTCATTTTCAAACTGTTGATCAACGACACGGACAGATCTAAGAGTCATTACCCAGTCTACAACAAAGACCATCTCTTCAGCACAAACCCGTCGTTTGATTATGGGGCGTTCACATTACTGGAAGATATGATCGTTAATACAAATGCCAATGTTACGAACTTTGCACATGTGTTCACTGACAGTGGAAACTTTGTCTTCGAAGACTCTCAAGACAGCACACTGTAAGTTTAAATATCATTGCCACTGCACAACTGTGCATGTTTTGTCTTGTTTTATGTATATATCAAGTTAATGTATTTTGGTCAAAGCATAGCCAGTGTTTTCTCCCAGCCATCAAATATTTTGGCGATAGTAGTGTGGTCAGTAGGAAGTCACTGGTTTGTACAAACCTTTGAGGGCCTCATGGAAGATTAGCTGATGCATGTGATTGTCCATCGTTTGTTTGTATTGGAGTTTAATGGCCCAGTCAACACTATTTACGTCATTTTTGAGCTGGTCAGTTTACCTATTGACACTTTTTCTGGGCAGGCTAATAGGTAAGAGGTTTACCAGTATAGTGCACATGACAACTGCCCTTCTTAAATCAGCGGAAGGGAGAGAATGACCATAGAAAAGATTTCATGATCAATCTCCAGAAAAGAAAGTTGCCAACCCCTGCAGGTATCAAACCCGCATCCTCCTGATCCCCAGTCAGATGCGCATCCGATTGAGCTAGCAAGGCGAGCGAGATTGTCTATGCTAAATGTTGTTACCCTCGTTAAATAGAGACTTCACTTACTTACTTATCAGCCTTAACCTTTATCCTGCTGAATAAATTAATTTAGCCACACCCATTTCTGACTATCCACCAACCAAGTCACTTGATATAATGTTTTTGTTCAGTTAAAAAACTGCATGGTATGAAAGGTAGATCCTAATCAGATGTCTTCAGAAGCCTGCTGGTCTGGTTCTACACTGTTTGCAAAGGTAGGGGTTGTCATGTTCAGTGGAATAAGGATTGAGGTAGGCTAGAATCTAAAAGTAAAATGTAGCAGATATTTACAAGAATTGATAAACCTGCCATTCTTTCTCCCACTTTTTGTGACCTGTTTGTTTGAATTGAGGTTTAACGTCCCCATCAACACTATTTAGGTCATTTTGGAGACATTGCTTCCAATTTTGTGAGACTTTTACCCGATATTGAGATGAAATGACTTCTCAAGCCCCGCCTCCGAATGAAACCAAAAGGTTTTGATATGCATTGGATGGTCTGATTCGCATCACTTTACCTGGGCAGGCTTAGTCCTAATTACGAAAACACGCCTATATAATACATTGCCACCTTTATCGCCGAAAAAATGAAAATTTTATGATAAAAAATTGTGATATTTTTCTTATTTCTGCTCAAAATATAAATTGTGGGCCCTCACTAGAACCGCCTCATTGAGGCGGTTCTAACGAGTACCCACAATCTGTATTTTAGAGCAGAAATAAGAAAAATAAGGTATACACCCGGAAACCCCAGTTTTACTATATAAAAGTAGGGTTCAAGTGGGTCAAAATTATTTAGTTCACCAGTACTCATGTGCGGTCAGTTTCAGCTCTGCATGGAAGCACCACACAGCCCAATCTATTTCTCCAAGCTCCAATGGGTGGGTGTGAGACCTCCTGTTTGTGTTGAGTTTAATTGGGCCCCTATGAAAATGGGGTCTACTCTTAAAAGGAATGAATTTGCTTCTCAAAAAGGGTCTACCCTTTGAGGAAAGCATTTCCTCCTCAAAAATGGGTCAGATCTTGAAGGAAAGAATTTTCTCCTCCAAAAAGGGGTCTACTCGAAAAAAAAAAAAAAAGGATTTCTCGAAAAAAATAGGGATCTACTCTTAAAGGAATGAATTTGCTCCTGAGTAACAAATTGTGTCCTAGAAAGAATACAGGAGCAAATTCTACCTCTAATCCATTGCATGTGGGAAACCCCTAAAGGGGTACCTTTAACCCCTATCATTACAAACAGTGTAGATCCAGATCAGATGGCTCCAGGATCTACACTGTTTGTCATGCAGTTTGTAAATTGAATGTATATCAAGTAATTTGATTGATGGATAGTCAGAAATGGGTGTGGCTAAAGTAATTTATACAGTGGGATAAGGATTAAAATTTTGTTGTGCCCTGAACTTGAAACAATTTATCCCTTCAACTGCCAATTTATTTATTTATTTACAATATTTAAAGAGGGTACAAACACATTTAGCACGTAGTCTATTCTACCACGTGGCCCTCTATCAACATATATAACACATATGTACAAAAAAAGAATCACATGCTAATGAGATCACAAAACTTCATCAAGTTGACAAAAATCAAACCGAACTCAGAGGGCGCTAAATGTGGCGCAGGCAACACTCACTACTCCCCAAGCTCTGTGGTTTTGTCACTTCAACATGCAGAAGATTGTAACAGTTTAAATATTCTTAATGGCACATATTGAAACATTCAGGATTGAAATATTGTGCACACAAAAGCTGTTCGTAAAAACCAGGTAAAATAATTAGGACTTTTGTAATATCATTGACATGGCATAAAAGTATCTGATAAAACATTATAAGATTAAAATACAGTTTTAAGACCATCTTTAAAACAGCTGAGAGTTGATGAATTAAGAAATAATTTCCACGCACCCGGTGTGTTATCGTGATTAACACACGGTGTTGGAGGGCAGATTGCGAAATATTAATTCACGACGGCGAAGCCGGAGTGAATTAATATTCGCATCTGCCCGACAACACCGTGTGTTAATCACGATAACACACCGGGTGCGTGGAAATTATTTCGATTCTAACATGATGCTAAACTGAAATACAGTAGTAACAAAGCGTTATCTTGGGGACTATTTTGCAGCGGATGTCGACAGAAGGAAATGTTTACATGCAACGTCACGATGACGCCAAATTGCACGCACCACGTTGACAACGTGAATTATCGCATATTTGCAAACGCTGACGTTTCCACTGGGTTCAATGGGAAAAACGTTAACGTCATGTTAGAATTTCTAATAGACATCGGGATCGTATTCCAGAGTCATGGAGCTGAACATGAAAATGATTTATCCATTAGAGAGGTACACGACCTCGGAACATTTAATGTGCCATTCACCGATGATCTCAAGTTTCGACTGTGGGTTTCAGATACTGGTTTTAACAATCTAGTTATGTATTCAGGTGTTTGGCCGTTTAGCGCTTTGTATGTAAGAACTGCTTTATTATATGCTAATCGCTTGTGAATTGGTTGCCATCCCAGCTCTGAAAAACTTATTGTAGATGGTGTAGTATAGTCGGCATTCAATCACAACATTTGCAGACATCACTTTCAAATATTTTTCCTTTTCAGGGAAAATAACGCTTGACATTGCATGTGAGCAGACAATTGACATGAAATGTCAACCCTTATTTTCTCTGAAAAAATGATTTAAAAATATAATAGCCACATGATCCAAAAATTATGTGAAACACTCGTCAGGTTAACAAGTCTGTGTAATGAATACCTCTCTAAACCCCACTTTATATAGAGAAAACTGGGGTTAATGGGGGTATTCTTTATTTTCCTTATTTCTGCTCTAAGACAAAGGTTGTAGATACTCATTAGAACCGCCTCATTGAGATGGTTCTAATGAGCACCCGCAAATTTTGTTCAGAGGATAAATAAATTTTTTTTATCTCAAATTGTTGTTCAAAAAGTAATCATTTTGGAAATATGAAAGGATGCACTATGACCCGCAGATGTGTCATTCTAATGACTGTTACAGACTGCAATTCCACCTTTCAGTTATCTGCCTTGGTAGATTACATAGAGGATCTTACATGAGTGTTCATGTATTATTGAATTTATTAAACGAGTTGAGGAAAAGGGATAAAATGCGAGGCTTTGCCGAGCATTTTATCCCTTTTCCTCAACGAGTTTAATAAATTCAATAATACATGAGCATGAATGCAAGATTCTATTTATCATATGACATTTAAAACGCATTTTATTCACGATTGTTTGCAATAATACCATTATTCCGCCATTAGTTCACGCGACGTCGTTAAGGACGTCGTACATGTAACGTTACGGGACGTATCTAGCTAATTTGCATATTTAATCCACCAGTGAATTATCGAAAATAATACATGGCGTTATTACACTCTCAGACGCGACGTCATATGATAAACATATCTTCTAGGTTTATCACCACTTTCTGACAACTGTTTGGGGGAGTTTACTCTTTGGCTCAGTGGTTAGAGCATTGGATTATCACCTGAGTGACCTGGGTTTGAATCCAAACATAGGCAGGACTTTTACCAAGCTATGCTTCTTTCCTTTGTTACGACTTTCATGCCGTAAGACTATGCATTAACCCATTGCATGCGGGAAACCCTTAGAGGGGTACCTTGACAAACAGAGCAGGCCCAGATCAGATGCTGCAGAACACGGTGTCTGATCAGGGCTTGCACTATTTGCTGACAGACTTTTCGGTCAAAAATAGAATAAAAAACGAAAAAAAAAGCCTGACACCTCTTATATGACAAATAGACTTGTCCAACATATAGCAATGGAAGAGTTCACTACATTGCTAAAACACGCCTATACAAATACATTGTAAACTTCACCGCCGAAAAAATGGAAATTTTAAAGTGAAAAATTGTGATATTTTCTAATTTAAATTGTGGGTATTCGAGGCAGTTCTAATGAGTACCCAGAATCTATATTTTGGAACAGAAATAAGAAAAATAAGGTATACCCCTGTAAACCCCAGTTTTACTAAATAAAAGTGGGGTTCAAGGGGGTCAAAATTATATTGGCGTGTTTTCCTGATGGGAAGAGTTTTGTTTGTTTTATTTGAGGTTTAACGTCCCCGTCAACACTCTACAGGTCATTTTGGAGACCTTGCTTCTAATTTTGTGGAAATGACATCTCAAGCCCTGCCACCCAATGAAACCTATAGGGTTTATAAGCATGGATGGTCTGCCTCGCACCGCTTTGCCTGGGCAGGCTTAGATCCTCTAAGAGGTTTACCAGTACTCGTGTGTGGGTATCAGCTCTGTGTGGAAGGAGTATGCAGCCCATCTATTTCTTCAAGCCCCGATGGGCGGGGCCACAATGGAAGAGTTCACTAGTATATAATGGGTTAACTTTTGTCTGTGTTTTGATTCATCTTTTCCAGACAAATTTTGATTAATGTGGAACCAAGTGGCTCCTTCTGCCCAGGTACAAGCAGGATAAATCCTGCCACACCCGGTAATCTCGCTTATTACGGCTTTGGCAAACAGGGAATCGGCAATGAGGAACCGGATTGGATGCTTATCTGGGGTAAGTATGCTCTAGCTTCTGGAAGACATTGCATGATGTTCTACACCGCAACCTCTTTATAACACTGTTCATTATAACACAGTTTTGGATATGGATATAACATGGTTTTTGGATTGATACCAAAAGTGTAATTATAAGATTATGCAGAAAAAAACGACCAAAGATGGTTTCAAGATGGACCCAAAAAACCTATAGATTATATAGAAAAATGACTATAAAATGGAAGCTAGTCATTATGATTATAATTTTACTGGTTTATAGTCAGTCTTTCTTTTAAGCTGACAATTTTAAGTGGACACAAAACCAGATGATGATGGGAGATTTATGAATAAATACAATGCAAATTTTGACTTCTTTCATAATCTTAGAAATGACTACCATAAATTGTATGATGAAAATTGACATTTATTCTTTAGTCCATAAGTTAAAAAATACAAAGCATATTCCATTACAAAAACAGGCATATACAAATACATTGTAAATTTTACCACTGAAAATTTCGATATTTTTCTTAAATCTGCTCAAAACATAGATTGTGGATACTCGTTAGAGGTGGTTCTAACGAGTACCCACAATTTATGTTTTTGAGCAGAAATAAGAAAATAATGTGCACCCCTGCAAACCCCAGTTTTACAGTATAAAAATTGGGTTTAAGGGGGTCAGAATTATATAGATGTGCTTTGTGATGGATTCTTGGTTTATGGGTAGTTTTGGGAGCAATGTCTTTGTTAAATTTCTGAAAACAATTTTAGAGATAATTTGTTTGTGTTGTTTTCTTTTCCAGCCATGATTGCCTTCTTCTTACTCCTCGTGGGTTTGTTAGTTCTTGCCATATTTATCTGGATGCCAAGAAATGCCGGAATCTATCCCATGAAGCACTGGGCTCCGAAATACCGCAGCCTTGGCAAGCCTCCTCCGGTTCCATCATACCTACGATATGATACAGATCACTGGCCAGAGAAACCTCCTCTGTAAGTTCTTGATTATAGCGTGCTACCGTATTTATCATAAATATTTGGACACCTCGACTCATTACCATACTTGTTCTGAAATTTGAACAAGGACAATTAACTACCTGATATTGTGTCTAAAAGTTGCTGGCTGAGTGGCAAACAGTGTAGACTCTAATGAGATTCCATGTTCTCAGAGTGGGGTCTCATTTTACTTTACACAGTTTGCTGAGGCCTATCTGTCAGAATACATATGATAGATTCAGTAATTTTTGCACACCAGACAAGGAAATCCGTGATTTTACACTGGGATAGAAATTTATGTTCTGACCCTGGTGTTCCGACCCAGGCAACATAAATGCGCTTCAGTTTTATTTAACTGCCGGAACTACTTCCGCACTACTTTTATTATGTAAACAATATACATTTGCGAGCTGTCAAAACTAGCCGGAGGTGTTGTGCAAGAAAATGAATCCAATATGGGATTCTGTTGTAGAAGGGCATTTCCAACCCTCAGGATGACCATGCTGAGCGGAACCTAGGCTGGAAACGCTCATCTACAACAGAACCCCATATCAGATTCTTATATTATTCTGAAAAGTTGGAGAGCTTAACCCTCATCCCGCTGCATGAATTAATTAAGCGACTCCCACTGCTCATTATCAACCAATCAAATCACTTGATATAATATATTTGTTCACTTCACAAACTGCAAGACAAACTGTGAAACAACGTGGATCCTGATCAGATGGCTGGCTTCTAAAGCCATCTGATCTAGATCTACACTTTGCAAAGATGGGGGTTATGATGACCAACAGGATAAGGGTTTACCATAAAAAAAAAAAAAAAAAAAAAGAATCAAAGAACTGATAGCACTGATGATTTGATTGTCTTTAAGCTGGGAAAATGGTCCTGAACAAGAATAAGGCTGTTTTGTTTAACCCTTGAATTCCTGTATTTTATGCAAACAGTGTGGACCCTGATCAGACCCCGCATAATGCAGTGTCCGATCAGGGTCTACACTGTTTGCCAGTGTCCCACCACATGACTCAAGTCCATGTTTAACAGATAAATCTTTTAACACAGCACTTTGACGCCATAACAAGAACAGCGTGACTAAAGGCCCGATCCCACAGAGCTTGCGACCGCGATGTGACCTCTCCACAACTGAAAAAAATGGCAATTGCGGAGCAGTTGCAGAAGTCGCAGAGAGGTTTTATAAAGGTTGCAGCAAGGTTGCGGGTAGGTTGCCGATCAAATTTAGACACCGATCGGGCTGCGACTGATTTCGATCGCAGGCTAGTTGCAATGGTTTTCTAGACGTCACAGACTAATCTCTGATCGATCGCCGAACAGTCACCAATCGATCCCCGACTGAGATTATGCAAATGGCTGTAAGTTCTAGCAACCTTATTGCAACTTATCGGAGACTGGTCGCAGACCGATCGCTGACTTATAGCCGGCCTATCCTCGATCGATCCACAACCTATCTGCGATCGGTGGGCAACTGTTCGGCGAAGTGTTGGCGATCAATTGGAGATCGATCACTGATAAGTCAGTGATTGATCTGCAACTGGTCACCCACAAGCTGTAAAAAGGTGTTAAAACCACCGAACGATTATAGTGCCAACTACAATAAAAAACTGTTAACATCCTAGCAACATTTTGACAACAGCTTTCAAAGAGGCAACATGGTTCAGAGAGGCGGGCAAAAGAAAACGGCGGCGCAGCCGAAAAAAACAGGTAGCAAGATTCGGACACCAATTTCGGATGATGAGGACTTGCAGCAGCCCAGAGAAGACTCTCAGCATTCGAAAATTTAGTTTATTTTTGTCTGTGTCAAAAAAAAAAAATGCAAAACCGTCTCCCACAAGTTGCCGATTGGTTTTATCCAGTCTCTGAAGAGTCGCAGATTGATCACAACTAGTCCCCGATCATGTTTCACTTGTTGCAAGTCAGTTGCCGATCATACCGCGATTCTTCGGCAACAAGTCACTGATCAATCGCCGACTTTGGGCAACATTAATCGCCGATTGTTCAGGGACCGGTCGTCGATCACATTTACGGAGCAAATTTAGTTGCAACAGTTGCATAGGTGGCGGGCCATTTGCAAAGAAATCAGTTACAGAGAGGTTGCATCGCAGTCGCAAGGTCTGTGGGACTGGGGCTTAAATGAACTCTACCTGGATTTTGAACAAGACAGTAACAGTCATGTGGACATCAGCAATGTAAAGCTACTGTGCTTAGTAACTATGGATCAACTGACAAATAATGAACCAAAAATAAACAGAACACATGAAATGATTATTGTTGTATACTTGGAATTTAAGGGGAATGGGAACACCATCATTTTTCAAAGGGAGACAACTTTTGGGACTTCCTGTTTGCTTTTCTATAAGCCCTGTCCCACTGAAAAAGGGGTCTACTCTTAAAGGAAAGAATTTGCTCCACAGGAGCAAATTCTTTCCTATAAGAGTTGACCTCTATTGACATGGGAGACAAAAATACTTTTGCAGGAGTTGCCTCCCTTGAAGGTGTTCTCATTCCCCATAAACAAGAAAACACACAGATTGCTCTTATATTTGCAGTGAGCTGAATGTGGTAGAGACTTTGGGACCAAGACTGACGGGTGATGGTGGAGAGGCAGATCTACAGTCAGCTCCCATAGTTGGCGGTAAGTCAATAAATGTTCTGAAAAAGGCCTAATCCTTTGGAAGCAAGAAGTACAGCACAGAACTGAAAACTATGGCATGTACAAGATTTTTCTGGGCCAAACTAGCTAGTTTCGGCCAATTAGCCCTCATCAGTGATCCTCAAACATTTTTAGCTCGGCTGTACGAAGTACACGGAGATCTATTGTTGTCACCTCGGTCGTCTGCATGCACGTTTGCGTTCCTGTCACACTGTGTGAAAGTTTTTCAAATGCTTATATCTCAACAGTCACTCATCACAGATCACTCATATTTGGAACTTAAGTACCTGGGAGGGTCTTCTGATGTTCAAAGAGAACAGACCCCAGGGTTCATACCCCGGGTTGGGGCTAGGGGTCAAAATTTAGAACACCTATGTAATACTGTGTTAAAGTTTTTGAAATGCTTATATCTCAACAGTCATTCATCACAAAGCATTCATATTTACAACTTGGATACCTGGGAGTGTCTTCTGAGATTCCAAGACAACACACCCCTGGGTTCATGCCTTTGAGGGGGGATGGGGTGGGGCTAGGGGTCAAAATCTAGGACACCTTTGTAATTTGTTGTATACCTTTCCATTATGCGAACAAGTTATAGACACAATTGGTTATACATCAGCCAACCAAGTGACAATGGTTCAATTGGCATTGTCTACATTTCACGGTCCGGTGATTTTGCCTTATATCTTGAAGACTAATTGTTGGAGAAATGTCATACCTGGGATATTAGTTCCATGTGACCCCATGATTGAGCTCAAAATATATCTAAGTCAATGTGACCTATATTTCATGGTTCAGTGATTTTGCATATTATCTCGAACACTGTTTGTTGGAGAAATGTCATACCTAGATTACTAGTTCTATGTGACTGGATAATTGACCACAAAGTATATCTAGGTCAGTGTGACCTAAATTTTATGGTTCAATGATTTTGCCTATTATCTTGAACATTATTTGATGTCATACCTGGGTTATTTGTTCCATGTGACCCCATGATTGACATCAAAGTATATCTAATACAATGTGTCATATGGGTGTGTTATTCTTATGCAGAAGATTCTATTCAGTACAAAATAGATTACATTACTGTAACACATCCGTGTGATATAGTGCATTTTTCAATACCTATAAAACAGTCATTTACTCATGTAAAAATGTAATTTTTTTCTTACATATGCTCCAGTCATAGATTTTGGGTGCTTATTAGAACCCTCTCATTGAGGCAGTTCTAACGAGTACCCACAACCTATGCAGCAGAGCAGAAACAAAAAAAAATAATGTTAAGCCCTGTAAACCCCAGTTTTTTCTATATAAAGTGGGGTTTAGAGGGATGCTCATTTCAAGGACTATGATTCTTCGTGTTTTTTTTTTCCAGAGGTTGGAATGAAAGCCTTTGAAGGAGAACTGGAAGATTTCAACGTGCGTGTATTCTATGATAAACTAGAAGACCAAAACCTGCACCTTGCCTCACAGCTGGCAGCTCAGAGAGAAGACTTGAAAAAATTCTATGCTCAAATTTATGAACAGAATGAAGGCTTGAAAAAGCTGCTAATGGACCTTGATCCAGAGAAGCTTGATGAGTTGCAGCGGCGTATGGAAGAACGTGAACAGCGTATGAGGGACAGATTACAGGGCACACCAGATGCAGGACCGACTATTGTGAATGCAAATCTAACAATGGGTGGAGCTGGAAAATACAACTTTTCAGGTTAGAATTAAACTTTGACCTTTTGAACTGAAGTGGAATCAGATTTGATTTTTAGCTTGGCTGTTTTCGAAGAAAACAATGAGGTATTGTCATAGCTCTATCGTCGTCTGCGTCGTTGTCGTGCAAAAATTTGGACATTTTGTATTATCTCTGTCATTACTGAACATATTTACTTGAAACTCGGAATAGTTGTTCATTATGAAAAGGGGAACTCATACCATTAGGTGAGGTAACTCTCAAAATATTTTTGGCACAGTTATGCCCCTTTTTGGAATTAGAATTTTTGCGAAAACTTGGACATTTTGTAATATCTCTGTCATTACTGAACATATTTACTTGAAACTCGGAATAGTTGTTCATTATGAAAAGGGGAACTCATACCAATAGGTGAGGTGACCCTTAAAATATTTTTGGCACAGTTATGCCCCTTTTTCGACTTAGAATTTTTGTTTAACTAAAAGAAACTGCAGCCGAGCGTTGGCACCTGCATGCGTTGCTCTTGTTTATGTAACCTATGTCACAAGAAACCCCGTCTTTTGCAACTATTCAAGACATGCTTCATATTATCTCTGTTTCATACTGATCGCGCCAATCACATTATTATGTCTCCACCCCACTTCCCTCTTAACATGGGTGTCTGTCTGTCTGTCTGTCCATCTGATACAAAATCGTGTCTGCTCCATAACTTGAAAGCCGTTCCAGCTATCTTCACGAAGTTTCATATAAATATTAATCAACATTAGACAAGGTGTGGAGTGCAAGAACTGTAACTATTGCATTTATACTTATGGAGTTATTTCCCTTGGAAGTTTGTCAGTCACAAAATAGTGTTCGATCTATAACTTGAAAACCATTCAAAATATCTTCACGAAACTTCATATAAATATCAGTCAACATTAGACAACCAGCAGAGCACAAGAACTATAACTCTTGCATTTATACTTTTGAGTTAACTCCCTTAGAAGTTTTTCCGTAACAAAATCGTGTCGCTCTTTAACTTAAAAACCATTTAAGCTATCTTCATGAACTTCCATATGAGTTTCAATCAACATTAGATGACTTGCTGAGCACAAGAGCTATAACGCTTGCTTTTATACTTCTTGAGTCATTTCCCTTGGAAGTTTTTTTCCATCACAAATTCGTGTCTGCTCTATAACTTGAAAACTGTTCAAGCTATCTTCATGAGACTGCATATAAATATCAAGCAATATTAGACAACATGAAGTGCACAAGAACTATAACTCTTGCATTTATACATTTTGAGTTATTTCCCTTGGAAGTTTTTCCATCACAAAATTGTGTCCACTCTATTACATAAAAACCATTCAAGCTGTCTTCACGAACTTCATATAAACATCACTCAACATTAGAAGACATGCAGAGTGCTTAACTCTTGCATTTATACTTTTTTGAGTTATTCCCTTTGGAAGTTTGTCCATCACAAAATCGTGTCCACTCTATAACTTGAAAACCTACAAGATACCTTCCCAAAACTTCGTATAAATATCAATCAACATTAGACGACATGCTGAGTACAAGAACTACTACTCTTGCATTTATTCTTTTCAGTTATTTTCCTTGGAAGTTTTTCCATCACAGAATCATATCTGCTCTATTACTTGAAAACCTTTCAAGATGTCTTCCAGAAACTTTCATATAAATATCAATCAACATTAGACGACGCATGTCCAAAGTCAGCAAATGTTTGCACATGATCGTGGGTTTACTAGAAGGACTTTCTAGGTTTTTTTTTTATCAAAATGAAATATGAGCCAGCACATGACAAAACCTGCAATAGGACCTGTGCGACCAGCAAAGACTCAGATTAGCCTGCACATCCACACACTCAGTCTGATCAGATTCTTTGCTGTTCGCATTAGCCTTCTATAGCCTCTGGGCTATTCATAGGGCAAGAAGAAAATGCTCCAACCAAGCTGACCTGGCGGGGTTGCTGAACTGAGTCTTCGACCATAGCACAGGTCTTATCGTATGTTTTGTCATGCGCCGGCTCATATCTAAGTGCACTGTGCCCATTTTATGGCGAATATGGTAGAAGTTTGGACCAGACATGTAAACTTGTTTTGTTTGGACCGTATATGTAAGCTTCTTTATTTTGTAGGATCATCTGCGGGTAACAGAGAGACAGAGCTAATTACCGCGTTACAAATGCTGCTTGACCGTCTCAACTCCGGTAATGTGCCAATCAACCAGAGTGTACTTGAACAGTTACAGAAGAACAGTGGAGGTGAAGGTGCTGGCATCGGACTCTCCAATGTTAATTACACAACACCTGGTGGTCAGGTAGGGATATATTAACATTATCATTAAAAAAACAACCCTATTCAAATATATTGAATATTTTATCACCAAAAAACGAAAATTTTCAAGCATCGAAATCTATTTTTTTCAAGCAGAAATAAGAAAAATATTGTTTACCCCTGTAAACCCCAGTTTTACGTTATAAAAGGGGCTTTTAAGGTGGTCAAAATTATATATGCCTGTTTTGGTGATAATTGTCAATTCTCACTGTGAAAAACTCCAGCGGACTGGCATTTCCAGTTTCTGGTAAAAATAGTTTGAAGTAAAAGGAGTTGATATCTTAGGAATATATAGCAAAACTAAAACAGAATTATTCAAAAGTCAGTTTGAGTTAAGAAGTTGTTTAGACACCAGTGTTTGAGCTTTAAAACATGAGTCAGTTGTAACTATTTTGCTGAATTGGTTACCCATTAAGGGAAGATAACTCTTTTGAAGGGTCAGGGTCACATGACCAGTATGGCTGCCATGGTAAAAACCCTTAAATAGAACCAATTTTGACAATTTAGGGTTAATTGATTCACCCTCAGGGAAGGCAACTATTTATAGCTCACCATCACATAGTGACGAGGTGAGCTTTTGGAATCACTTTTTGTCCATCGTCCATCGTGCATCCGTCTGTGCGTAAACAATTTCTTCAAACGACATCTCCTCCTAAACCACTGATCAGATTTTGACCATACTTCACAGGAATGATCCTAAGGTGGTCCCTTTTCAAAGTTGTTCGAATGGTTCCGGTCTGTTGCACATCTAGGTCACAGGAGCCAAAAATAGATTTCTTTATTGAAAACTTAAAAAATCTTCTTCATCTAGTGGACCCCTACCAAGATTGTTCAAATTATAGTGCTGGGGCCAAAAATGCCCCCGCCCCTGGTCCCTTTGTTTTTGCATAGGCTTATAACGGGAAAATCTTTAAAAATCTTCTTCTCTGAAACCATAAGGCCTAGGTCTTTGATATTTGGTATGAAGCTTCATCTAGTGGACCTCGGGAAAATCTTTAAAAATCTTCTTCTCTGAAACCCCAAGGCCCAGGTCTTTGATATTTTGTTTGAAGCTTTATCTTGTGGACCTCTACCAAGATTGTTCAAATTATAGCCCTGGGGCCAAAAATGCCTCCGCTCTGGGGCCCTTTGGTTTTACATAGGCTTATATAGGAAAATCTTGAAAAATCTTCTTCTCTGAAACCATAAGGCCTAGGTCTTTGATATTTGGTATGAAGCTTCATCTAGTGGACCTCTACCAAGATGGTTCAAATTATAGCCCTGAGACCAAAAATGCCCCCACCTCGGGGCCCTTTGGTTTTACATAGACTTATAAAGGGAAAATCTTTAAAAATCTTCTTCTGTGAAACCACATGGCCTAGGTCTTTGATATTTGGTGTGAAATTTTATCCAGTGGACCATCATCAAGATTGTTCAAATTATAGGACCCATTGGTTTTATATAGACTTATATAGGGAAATCTTTAAAAATCTTCTTCTCTGAAACTGCAAGGTCCTTGTCTTTGATATTTGGTATGGAGCTTCATCTAGTGGACCTCTACCAAGATTGTTCACATTATAACCCTCGGGCCACAAATTCCCCCACCCTGGGGCCCTTTGGTTTTACATAGACTTATATAGAGATACTCTTTGAAAATCTTCTCTAAAACTGCCAGGCCCAGGTCTTTGATATTTGGTATGAAGCTTCATCTAGTGGACCTCTATCAAGATTGCTTAAATTATAGCCCTGAGGCCAAAAATGCCCCAGCGCCGGGGCCCTTTGGTTTTACATATATAGCAATAATCTTTGAAAATCTTCTTCTCTGAAACCACAAGACCCAGGTCTTTGATATTTGGTGTGTAGCTTCATCTAGTGGATCTTTGCCAAGATTTTTCAAATTATAGCCTTTGTTGATATTTGGCATGAAGCTTAACCTTTTTAGACCTCCCTCAACATTATGCACATTATAGCCCTGGGGTCAATAATGGCCCTCCCCGGGGCCCACTTGTTACTCTATGGATCAGGTGAGCGATCCAGGGCCATCATGGCTCTCTTGTTAAAGGTCAATGTCACATGGCCAGTATGCCCGCCATGGTGAAAACCTTTAAAAAGAATCAATTGTATCCGTTTAGGGTGAATTGAATCACCTTCATGGGAGACAATTCTTTAAAAATCTTGTTTGTCTCCCTTATCACTAGGGGTCTACTAAAATAATAAAGAATTAAACTGAGCCCCTCTAAAAAGGGTTCTGCACATAAAGGAAACAATTTGCTCCCCACAGGAGCAAATTGTTTCCTTAATATATAGAACCAATTAGCAAATTGTTTCACTTATGTGTAGGACACAGGAGTAAATTCTTTCCTTTATTTGTAAAACCAGTAGCAAATTGTTTTCTGCATGTGTAGAACCCAGGAGCAAATTCTTTCCTATATGTGTAGAACACAGGAGCAAATTCTTTCCTATTTGTGTAGAACCCAGGAGCAAATTCTTTCCTATTTGTGTAGAACCCAGAAGCAAATTCTTTCCTATATGTGTGGAATCTAGAAGAAAATTCTTTCCTATATGTATAGAACCCAGGATCAAATTGTTTCCTATATGTGTAGAATCAAGGAGCAAATATTTTCCTATATACGTCAAATCCTTTTCAGAGGGGCTCAGTTTGTAGGAAAGCAAAGAGGAAGTCACAAAAGTTGGCTCCCTTGGTGGAAAATATATCAGGTGTATCCATGCCCCTTAAGGTGTAAAGAAATGTCAGAATTTTTGGGCCTGTTTTTTTAAACAGAAGATTAGGGGCAACTGATTTTGGAAACACCAATCAAGCTTCCAAGTATCTGAATCCTTTGAGAATGAGGACTGTTCTCAAAGGAAAGACTTTGCTCTCACTCAGAAGGAGAAAACCTTTCAGGATAGTTCAGATATGGATAACCAGTCATTCAGACATCACCCTGTTACACATTGATGTAATAACCAGACACATGCTAGTCATTTGGAAGAAATGGACAAAATCCAAACACATTAGAAACAAGTTGGAAACAGGTTACTAAGTGTTACTCAAGAATTGTAAATGTTTGGTGTCAATTTCTGTATGCTGGTATACACTGGGGCACTTCAAAACTTTTTAGCAAGCATTAGAATTTCTCAAATTTTGGGACTATGCCCATATGTTATCTATAAGTTTGACTTACATCACAAGCACATTAGATTCATTATGGATGCATTCAAGGGATGTCATATACTCCAGTTTTTGCCCACCTCTGATTAATGATTGGTTTGAAATATTCATTTAAGCCACACCCATTTCTGTCTATCAGCCAATCAAATTACTTGATCTAGTTTATTGCTACAAATTCATAAATTGAATGTCAAACAGTGCAGATCCTGATCAGATGGCTTCTTCAGAAGCCATCTGATCTGGATCTACACTGTTTGCAAAGATAGGGGTTGTCATGAACATCAAGATAAGGGTTAACTTGAAAGGGTCATTAAACCTAAAAAAAAGTTTTGAACAACAGGACCCAGGAGATTTCTGTTATTTCCAAACATTTTATATTTATAGGGTAGTGGTATAAGTAAGAACTGGGCAGAACTGTTGAGGCGTCAGAATGGTGAGAGACTGAAACTTGAGCGGGAACTGTTAAAGGAGGAACAGGCCGCCATAGCACAGTTTGTGGAGTCCGAGGAGGATAAACGGAAGCAAACAATGGACACAATGACTGACGGACTAGTCACAAGTTTACATGGTAAGAATTTTCTTTTATATGCCACAATCCAAACCTCTTTATAACACTTATGTTGAGGTCCAAAGCAGAAACCTTGTATGTAGAAAACAACCATATTATAACCAAACAAAAATGTATGGATTATATAGAAAAATGACCATTTATGGTCATTTTTCTATATAATCCATACATTTTTCATGCCCCCGGAATCAAAGATTTGGGGGCATAGAGTTTTTGGTTTGTCTATCTGTCTGTCTGTTGGTCTGTTTTTCTGTCCACAAAAACCTTAACATTGGGCATAACTTTTTAATGGTAACTGATAGGGCTTTCATATTTCACGTGTGCCTTCCTTGTCACAAGACCTTTTCAGTGGTACCATAATTTTTGACCTCCTGACCTTGACCTTGATGTTTGACCTACTTTTAAAAAATTTTAACATTGGCCATAACTTTTGATACTTCACCTGGTCTATTAGGGGGCATCAGCATTTCACAAACACATCTTGTTTATTCTTCTTTAAACCCTGTTATACAGTCGAACTTCAATGGCTCAAACCACTTTGGGACCATGAAAATTTATTCGACACAGGGGTAGTTTGAGCCACTGAAGGTTACTGCCAGGAGGCATAACGAGATGCTTTTGAACATCTTTTCGATGTTCTGTAATGAAAAAGTATGCTGTGTGTACTCATTAGAATCGCCTCACCGAGGCGATTCTAATGAGTACACACAGCATACATTTGCAGGATAAAAGACTAAAATCTTCTTAATTATCCCCCACTATTGTGAAGAGGATTTCCCTAGGGGCTCAAGAGCGAGTTCGACTCAGCCATGATAAACAAGCCATCGGTGTTCGAGCCATCGAAGTTCTTCTGTATACAAAACTGTGCACTATAATCTATGTTTGGAGGACAAATAAGAAAGATATCAAAATACTTCACCTGAATAACTACTAATTCTGTAGATATGAAAGGCAGCTCTGTTGTCCCAAAGAAATGTGTTTTGATAATGTACGATATTTACCCTATGTATACTGACGGCCACCAAACACAATGGCTCATCCAGCTAGTGAAATTCCACTATTAAGACCACCTAAAATTAAGACTAATAGTGCTTTAAAAAAGCTTACAGTATTCGACCTATTTACCGCACATGCTCCTATAAGCGCACACCCAAGCTTTTTCTGGAAAAAGCGCTCACTTTACAGTAACCTCCCAACAAATTCATATTGAGTTTTGCTGCATCTTTGACCCGGGGAAATCATATGTATATGTGGTGAACCCCTATGCTGAAATTCAACTCTATAATCATATCGGAAGCTTTTTTTTCGTATTTTTTTTCGTTTTGAGTGTGCGCTTATTAGGTAGATTTTTCACCACAATATTTTTATACAATTTTGAAAAACTAAGCGCACGGTGCGGTTAATAGGTTGAATACGGTATTTAGTTGGTTGCAGTTATTCTTTCTTTGTGTTTTCCACATACAGTGTCCTACGGTCAAAGGCCACCTTTAGGACTGTTCAAAAGTGGTCTTAAAGACCACTTTTGAACAGTCCCAAAGGTGGTCTTAATATGGGAATTTTACGGTAGTTCTAATGTTCCTTCTGTAGGTGATATGAAGGCAGCAGAAGTAGCTGACATCATGAACAAATACAGCAAGAACTTAGAAACAACCATTACTAAACACACTGACACTAAACAACGACAGGCTGACGAGCTTCATCGTAAACTGGCACAGAGACGTAGGGCAAGAGAAGATGCTCTTAGAGAAAAACAAGCTAAAGAGGTATGACATTAGCTGCAATGAAGAATTACATAATTCATCTCCCCTTAACTCCCTCATAGGGCCTCCATCACGAAAACATGTCTATATAATTTTTACCCCATTGAACCCCACTTTTACGTATATATTAAAACTGGTGTTTAGGGTATACCATATTTTTCTTATTTCTGCTCTAAAATATAGATTGAGAGTACTCGTTAGAACCGCTTGGCTTTAGAACCACTCGAAGCAGAATTAAGAAAAATATCACAATTTTTATGTCCCCGGTAGCGATAGCGGGGACATATTGTTTGCCCTGTCTGTTGGTTTGTTTGTTGGTTTGTATGTGGACAACTTTACGTTGGTCATAATTTTTGAACTGTTGGAGGTAGAGTATTCATATTTGGCATGAAGGTTCCTTGTGACCAGTGCTTCACATTCTTGCACAACGATTTGACCTGTGACCTTGACCTTGACCTTTGACCTACTTGAAAGAAAAAATAACATTGGTCATAACTTTTGAACCGCTTGAGATACAGCCTTCATATTTGGCATGTATATTTCTTGTCACAAAAGCTTTATATTCATGCCAAAAATTTTGAACTGGGACCTTGACCTTGACCTTTGACCTACTTATAATTAAAAAATAACATTTTCGTCATAATTTATGAACCATTTGAGATAAAGCCTTCATATTTTGCATGTAGGTTCCTTGTAACAAGAGCTTTACATTCATGCAAAAATTTTGACCTGTGACATTGACCTTTGACCTACATAAAAGAAAAAGTTAACATTGGTCATAACTTTTGAACCGTTTGAGATAGAGCCTTCATATTTGGCATGTAGGTTCCTTGTAACAAGAGCTTTACATTGCAGTAAAATATTTGACCTGTGACCTTGACCTTTGACCTACTTAAAAGAAAAAAATTAAGTTTTTGGTCATAACTTTCGAACCATTAGGGATAGAGCCTTCATATTTGGCATGTAGGTTCCCTGTGATAAGAGTTTTACATTCATGCAAAATACTTTGACCATGACTTGATCTTTGACATACTTAAAAGAACAAATAAAATTGTTCATAAGTTTTGAATCGTTTAAGATAGAGCCTTCATATTTGGCATGTAGGTTCCTTGTGACAAGAGCTTTACATTCATGCAAAATCTTTTGACCTGTGACCTTGACCTATTACCTACTTTAAAGAAAAAATATTATTGTTCATAACCTGTGAACCGTTTCAGATAGAGCCGTCATATTTGGCATAATAGTTCCTTGTGCCAAGGGCTTCCCACTCAAACCGAAAATCTTGACCTGTGACCTTGACTTTGAACTTTGACCAACTTTGAAAAAAAAAAATGACCATGACCGGGGACATGTTCGTGTTTCACAAACACATCTTGTTCATCTTAAAATTTCTTTTTTTTTTCGGCGATAAAGGTTACAATGTATTTGTATAGGCGTGTTTTTGTAATGTCACAGAGATTATAGAGAATACATCCAATAGCTGCAGATATCCATATATTTGGATATGTTAGAGAGGTTTTCTTCAAAGGGCATGTTGTGTGTGTATTTTGATTTGATAACTTCTTTCATTCATACTTCGGCCGAAAATCATATCCCCTCAAAAACTAGTAGGGCTGTATCTTCTATTCCCTGGATCACTCCAGAGATAAGAAGGAAAATTCGCAGAAGGAATAAGATTCATGCAAAGGCAAAAAAGACGGGAAGTGGTAAACTCCGGACAAAATTTGAAAACTTGAGACGTGAAATCAAGACTGATATAAAAAATCAGCATGATTTGTATGTGAATAACTTGGTAGGTGATGTAAAGGCAAATCCCAGAGACTTCTACAGATATATTAATAGCCAGAAGAAAGACAGGCAAGGTATCCCGCCCCTTAATAAAAGAGGAGGGGACGGGGTTGCTGAATCAGACTCTGAAAGGGCAGAGGAACTAGTTGGTCAATTCAATGATGCATTTAATAAAACTGAGTTCACGGAGGTCCCATTAACTGGAAGATCGGCCCCATTCATGAATAATATTGTTGTGACAGCTGCAGGAGTGATCAAATTACTTCAAGGCTTAAATCCCAGTAAGGCCTTAGGACCTGATGAGCTTCATCCCAGAGTCCTGAAGGAACTAGCAAATGAGTTGGGTCCAGTTTTCGCACACTTGTTTCAACAGTCTCTTGATACGGGTGAAATCCCCAAAGAATGGCTCTTAGCAAACATTTGTCCACTCTTCAAAAAAGGAGATAGGGCTCTTGCCCGCAATTATCGCCCTGTGTCTCTGACTTGTGTTCTGTGTAAATTGCTGGAACATATAGTCTGCTCAAACATCATGGCCCACTTGGACGAGCATAAACTTTTGTCAGACAGACAACATGCATTTAGGAAAAGGCACAGTTGTGAAACTCAGCTAAGCACAGTTATTAATGACTGGGCAAAAATCTTGGATAAAGGGGGACAGGTGGACACATTTATTCTGGACTTCGAGAAGGCTTTTGACACCCCTCCTCATGAACTACTTAAATCTAAGTTATTTGGTTATGGAATTGGGGGAAAGACCCTAAAATGGATAGATTCCTTTCTTTGCTACAGAAAACAGCGGGTTGTTGTTAATGGTGAATCCTCGGAGTGGGCTCCAGTTTTGTCTGGAGTCCCGCAAGGGACCGTTCTTGGTCCACTTTTGTTCTCCCTGTACATCAATGATATTTCCACTGACATTGACTCAGAAATAAGACTGTTCGCAGATGACTGTGTTTGTTACCGGGAAATTAGAGATACAGATGACTCATTGAAACTTCAGGCTGACATAGATAGATTAGGATGTTGGGCACGTAAATGGGGCATGAGATTTCAGCCAGTTAAATGCAATATTATGCAGATAACTAGGAAGAGATCTAATAAAGTTGAGGCTTCTTACACCTTAGAGGGAACGGTCCTCGAGAATGTGGACTCCATTAAATACCTTGGAGTGACAATCTCACACAACTTGAGATGGAATACTCATATTAGCAACATGTGTACTAAGGCAAATAGAACGCTTGGTTTCCTGAGGCGAAATCTGCATCAGTGCCCTCAGGATGTAAAAGAGGCAGCATATAAAGGTCTTGTTCGCCCAATCTTGGAATATGGTAGTTGTATCTGGGACCCCAGTGGAGTGGTCCTTAACGATGAAATTGAGAAAGTTCAGAATAGAGCTGCTAGATTTGTAACAGGAAATTACTGCTTTGAAACTGGGAGCATGACTGGAATACTTGGAAAATTAAAATGGGAGTCTCTCAAGAAAAGGAGAAAAGACAGTAGGCTAATCCTTTTATACAAAGGTCTAAAGGGTGCTGCCAGCATTCCAACAGATGACCTTGTTCCCCCAGCTAGATACTGTAGAAATCACCATTCGTTGGCGTTTCAGACCCTTAGCGCAAGAACTGACATTTATAAAGAGTCGTTCTTCCCCAGAACCATTAGAGATTGGAATGCCCTTCCCGATTCGATTATTTCGACAGCTGAAGGTGCTGATGATTGTGTAGCTAAATTTACCTCTTTGGTTAGAGCTAGGGACTAACTTCCCACATCACAGGTCCTGGTGTATGAATGTCATTTGACGTGTCACCAGTAACAATTCTGATTCTGATTCTGATACTTATTAGAATTGCCTCAGGAAGTTGATTCTGATGAGTACACACAGCATACCCTTATTTTATAGGTCAGCATAAAGATATCCTTAAGTAATTCCAATTATGCCTCATGACCTGGTGTTATGATTAAACCTCAGTAGTCCCATCCACCCATTTGGCCCCGCCCATAGGGGCTTGAAGAAATATATGGGCTGCATGATGCTTCCACCCAGAGCTGAAACCGACCCGCACATGAGTACTGGTAAACCGCTTAGCGGATCTAAGCCTGCCCTGACAAAGCGGTGCAAGTTGGCCCGTCCATGCTTATAAACAAAACCAACTACCCATTACGAAAACATGCTAGACAAAAACATTGTAAATTTAATTGCCAAAAAAGAGAAAAATTTTGGATGAAAAATTGTGCTATTTTTCTTAGTTCCGCTCAAAATATAGACTGTGGGTACTGGTTAGAACCGCCTCATTGAGGCGGTTCTAACCAGTACCCACAGTCTATATTTTAGAGCAGAATTAAGAAAAATAAGGTTTACCCCTGTTGTCCCCAGTTGCACTATATAAAAGTGGAGTTCAAGGGTGTCAGAATTATATAGGCGTGTTTTCATGGTGCTCTATGTAAAACAAATTATTTGAGTACTGAAGTTTGACTGTAGTTGGAGATGCTAAATTAGATTAATTTAGACCATATGTTGAAAAAAACTTCATTGTTGAAAATTGCTTTTCTCTTTAAACTACGAGGTGTATGTATGCCAGAACCTCTTTATAACACTATTGTTTGGTCTAAAGCAAACTGTATTAGTTTTTACAAATGTGTTATGTCCAAACAAAAATGCATAGCTCATATAGAAACATTACCATTTATATTCATTTTTTTTTTTTCTATATAATCTATATTTTTGTGCCTCTATTGTTACACATGTAATATCCAATGTTTTATAATGAGGCTTATGTATATGTTTATGTTAATATTATATTTTATGTATTGGAGGATTAATGCATTATGAAAACGCGCCTATACAATTACGTTGTAAACTTTACCTCCTAAAAATCGAAATTTTTAGATGAAAAATTGTGATTTTTTTCTTATTTCTGCTCAAAATATAGCTTGTGGGTACACGTTAGAACCGCCTCATCGAGGCGGTTCTAAAAGGTACCCACAATCTATATTTTAGAGGAGAAATAAGAAAAATATTTCTGCTCAAAATATAGATTGTGGGTACACGTTAGAACCGCCTCATCGAGGCGATTCTAAAAAGTATCCACAATCTATATTTTAGAGCAGAAATAAGAAAAATAAGGTTTACCCTTGCAAACCCCAGTTTTACTGTATAAAAGTGGGGTTCAATGGGGTCAAAATTATATAGGCATGTTTTTGTGATGGTTTTTTACTGTCTTGTCAGGCTGAACAGAGTGGCCTGCCACCACCACCAGTGAAGGGAGATAACTCCGGCACTAAGATGAAGATGTCACAGAGTGTCCTGGATACTCTTCAAGCAGAGGAAGCTGCAGGTCTCGCTAAGACAGAGACAGATATTGATAATAGTCTTGGTGATGAGGAACGTCGTCAGCTCACAGAAAAACTGAAAGATCATATGGTAGGATAGAAGTTACAAACTTGGCTTCAGATGAGGAATTAATGAGCAGTGTTAACTCTTTCCAAACTAGTGACAACTTCTGTCAACTGCCGATAGCCTTTACAAATAATTCAGACCCTGATCAGACCTGACAAACATTGAGCCTGATCTTGATCCAAGCGGTCTGACACACTGATGGTGTTCCATAAAGATATTTTTTTTAAAAGATAAACATAAAGATAAAAAAATCCACAAACAACAAAAAAGCATGCAAATATATAGAAGGTGTTAGGGCTGGGTACCGCCTTTTGAAATTGTACCGTGGTATACCGTGCTATACACTCATGTAACACGGTACGTACCGTGGTATACCACAGGTTTCAAACACCAGGTGTTTGTACTTCGTAAAATAAAAGAGACAAATAAACAGAGAATCATTACGCGTTTTCTAGGTGTTTAAGGTCGCGAAAAATGTGACATTGGCAACTAGAAAACTGTCGATGGCGCGCCATCGCAAATCCCCACGTTTTCTACAGAGGGGCCAAGTACCGAAAACCCCTCACCCTGGGCCCTAATTTGACTCCATGGTCAAAATATTACCTGTATTATATTCTACTAATCATGCCCTTCAATTTCATATGCCACATGACTATGTTCCAAAAAACTTAAATTTTGACCCTTTGACCCCTCTCCCAGGGCCCCAATCTGACCCCAGGGTCAAAATTTTACTTGTAGTTTTATTCTACCCATTATCCCCTTCGCATAGATATGCAACATGACTATGTTCTGAAAAACTTTAATTTTGACCCCCGACCCCCCCCCAAGTCCGACCCCCAGGGCGTGACCTAGGGGTCACAGCCAAAATCCCGTTCAATATGTTTTACTTTTTTCACAACTAAGTACATGTGCAAAGTTTGGCATCAAAATCTTCAAAATTGACTTTGTAATTGAATTTTATTGATATTTGACCTTTTGACCCCTCCCCAGGGCCCCTGGGGGCGGGGACAAAAAAAAATGTGCTCTTGCGCAAGCCATTCATGCAAGCAACTCGCATACCAAATTTGGTTGAATTCGGGCTAACGGTTTAGGAGGAGATAGCCGGACAGACAGACGGATAGACGGACAGACGGACAGACAGACGGACGGAGGCGATAACAATATCCCCACTTTTTTTTAAAAACGTGGGGATAATAATATTGTCTTTGTAGTTTATCTGGATGCGATCTTTACTGATTGCTATTAATCTGTCCATGGCCTATCACTAATCTTATGCCAATAAATTAGTTAATGCTATCAACAAATAAGACACCATGCTTTTTTTCCAAATTGCCATGTGATAATGAGGGTAAAGTGTGATAATGAGTGTAAAGTAAGCCAAGATTGTAAGTCATTCTCTTCATGTGTCACTTATTATCGATACCTGCTGGTTCAGGACACGACCACGTCTGATGTCCAATCCGCCGATATAGCGGTCCTTTTGATGTTGCGGAATGGCTTTAATTGGCTAAGTATTGAGCATATTTTATAATTACTGACAACATTAACAGGATTAAAGACGTCGGGTTCTTCAGAAGTCGCCACATGCTATTTCCCTGCATTATCCATTTGAACTGTCCCTGGGCAATTTGTGATAAAATTATTTATTCACAGTTCGACACAGCGCAATAAAATAGTATAAATATCACCAGCATAATGATTTTATAAAAGGGAACAGTAAAATTTATTCATCTTTTAAAACATCTTTATCCAGAAACAAACAAAATGTATAAGTAAAAAAGTGTTGATACTATGTGCCTGACATATTTTTACTCCACACATTTAAGTCAATACCAAGCTAAAGCAAGAACTACATGTCATTATTATATTATTGCAAATGGAACCGTTTCTTCCTCTCCATTGCTGCACAGACTGATCAACACACAACATGCTGTCTTGCAATGTCATCTTTGTCAGTCGTGTTCCGACAAGCAGTGCATATATATGTTACAAAGTTTTCACGCAAGATTATTTTGAGCCCCAATTAGCAGGATTAAACTGTTACACTTTGGTTATTAATTTATTACCTATTTATCTCTGTTAATCCAAAGTGGCCGGCATGCGGAACATGCTCTATTAGTTATTACCGCTATTCATCGGAAGTATCCGATAATTTTCATGCCCTATCGGTCGCGTCAGCGTCTTTGAACTGAACAGTGCTCAGCATGACTAGCGACGCATTATAAAAATACTTTGCGTACCTGCGAGGTATTTTTTGGCGGCCGACGCTAGTGAAATCGTTTCGTAAACATATTTTTGTAAACGGAACCTATTCTTCCACTTCATTGCTGCACACTGATCAAAGTGTCATCTTTGTCAGTTGTGTTTCAACAAGCAGTCCATATAATATGTTACAAAGTTTTCACGCAAGATTACTGTGAGCCCCAATTAGCAGGATTAAACTGTTAAGCTTGGTTATAAATTTATGACCTATTTATCTATGTTAATATAAAGTGGCCTGCATGCGGAGCATGCTCTATTAGTCATTACCGCTATTCATCTCGAGTATCCGATAAAATTAGCACCCTATCGGTCGCATCGGCGTCTTTGAACTTAACAGTGCTCAGCTAACTAGCGACGCATTATAAAAGATACTTTGCGTCCCTGCGAGATATTTTTTCGCTGCAAACGCTAGTGAAATCGGTTCACAAACATATTTTCGTTCTTACGCAAACTTTGAATTAAATTATATAAAATTTCCGATAAAATCCGGAACTTGTTGAAAGTACCGGTACGGCCAAAAAGTACCGCGGTACGTACCGACGGAAGAAAATACCGCGGTTTACTGGTGCACCGGTTTTACTGCGCACCCCTAGAAGGTGATCCCTGTCAGATTTCATTGTGTAATACAGTTGAGTCTCTTTATCTGAAACAACTGCTTACGTCAGACTAAATTTTAGGCAATGTTTTAATTTTGCTATATCTTTCTCAGTTTCCAACTCCTTTTATCTCAAACTACTGTTATCTGAAATAAAATATTCCAGTCTTTTGGGGTTTCAGTGAACTGTATTCTGTCCTGGATTTGTGTGTACATGTGCATGGCTGGAAAAATCTGCTTGTCAACTCACCATGGGGAGTGTCAAGTAAAAAGTTTGTTCAGACGCTATGAAACTTACAAAATATATTTGCCTTTGGTCATGAAGGACAGTTAAAATTTTGAAGAATTTCCCAGCTCTGATGCAACATTATACAGATGTGTCTGTTGCTTGTCCCTAATTGTTTGTGGTTTATTTACAGATAATCAAGATATGGTACTAGTTTTGCTAGTTTTATTTGTTTGTTTGGAGTTTCATGGCCCAGTCAACACTATTAAGGTCATATTGAGTCTGTCAGTTACCTATATAGCCCTACTTTTCCTGTGCAGGTTTATTCAAAAGCAGTTAGCCAGTGCAGTGCACATTCTTTCCCCAGGAATTGTCAACTGTATGGGAGGCAGTTTCAAAAAAAAAAAAAAAAAAAAAAAAAAACACTGCCGACACGTCAGGTATTTGTGCAGGCACACCCAATCACAAATTAGATATGCCTCTGTTTGAGCTACCGAGGCTGGCAGTTTTGCTAGCATTATGATAACACACCTGTTTGACATAGTGCTTTTTTAACATCTCCAAAATGGCTCATTTTTCTGGTGAAAATCAGTGATATTTTCCTTATTTATACTGCAAACTTAGGTTGTGGGTGCTCATTAGAACACAACCGCAACCTATGTCTTGGAGCAGAAATAAGAAAAATAATGTTTACCCTTGTAAATCCTAGTTTTGTCTATACAAAGTTGGGTGTAAGGGGGTGTTTATTTCACGAACTTGTTCACGTGATGGTAAGAATATATTTGTGCAGTTTGTAGTATCGCTGTAGAAAACAATCGGAGTGTGTCATTTGGCTAGTGTCTATTAGAGTTAACATGAATTCCTCCATGGCACACCAGGCCCCGAGGTTATAAAACTTTATTCATGTTTAACTCAGCTTAGCATGAACTTAATAATGTTCATAAATATTAATATGCAAATGAAAGAGACAATTTTCCTGATCAGATCAGTACAGAATGTTATTTGTCATGCTCATAAATTTTAAAATGCCAACATCATTTTGTTGGCATTTCTAAAATTTATGAGCAAGGCAAATTAATGCTCAAGTGAGTTGAGCATGACAACAGTTTTATTATCTCAGATCCACATAAAATAGAAAAATTCCCATTTTGCATTGAGAAACTGGAGTTTACATTCAATAAAGTTAAAAGAAATAAATAAATCTGACACCCCTTCATTTCAAAATCAATCTGTTCAAAGGTATTTGGTGGAAGATTCTATTATTATATGGGTAAGAAAGAACAATTTACTCTGGCAGAACCCAATTTGGCAGATCCTAGATGTACAGGGAAGCAAATGGAATGATGTATAACTTTTCTTCCTTTTGTAACATACTGTGTTAATGAACAGGCAGATTTGAGACTTAACCCATCCCGGGGTGCGCAGGGGCCATTCCACACACCTCCACGTCATAAAACGCCATATATCCCAGAGACTGTTCAGATCCCCACCCATAATGCATATATATTTGTGTTCCTTATGATAAGACTCATTCAGTCACACCAACCTAGGGTCTCTTTGTGCTAGGGCAATGTGCTGATGCCATGGCCGGCCCCTCTACTACATAGAAGGCCAGATATCTGAGACACCGTTAAGACTCCCACCCCATAATCATATATATTCTTGTTCCTTATGATTAGACACATTCAGTCACACCAACTAGGCGGTCCACAGGGGCCATTCCTCTCCCCCCACTTCATGAAAGGGCCTCATATCTCAGAAACAGGTCAGATCCCCACCCCTAAACAATATATTTTCTTGGTCCTACTGTTAAGACACATTCAGTGGCAACAATCTTGGCTTTCCTGGGGTCTGCCAGGGCCACGCTTCAACCCCTCCACAGCTTTAAAGGCCTTATATCTCAGGAACTGTACAGATCCCCAGCCCTAAACCATATATATTCTTGTTTCTAATGGTAGGATGCATTCAGTGATGCCAACCTGGGCTCTGTTGGGTCCTTGCCCCATCTCCTCCACATCACAGAAGGCCTGAGTCTACAAGGGTGCTCATTTGGGAATGGGGTTTCATTTTGGAGGCTTTATAATCAATAAATTAACCCTTTTTGTACCAAATGGAATCTTCCTCCTTATATATAGCAGGAGTTCATTTCAAAATTTAGGGGTGTCAGGTTGTGTTTTCATCAAAATTTATTTGGAAAATGACTGAACTTTTAGCAAACAGTGGATGCCCTGATCAGACGTCTTGGCCTGGACTGTTTGCCAGGGTACCCGTTTTGGGGTTTCTGGTACTAAATGGGTTAAAATGATACATGGCTGTCAGTAAGCAGTGCCCGCCTGAGCTATGGTGAGCATAGTGGCCCATGGGTCTCTTGTATTGAAAACTGCATAGGTTTTTCAGAAGCTGGCTGATATGAGAATCTGTATTGTTTTCCATTCTGTTTCTGAAGCTATGGTAAAAAAAATGGGAGTCATGCAACACAAGTGGCTGAAAATCAGGGAGGAGTGTAGCTTACTGTAATATTCAACATTAGCCTTGTCATAAGAAAATCTGTCCTGGGTTTGCGACCAGGTAAAACACAAACCAGTCTGCTCTGTTACACAGTCTAGCAAGAATCTTGAAATTTTAGAAAGAGATATTGCTCCATCAAGCTGATCAGACTGTGCAGATGAGCGGACTGATTTGCACCTTTGTTGGGTCACAAATGGCAAAAACCATTGTGTCTCATATTTATCATTATGCATTATAGGACGAGTTTAATTTTCTTTGTGGCTTACTAATGAAGGGATGCATGCATCCTAGTGGTCATCATTTTCAGATATTAACCCATAAAATGCCAATCACAACCACAACAATTGTCGTCTGCTTTGCCGTCTGCTGGTTACCTTAGAAGTAAGTTTTTTTGGCAAACAGTGTGGGCCCAGATCAGACTGCTCACTGGGCCCACACTGTTTGCCTATATGCAAAATATTTTAAACAGTTTGGAAAAAAATCAGCAGACGACATAAGCAGATGACATTTTCAGATATAGGTTTTCTCTGCATCTTAAGGATTAAAGGACCTTCTGTGCAGGCAGACTCTAATAAAAAATTTTTTCGCAGGATCGGATGTCATCACAAGGAGTGCTGCCCCAGGATCTGAAAGACAAGCTACTCCAACAACACAAGGATGCCGAGAGTTCCCTGGCTCAGGTACATGAGGCTCGCCGACAACAACAGGTGAAGAATCTCCGTGACAAGATGGCACATAGACGGAAACACAAGTTTGATAAGCTACGGGATGACCAGGAGAAATACAAGAAAGAGGTAATAGTTTGGTAAATGCTATTAACATGTCTATGCTAAAATGTTCTGCTAAGCAGTGCCCAGTTCAAAGCATTCTTAGCTTAACAGGCATTTGATGGCCAAAATATAAACTTTTCTAATAAGTTCAATAAGTACTATATCTAATGCAGTGGTATTTTTGCTAAAAAGTCAGACCAACAATATCAATAGTTTTACATCATCACATGATCAAGTCCGTGAAATGAACACCCCCTTAAACCCCATTTTATATGGAGAAAACTGGGGTTTATGGGGTATACATTATTTTTTCTTATTTCCGCTCCAAGACATAGGTTGTAGGTACTCGTTAGAACCACCTCAGTGAGGCAGTTCTAACGAGCACCCACAACCTATGTTTGCTGTATAAATAAGAATAGTATCATCGATTTTTATGAGAAAAGTAGGCATTTTTGGAGGTATGAAAAATGCACTATGTCCCGTGGGTGTGTTATCGTAATGTGATTGGCTCCAGAATAGTTTAGTGTAGGCATAAACATGTATTAAAAAGCCTTCTTAGTGTACAAAGTTTGATTCAAGTTTCTGAGTTTGTACTTATATGACCTAACTGCTTTGGCAGCAGTGGCCAGTTATTCAATACTAACGATGTCGTTAGTTAACACATTGTTAAAACGTGGATCATTTACAGTATGGCCAGAATTGTACTAATATTGTTGCTGAACAAAATATGAGTGAGTGAGTGTGAGTGTGTTTCAGTTTTATGTCCGACCAACAGCTAAGGTCATATGAAGATGGGACCTTGGTTTAAAGACTCATCCGAAAGTCTGATGAAGCCCGGGATTGATACTGCAATCCCTGGTTTATCAGGCAAGTAGCATAACCACTACACCACAGAGGTTTCTGAACAAAATGTGAAAGCTTAAAGCTGCTCACTTTTTTCAGTGAAAATCGCCACTGCATCATATATTGTGCTTGCTAGAACTGATAACATTTTGAGCACTAACAAGCTTGAACAACAGGGCCTAGAGGATAGTGTATTGAAAGCCTTTCCAGTACACAAAGATACATATTAATTCCTGAATTTGTACCTCTGTGATTTACATTACGCAAACACGCCTATACAAATACATTGCCACCTTTATCGCCGAAAAAATGAAAATTGTATGATGAAAAATTGTGATATTTTTCTTATTTCTGCCCCAAATATAGATTGTGGGCACTCGTTAGAACGAGTACCCACAATCTTTTTTTTAGAGCAGAAATAAGAAAAATAATGTATACCCCAGGAAACCCCAGTTTTACTATATAAAAGTGGGGTTCAGGGGGGTCAAAATTATATAGGCGTGTTTTCATGATGAACTGGTTGTTTTCTTCTGCTGGATTAAATTAGGTATGATATTCCTTACTTCTTGTTAGACACATTTATTGTGGGTACTTGTAAGAATCCCTTTAATGGGGCTATTCTATCAAGTACCCACAACATGTGTTTTTTATGGGTATATAAGAAAAAATATCCTCATTGCTCCTCCTTGTCTGAATTTGCTGCAAAAATCCTGAAAATTCGAACACCTTGAGGACTTGCTGTAATACTCCTAAAATTTTAATAAATTTGTTTTATGATCCATCAAGGAGTCAAAAAGGTGCAGACAGATTGGCAAACAGTGTAGACCTTGATCAGACTATTCCTTCAGGAGCAGTCTGATCAGGGTCTTTACTGTTTGCTTGGGCCTATATGTCGCAGAATCGATCCCGGGCTTCTCCAGACTTTCGGATGAGTCTTTTAAACCGAGGTCCCATCTCCGTATGACTTTAGCTGTTGGTGGGACGTAAAACTCGAACACTCACTCATTCCTGTTACTTAGGATCAATACGATATGCACTCCATATTATTCAGTTAGTCATTTACTGACATGATTCATTTCTTTTGTATTTAAATTTCTAAATACTAGTTGACTGCTAGAATGATCCAAGATGGCAGAAATGATGAACTGGAGCGTGAGCTAGAATCATTGAAACGTCTGTTTGAACAAGAAATGGCCGCAGCTGAAGCTGAAGTGGATGCAGAGGAAAATGAACATTTACAGAAAATAACAAAAACTCTGAGTGAAGAACATACTCAAGGCCTGAGGGAGAAACAGCGAGATATATTGAAGGCCATCAAGGATCAGTGTCCCGAGGCAGAGCAGATTGCAATGAACAGATTGATGGACGAGCATCGCCGAGATCTGGAGTCACTTCAGCAGGAACTGTCACTGGAGAGAGATAGACAGATTAGTGATATACAGGTTAGTAAAGACTCAGATAACAGAAACTGTCTGACATAAAGCTCTGTTTGTTTGAAAGCTCACTCTGTTTTGTTGGAAGACTTGCCAGTTGATAGTTGTGACTTGCAAAGTTTCATAACAGTATTGTATTGCATTATTAATAGGCGGGTAGCAGGTAATAATTTTGCATATGTTTTGGTCCAGTGTCCAAGATTTATTCTAAAGTGAATAAGATTCTTTTTTTGAAAAATTCCTAGGGACACAGCCCAAAATGTAAGTATTATTATACCCCCGGCATACGGAGTATGCCATGGGGGTATATAGTTTTCGTCTTTTCTGTGTGTGTGTAAACTTTCTGTGTGTGTGTGTGTAAACTTTTTTTTGTGTCAAAGATTTCTCAGGAACTACTATACCTAGAAACTTGAAATTTGGTACAAACAACATGCATAACTAGTTGTATTGTGGGAAAGAAAATTGGGGCTGTGGGGCCAGGTTCTTTAGAGTTATTCCCCTTTGTTATATTTGCTACTGAGATGTGCATTTTGTGACTTACCTTAAATTTTGTGTCAAAGATTTCTCAAGATCTACTGTACCTAGAAACTTGAAATTTGGTACAAGCAACATGCATAACTAGTTGTATTGTGGGAAAGAAAATTGGGGCTGTGGGGCCAGGTTCTTTAGAGTTATTCCCCTTTGTTATATTTTTTTTACCTAGGTTTTGGACTGCTGTCCAACTAGTTTTAACATTACCTGAGTAGGAATTTTCTCCAGAAATCTGTGGAAGCATGGTCCAGAATCTAGGAGATTTAGACACCTGGGTCCCTGTTAAGTTTTGTCTGTTTAATATCCTTGTAAGAACACAACAGAATTAAATGAAGTCATAGCACCCAAACTATGGGTCATGGGATCAGTTTCTGGCTTCTCTAGACTTTCAGTTGAGTATTCGAACTGAGGTCCCATCTCCATATGACCTTTGTTGTCAATATATAGAGAGTAAAAGCACACACATGCATGCTAAGACAAACACACAGTCATAGCTACAGTATTATAGGAGTATTAAGAGTAATTCACAGATTAATTTTCTTATTTCTCTATAAAAATAGAAGTTAAGGCAATGATCAGGAATCTATACAATTAACCCACAGCTCCCATCAGAGACACCAAAGGGAAAGAAACACAAACACGAAATAACAGACCCTAATGGAAACATCAATAGCGGAAAGTCAAAAGGACAGTTACTTTCCCACAAAATGGCCAAAGGCTATCCAAAATAAAATAATATAAACAACACAAACACCCAAAGACAAACCATAACAAAAATAAATGGCGACAGAAGAACCGCCTTGGAACAGTCAGTGGAAACAAATTCCACTGGGGGGCTTAAATCGATTTTACGTGGCCACAATCCTCGCCCTTACTTCCGTCGCGATTAAGACAAACAATTTGTTCAGACAGCATGAAGGCCTCCTAACTCAAAACCTATGTTGTGTGTACTTGTTTAGAGGCAATTCTAACAAGTACACACAACATAGGTTTTCAAGGATGAATATTGAAAATTATCACTTTAATTGTCCTCATTGCTTCCTCATATCTGGAAGTAAAGTCCAATCATAGTTGCTTGATATCACATTTTTCTAGGCTAAGCTTGCAGCCAGGAGATCTCGTAGGCTGGCCGAGTCTCAACGTAAGCTGGAAGAGGAGGAAGCTCAGAGAGTGGTTGCTGACCAGCGTAAGCAGATGCAGCAGCAGGATACTGTCGGCAGACCTGGGGCTGGGGATGGTATGCAGACTCAGGACTCTGGGTTGCTGGTTGCTCCCAAGTTGACATATGGAGAATATACGGAAGAACAGGCTCTTAAGAAACAGCAGGTATTTGAAATATAATATTGGAAATTTGACATTGATGCTTATTTTTAAAAATGAAGCAGATTAAGCTGGCCCTTCCTGTCTTCATACTTCAGGAAAGTCCAGTTTGAGTTCAATATTGTGCAATGGTTTGCACATATTTGTTTGAGGTTTAACGTCCCCGTCAACACTATATAGAAAAACAGATGTGAAGGCAATGATCAGGAATCAATACAATCAACCCACAGCTCCCATCATTTGGAGATGTTGCTTCCAATTTTGTGGGACTTTTACCTCACATGGAGATGAAATGACATCTCAAGGCCTGCTGCCTAGTGAAGCCAAAAGGCCTATATGCATTCCGACTCACACCAATTTGCCTGGCCAGGCTTAGTCCTTCTAAGCGGTTTACCAGTCCCCATGTGTGGTCAGTTTCAGCTCTGCGTGGAAGCATCATGCAGCCCAATCTATTTCTCCAAGGCCCGATGGGCGGGGGCACAAATGGTTTGCACATAACCAGTAGCCTGTTGTGCCCAAGTACTAACTCAAGCATGGTTTGTGATCAAACCTTGGAAGTCATATACACAACAACCTCTTTATAACACTTTTAATGGGCTCCAAAGCAGAAACCTTGTTGGTGAAAAATGAAATTTTACATTGATGTTTATTTTCGAAAATGAAGCAGATTAAGCTAGTCCTTCCTGTCTTCATACTTCAGGAAGGTCCAGTTTGAGTTCAGTATGGTGTAATGGTTTATGCCTTTTATGGTCATTTTTCTATATAATCTATATTTTTTGGGATTCATCTTGAAACTGCATTATATCCAAAACTGTGTTATAACAAACAGTGTTATAATGAGGTGGTGATGTATATTGTATCAACAGCAAAAAATGAATAGATCTCAAACAGTGTAGGCCCAGTTATGATACTGTTGTGTTGTGTCTTGAATTAGACCCCTTGTATTGAAAGCAAGCCATTACTATGTTAAAGCAACAGCCACTAAAATTAAATGTAAGGATTGATGCATGTGTTTTAAAATGTTTTGAAGTTTGTCAGTGATGTATTGTTTGTTTCAAACTCATAGTCAGCAAAGCTTAAGCATGCAAAAGTTCAGCAAAAGTTTTAAAAGCAGCCCAGTTTATAGTAATGTAAACTGCTTATGTGATAGAATTTCTTGCCTTTTTGATTGATTTGCCTTTCTGATTGAATTTCCTACCTTTATGATTGAATTCCTTTCCTGTGTGATGGACTTTGTGTCACCAAAAAATGGGATTGATGCAGCAAATTAATTTCTGTAGAGTACAGTAAAATTCCTATATTAAGACCACCATTTTGACTGTTCAAAAGTGGTCTGAAATAAAAATCAAAAACGAGTTCCTGTAAGAGCAATGAAAACATTCATAAGAAAGAAGATGGGTCATACTACGTAGTTTCGGCTAATAAAGCCTCATCAGTGACCCTGTAATGATCCAGCAAAGAAAGCCAGAGGAAACATACTGCAATTTTGCAAATTTCGAATAGGCAGTCGATTCAAAGACTGATATAAATCAAAATGAGGTCCAAATAAATAAAAACCTGTCTAGAATATGAGTCTAAACCAACAATTTTTTTCTGATTTCTCAGAATATTCACGCTGATCTCAAAGGACCAAAAATAAAATATAAACTGCACTATGGTTGATGTACGGGGAGGCGTTTTACGGCCGCCACATGGCACAACACCAGCTGCAGTGAAGGCAAATAAAAATCAAAAATGAGTTCCTTTAAGAGCAATGAAAACATTCATAAGAAAGAAGATGGGTCATACTACGTAGTTTCGGCTAATAAAGCCTCATCAGTGACCCTGTAATGATCCGGCAAAGAAAGCCAGAGGAAACATACTGCAATTTTGCAAATTTCGAATAGGCAGTCGATTCAAAGACTGATATAAATCAAAATGAGGTCCAAATAAATAAAAACCTGTCTAGAATATGAGTCTAAACCAACAATTTTTTTCTGATTTCTCAGAATATTCATGCTGATCTCAAAGGACCAAAAGTAAAATATAAACTGCACTATAGTTGATATACGGGGAGACGTTTTACGGCCGCCACACGGCACAACACCAGCTGCAGTGAAGGCAAATAAAAATCAAAAATGAGTTCCTTTAAGAGCAATGAAAACATTCATAAGAAAGAAGATGGGTCATACTACGTAGTTTCGGCTAATAAAGCCTCATCAGTGACCCTGTAATGATCCGGCAAAGAAAGCCAGAGGAAACATACTGCAATTTTGCAAATTTCGAATAGGCAGTCGATTCAAAGACTGATATAAATCAAAATGAGGTCCAAATAAATAAAAACCTGTCTAGAATATGAGTCTAAACCAACAATTTTTTTCTGATTTCTCAGAATATTCACGCTGATCTCAAAGGACCAAAAGTAAAATATAAACTGCACTATAGTTGATGTACGGGGAGACGTTTTACGGCCGCCACACAGCACAACACCAGCTGCAGTGAAGGCAAATAAAAATCAAAAATGAGTTCCTTTAAGAGCAATGAAAACATTCATAAGAAAGACCACTTTTGAACAGTCCCCAAGTGGTCTCTGACCTGAGGACACTGTATGCAGAAAACACATGTCAAGAATAACTGCAGCCTACTAAATATGCTTTTTAAAGCAGAATTAGTCTTAATTTTAGGTGGTCTTTATAGCGGATTTCACTGTATTTTTTCAATCCATTACAGTGTCTCCTATTGAAGGTCATTGCATTCAGATAAGAGCTATCTTTGTTACCCAAACTTCAAAGGTGATTGACTGATTTTTGCAATGAAATTCCAGAGAATCTCCTTTTGCTTGATTTTAGGAACGCAATAAAGAGAATCTCCGTAAACAGCAAGAGAAGGAACACGAGGGCGCTGTCACCAAATTAGATGAAGATGCTGAGCGACAAGAAGAGATGTTAAAGAAACAGATACAAGAAGAGAGAAACAAGATTCTCCTGGAGAAGAAGAACAGACTGGCTACTGAACTTGCTGCCAGAAATGACCTCAGTGAGGAGCAGCTGGCTGCTGTAAGTTAAGTTTTTATACTTATCTGTCCCTTCTGCTGAGTCAAGAAAGACAGTTGTCTGTTTCTGGTGAAAGAATGTGCACTCTACTGCTTATGTATAAGCCTGCCCAGGAGAATTGTGGTTATGTAAACTTATTGACTATTTATAGTGCTGAATGGGTCATTAAATGCGAAACCAAACCAAGCCTTAATATAGAGAAGCCTTTCAGATTTTTTTTTTTCAGCAAAAATATACATGTTTGAGATATTCTACTTGCTAGATCATTGAGTATTTTAACTGCTAACAAGTTTGTTAAGCTAGCAATGCTTTCAACAACATGGCCAAGCTCAGTTAACCATTACCCTGCTGGACTCGTCAGCCCATACATTTACAATGTAGATCTAGATCAGTTGGCTTATGAAGAATACAGAATAGAAATAAATAAACATGTTAACAAATGATTGGAGTTGGAAAACTTTGACCGATAATGCTACCACGAAAATTATACTGAATACTTTTCTAATAATGAAGTGTTTTAATGAGTACCAAGAGTCTACAATATAAAGCCTGCTATCTACCACTGACCATCAGACAGCCGCCGACCCTGAACAAAATTAAGGTACCGGGTTGTATATAGTGTCGATAGTCGCCTCCCTAAGATGACAGAGCGCTGCGTAAAAAGTAAATTCTGATTGTGCTCGTGCACTTGGGCATTGGCAAACAGTGTATATCTAATCAGACGTCACATTATTGTCTGATCAGGGCCACTGTGCTTGCTTAAAATACTGGAATTTAAGGGTTAAACAAACAGTTTGATTCTCAGTTCAGGGCTATTTTCCCAACTTATATTCATAGACAATCGACTCACCAGTACTCTGTGTTTTGATTATAACCTTGGACCTACTTCTGACTTATTCATCTCTTGTCTTTTTCCAGCTGATGGCTCAACATGAACATGAGCTGGAGGAGTTAGCTGACAGACTCGACAAGGACAAGGAACGCCAGCTGTTTGCACTCCGAATCAAACTGGACAACAGACGACAACGTAAACTGGAAGACCTGAGACGTAAACATGATGTAGATGTCGCTAAAGAGATGCTGGAACAGAAGAAAGAGTTGAATGACATACGACTTAAGAAAGCAATTAATGCCGAGCGGAAGGCCATACATGAGGGAATCAAGGATAATGGAGAAGAAGAGAGTGAGAAGGTTATCAAGGCTGTACTGGCACAGAGACAGGCTCAGGTAGGAGTTTCAGTTTGATGGTAGGGGGTTAAGTTTGATGGTGGGGGGTTCAGTTTCAGAGAAAGGCTCAGGTAGGAGATTAAGTTGATTTCTAGGCATTAGTTTGTTTATTTGATTTGAGGTTAAACATCCCCATCAACACTGTAAAGGTTTTTGTTTGTTTGATTTGAGGTTTAACGTCCCCGCCAACACTGTAAAGGTCATTTTGGAGACGTTGCTTCCAATTTTGTGGGACTTTTATCCGACATTGAGATGAAATGACATCTCAAGCCCTGTCACCCAATGAAATCAATAGGGTTTATTAGCTTGGGCGATCCGCCTCGCACCGCGGTTCCTGGACAGGCTTAGATCCCCTAAGCGGTTTACCGGTACTAGTGTGTGGGCCAGATTGAGCTCTGCGTGGAAGCATCATGCAGCCCATATATTCTTCAAGCCCCTATGGGCGGGGGCCTCCACACACTGTAAAGGTAATTTTGGAGACGTTGCTTCCAATTTTGTGGGACTTTTACCCGACATTGAGGTGAAATGGCATCTCAACGCAAACGAAACCAATAGGGTTTATTAGCATGGACGGTCCGCCTTGCACCGCGGTTCCTGTACCGGCTTAGATCCTCTAAGCGGTTTACCAGTACTAGTGTGCGGGCCGGATTCAGCTCTGCGTGGAATCATCATGCAGCCCATATATTTCTTCAAGCCCCTATGGGGGGAGGGGGGGGGGCGTTCTAGGCATTAGGAAAATAAATGAGAGCAAATGAGGTTATCAAGGCTGTGCTGGTAGGAGGTTCACTTTTATTTCTAGGTATTAGGAAAATAAATAATTCATTCTTGAATGAGAGATAAACTTACCTTCCATATCTGTATAATAGACCGTTTTAGCTCGGCTGTTTTTTTGGACATTTTGTAATATCTCTGTCATTACTGAACATATTTACTTGAAACTCGGACTAGTTGTTCATTATGAAAAGGGGCTGCAGCCAAGCGTTGACAACCGCATGCATTGCTCTTGTTTTTATCTAAATAATAATCTGTGCTGTTTTGTTTTCTTGTTTATGATAAGAGACATGACAAAATCTACAATAAGACCTGTGCAACCAACTAAGATTCAGATCAGCCTGCACATCTGCACAGTCTGATCAGAGTGTTTGCTGTTTGCATGAGCCTTCTATAGCATCTGGGCTATAGGGCAACAAGAGAATGCTCCTACCGAGCTGACCTGACAGGCAGGCTTAACTGAGTCTTCAACAATAGCACATGTCTTATTGTAGGTTTTGTCATGCGCTGGCTCATAAAATATTGATTTTGGGATTTCATCTTGTCGCAAAGCAAAGTCTTGCAAGAGCCATTGCTGCTGAAGAGAAGACCTGAAGGTAGCTTCATACAAGAATGCACACATCTACCCTTTTAAGGTTTTTGTTTGTTTGTTTGATTTGAGGTTTAACGTCCCCGTCAACACTGTAAAGGTCATTTTGGAGACGTTGCTTCCGATTTTGTGGGACTTTTACCCAACATTGAGATGAAATGACATCTCAAGCCCTGTCGCCCAATGAAACCAATAGGGTTTATTAGCATGGAAGGACCGCCTCGCATCGCGGTTCCTGGACAGGCTTAGATCCTCTAAGCGGTTTACCAGTACTAGTGTGCGGGCCGGATTCAGCTCTGCCTGGAAGCATTACGCAGCCCATATATTTCTTCAAGCCCCTATGGGTGGGGGGCCGGTCCCTTTAAGGTGAATTGGAACACCTTCAGGGGAGGCAACTCCTGCAAAAGTATTTGTCTCCCATGTCAATAGGGGTCAACTCTGAAAGGAGCAAATTCTTTCCTTTAAGAGTAGACCCCTTGTTCAGTGGGACAGGACATACAGAAAAAAGCAAACAGAAGTCCGGAAATTTGTCTTCCTTTGAAAAATGGTAGAATGATAAAGACCTCTTGTTTCAGAAAGTAGTATCCCTTGAACCCATGGTGGACTCTGCCATTGTTGTATTTTGGACAAATTCATTTATCATTTAAAGGGTGTCCGGTCTATTTTTTCGTTTTTATTATTATTATTTTTTTTTTTTGCCAGAAAAAGTGCAGAGATGTGAGCGAGTAGCAGTAATAGGAGAAAAAAGAAAAAAAAAGATCCAGGATGCACTGTTTGCCTGTGTCAGATTTACAGGTATCCTGGTGAGAATGGGTTAAAAATGGCTGCTAAATTTTTTAGTCATATTCAGGGATAAACCATTTAAATGTTCTGAAAAAGGGGTGATCCTTTGAAGCAAGGACCACATCCCAGAACTGAAAACCTTTGGGTGTACAAGATTTTCTTTGCCAGACTGGCTAGTTTTGGCCAATTAGGCCCCATCAGTGGCCCTCAAATATTTCCTAAATTAAGCAGAATAAAATATAACCAACACTATGATGAAGTTTTGGACAAGGGTCCAGAACAACGGACCCGATCACTTAAAACATTAAGAGAATGAGACTTCCATTACAATAACACTCCTGTAAGGCATAGTACATTCTTTAACCCTTTTTGTACCAGATAGAATCTTCCTCCTTATATATATGATGAGTCCATTTCAAAATTTAGGGGTGTCAGGTTATGTTTTAAACAAAATTTATTTGGAAAATGGCTGAACTTTTTGCAAACAGTGTAGGCCCTAATCAGCTGCCGCGTTCTGCGGCGTCTGATCTGGGCCTGCACTGTTTGCCAGAGTACCAATTTTGGGGTTTCCGGGGTTCCGGGTCGTTTCGCCCGTGGGTCGTTTCGCCGGGTCGTTTCGCCCTGAGTCGTTTCGCCCTGATTTTGGGTGTGGGTCGTTTCGCCCTTACCTGGTGGGTCGTTTCGCCCGTGAGTCGTTTCGCCCGTGGGTCGTTTCGCCGCAATTATATTTTAAGGGAGTGACAAACGGAATGGATGAGCAAATGGACAGATGGATGAATAAATAAATGAATAAATGGGTGAATGGGGTTGTGCGTTGGTAGATGAACGGACGAACTGATGAACGAACGACCACCCACATTCCATGACTGCAGCAGAAATTGCAGACTATGGGTACTACCCACAAAACACACAACGAACATGCAACACATTGTTTTTCATATTTCCGCCCCAAAATACACAGACCGTTGGTTATCGTTAGAACCGCTTCGCCGAGGCGTTTCTAACGAGCACCCGAGCAGAAATATGAAAAATATAAGAATCTTTGATCAGAACAATTTTGATTTTTTTATTTGGTGGTACAAGTTTCCAGTATTTGAATAAGCATGTTTTCGTAATGCAAACTATTAAACAGACCAGTATGATAACACAGCCTTGCGACATAGTGCATGTTTTCACATCTCTAAAATGACTATTTTTATGCCCCCGCATCATATGATGCCGGGGGCATATAGTTTTTGGGTTTTCCGTACGTGCGTACGTGCGTACATGTGTACGTCCGTCTGTACGTGTGTGTGTACGTACGTACGTACGTACGTACGTGATCCTGTAACCTCAGGTTAAAGTTTTTGTAAGAGGTAGAGCCTGAACTTTTAGAACTCATATTTTCCTAACCATTTGATGGAACTGGTTCATCTTTGGTATGATGATAGATATAGGTCCAAAGTTTTATTAAGCAATACCCCCACCCATGCCTGTGACCTCAAGGTCAAGGTCACAGACTTAGAAATTTTCAATGTTAAAGACTCAGGTTAAGGTTTTTGTAACAGGTAGAATTGAATATTTTAGAACTCATATTTTCCAAACCATTTGACGCAATTGGTTCATATTTGGTATGATTATAGATATAGGACCAAAGTTTTATTCAGCGATACCCCCACCCATGCCCATGGCGTCAAGGTCATGGACTTAGAAATTTCCCATGTTAAAGACTCCAGTTAAGGTATTTGTACCTGGTAGAACCTGAACTTTTATGATGGCTTTGGTTCATATGATGATAGATATAGGTACAATGTTTTATTCAGCAATACCCCCACCCATGCCTATAACCTCAAGGTCAAGGTCACAGACTTAGACAATTTTAATGTGAAAGATTTTAAATATCTCACATTTTCCAAACTATATTATGGTTTTGGCTTATGTATGCTATGATGATAGATACAGGTCCAAATGTTTATTTGGCAATACCCCCACTCATGCCTATGGCTTCAAGGTCAAGGTCACAGACTTAGAAATTTTTAATTAGATATTTTCCAAATCATGCGATGGATTGAGTTGATATTTGATATGATGTTAGATACCTGTCCATTTTATTCAGCGATACCCCCACCCATGCCCATGAGCTCAAGGTCAAGGCCACAGACTTAAAAAATTTTAATTATCCCCGCGCACAACATAGCTCTAGCGTCTATATTTCTTCACTGATTTCAATATAACTTCACACAAATGTTCCTTATGACAATACCTCGAACGAGTTTGACTTTCAAGGTCAAGGTCACTGTGGCTATTTTTAGAAAAACTTTGTCATCGCTCTAGCGCCTGCATTTCTTCACTGGTTTCAAAATAACTTCACACAAATGTTCCTTATGACAATTCCTCGAACGAGTTTGACTTTCAAGGTCAAGGTCACTGTGGCTATTTTTAGAAAAACTTTGTCATTGCTCTAGCGCTTACATTTTTTCACCAATTTCAATATTACTTCACACAAATGTTCCTTATGACAATATCTGTACCAAGTTCCACTTTCAAGGTCAAGGTCACTGTGGCTATTTTTAGAAAAACTTTGTCATCGCTCTAGCGCCTGCATTTCTTCACTGGTTTCAAAATAACTTCACACAAATGTTCCTTATGACAATTTCTCGAACGAGTTTGACTTTCAAGATCAAGGTCACTGTGGCTATTTTTAGAAAAACTTTGTCATTGCTCTAGCGCTTACATTTTTTCACCAATTTCAATATTACTTCACACAAATGTTCCTTATGACAATATCTCTACCAAGTTCCACTTTCAAGGTCAAGGTCACTGCGACTACATTTCTTCACTGATATCAATATAACTTCACACAAATGTTCCTTATGACAATACCTCGAGCGAGTTCGACTTTCAAGGTCAAGGTCACTGTGGCTATTTGTAGAAAAACTTTGTCATTACTCTAGCGCTTACATTTTTTCACCAATTTCAATATAACTTCTCATAAATGTTCCTGATGACAAGGTCACACACTTAGAAAATTTTGTTGCAACATGGATTTTCGGGGTGAGGCGGGGCCCTTGGCGGGGGCATCTGTGTCGTCTGGACACATTTCTAGTTATTATGAAAATCTGTGGTATTTTTTCTTATCTATACTGCAAACAGTAACAAGAACTCACAACCTTTGTCTTGTAGCAGAAATAACAAAAATAATGTATACCCCACTAAACCCCAGTTTTCTTAATATAAGGTGGGGTTTAGGGGGTGTTCACTCCACGGACATGTTCATGTGATGCTATGATTTCAATGTTATGCTTTGTTATATATTTATAATGTAAAATATGTGTTTTGTTATGCATACAATTATGGGGGGGGGGGGGGGGAATGAAAAGAAAGTATAAAACGTTATGTTTCTATTCCTACCCAGGTTGAGCTACAGTAGAGTCTGTATAAAAGTTAAACCAACTTTTTACACATGGCACTTAAGGTGTAATATTGATTATTACTCCTCTTTAAGTGACATAATTGTAAACGTTTATCCAAACACCACTGTTTAGAAATATTTTGTCTTTTGGAATTGAGGTTTAAAGTCCCCGGCAACACAATTAACGTAATAATGTAACCAGTTATATCACGCCACTATTTGGGCAAAAAGAACAACTGCTAAGTAAATAAAACATCATGTGAGCAAGTCTATGCAATAGCGTCCCCTCTAAACCCAACTTTATGCAGTGAAAAATGGGTTTTCGCATATACTTTATTTCTCTTATTTCTGATTCTAGAACATAGACAATTAGACGGTTCTAATCCAAAATCTATGTTTTGAGCAGAAAGAAAAATATGCCACATTTTTAAATTTAAACAGTCATTTTCACACAGCCGTAAATCCCATTTTATTGCAAAGACTTGTTAACCTTATGTGAGCTCGAATATCTTTCTCAAAAAGGTGGTAGCTCAGTTGCTCAAACCTGACGTAGAAGCCGTCAGTAGGTCGTCCAGCTGCACCACACGAGGGCAAAACCATGTTTTCCGGAACTCCCAATACCCCCATCAATCCCTTTACATACCAAAATAAACATAACCTCAATCAATAGGGCTTGAAAAAAATAAGGGCGAAACGACCCACCTAATCAGGGCGAAACGACCCACGGGCGAAACGACCCAGGGCGAAACGACCCACGGGCGAAACGACTCATGGGCGAAACGACTCACGGGCGAAACGACCCGATACCGGTTTCCGGTACAAAATGGGTTAATATTTCAAAAATTGGTTTTTGTGATATTTTATACTCCACACATTATTTGTGGTAGCTTGTTAGATTGCCTCTTAAGACGGTTCTAACACATAGCAACAACCTTTGTGGCCCTTGCCTACCAGGGCTGGGAGAAAAAGATTGGGCTGCATGTTGCTTCCAGGCAGAGCTGAAACCTACTGCATGTGAGTACTGGTAAACTGCTTAGAGGGTCTAAGCCTGTTTGTTTTACATGATATTAAGTTGATATTTTATGCTACACAGGAAATGAATGACCTTGAGAAACAGAATGCTGCTGAAAGGAGAATGATGGTTGATGATGCCCTCAATAAATTCAATGAGAAATATGACAAACTCAGAGATGACATGATGAAACGCCACGACAAGGAACTAAGAGATCTTATGGTCAGTACATGTACTTTCTGTAATTATGATATAGGAATTCTTGTGCTGTACTTCATGTTAAATATGTTCTGATAGCAAACAAACAATACAGCGTAGAAATGAAAATATTAAATTGTCCAAGTTTTTCTTGGCCAGACTATCAGATATTTTTAAAAGTCCATGATGAAATCCAAAGCATTAGAAAATATGATCTAGACTTATGACTTTACGGTCACCACAGATTGCCTAAATACCAGCTGTAGTGAGGTTAAATATGTTCAGTAGAAAGGTAATTATGTCTCCCCCGAATTTTTTTTTTTTCGGAGAGACATATTGTTTTTCCCCCGGGCGTCTGTCTGTCTGCCTGTCCATCTGTCACACATTCGTGTCCTCTCTATAACTTGCAAACCGTTCGAGCTACCTTCACGAACTTCATATAAATATTAATCAGCATTAGACGACGTGCAGTGCGCAAGAACTATAACTCTCACATTTATACTTGTTGAATTATCTCCCTTGGAAGTTTGTCGGTGTATATATATATGTATGGGCAAATCTTGTCCGGTCAATAACTTTCTTATTTTCAAATGGATTTTGAAATTACTTGGCAGAAATATTAACAACCATAAGACGATGTGTGGTGCGCATGAGGCAGGTCTGTACCTCAAAGGTCAAGGTCAAACTTAGAGGTCAAACGTCAAAAAAGGGGCCTTTTTTCGTGTTTGGTCAATAACTTTCTAATTTTTAGATGGATTTTAAAATTACTTGGCAGAAATATTAACAACCATGAGAAGATGTGTGGTGCCCATGAGGCAGGTTGGTACCTCAAAGGTCAAGGTCATATTTAGAGGTCAAAGGTCAAAAAAGGGGCCTTTTTCATGTTTGGTCAATTACTTTCTTATTTTGAGATGGATTTTGAAATCACTTGGCAGAAATGTTAACCAATATAAGACAATGTGTTGCGTGCATGACCCAGGTTGGTACCTCAAAGGTCAAGGTCACACTTAGAGGTCAAAGGTAAAAAAAGGGGCCTTTTTTCGGGTTTTGTCAATAACTTGCTTATTTTTAGATAGAATTTGAAGTTACTAGGCAAAAATGTTAACTATCATGAGACAATGTGTTGCATGCATGATTCAGTTTGGTACCTCAAATGTCAAGGTCATACATAGAGGTCATAGGTTAAAAAAGGGGCCTTTTTACGTGTTTGGTCAATAACTTTCTTATTTTTAGATGGATTTTGAAATTGCTTGGCAGAAATGTTAACCACCATGAGATGATTTGCTGCATGCATGACCCAGTTTTGTACCTGAAGGGTCAAGGTAATACATAGAGGTTAAAGGTAAAAAAGGGGCCTTTTTTGTGTTCTGTCAATAAGTTTATTATTTTTAGATGGATTTTGAAATTACTTGGCAGAAATGTTAACCACCATGAGACGATGTGTTGCGTGCATGACCAAAGTTGGTACTTCAAATGTCAAGGTCGTACTAAGAGGTCAAAGGACAAAAAGCGGCCTTTTTTAGTGTTCAGTCAATAACTTTCTTATTCCTGGATAGATTGTGAAATTACTTGGTAGAAATGTTAACCATCATGAGACGATGTGGTGCACACTAGACCTAGGTCGGTACCTCCAAAATCAAGGTCATACTAAGAGGTCAGAGGTAAAAAAAGTTTTTGTTTTTTTTTGTGTCCAGTCAATAACTTTTTTTTTTATTTCTGGATGGACTTTATAAAGTAACCATGCAGAAATGTTCACACATGAGTCATGTGCAAGACAAAGGTCCATACCTCCAATGTCAAGGTCATACCTAGAGGTCAAAGGTAAAAAAAGGGACAGTCAATAACTTCCTTATTCTTTGATGGATTATGAAATTACTTGGCAGAAATGTTAACCATCATGAGACAATGTGTTGTACCTCAAAGGTCAAGGCCATACTTGGAGGTCAAAGGTAAAAAAAGGCTTTTTTAGTGTACGGCCAATAACCTTTTTTATTTCTCTATGAACATTTTTAAAGTTACTTTGCAGAAATGTTCATCTTCATTAGATGATGTGTTGCACACCAGACCCAGCTCAATACCTCTAATGTCAAGGTCATACTTAGAGGTCAAAAACTGGGAAGACATCTGTGTTTTTGTAGAAAAACAAATTCTAGTCATTTGGCAGCTGAGAATACACCATAGAACCGAAAATTGTGAAGTGTTCAGACCAAATAGGTTCTGGATACATAGCGATCAGCCTGGCATCCATCTGGCCATCCGTCTGTCCATAGATGAAACATTGTGATGGCCATAACTCCAATACCTTTTGAGATACATTGATAGTACTTGGCACAACTGTTCACAAGGCTGGGATGGCATGTCATGCGCAAGAACCACAACTCTGGATGATATAGGGTTTTAGTTATCACCCCTTCCAATAAAATAGAGTGACTACCTTGTGAGGGTCATAACTCCAATACCGTTTGCGTCTGTAGGGTTGATAGAGTTACTCTGCTTTATCGGTCTATGTGTGTACATGCATGCATGTTTGTACAGGATTATAATATGCACATTATGTTGTGATGTACTTCTCTCTTTTTTTTGTATGTGAATGTAATTTTTGCTGTGTAGAAAGGTGACAAATACTTTTAAAATAGAAGTGGAGGCAATGAAGTCTTTTGTCATGTAGACTTTTCCTGAAGGAAGAAACTTGATTTTCATTCATAATGCCAAGCAATAATTTTTCTTTTTCATCACAGAAAGAAGACCTCAGTGCTGAAACACTACAGGAGAAACGAGCTGATCTTCTCAGCAAACAACAGCAGGAGTTATCTGCCCTTGATCGTCGACACGCCAGTGAGAAGGGTGACGTGGAAGCTGGAGCACTGGCTGATTGTGAACTCAAGTTTGCCAAAGCCAAACTGGCTCTCAAGGAAAAACATTACAAGGTATGATAATTACAGTTTTGTTTGATTTGAGGTTTAAGGTCCCCGTCAACACTGTAAAGGTCATTTTGGAGACGTTGCTTCCAATTTTGTCGGACTTTTACCTGACATTGAGATGAAATGACATCTGAAGCCCTGTCGCCCAATGAAACCAATAGGTTTATTAGCTTGGACGGTCCACCTCGCACCGCGGTTCCTGGACAGGCTTAGATCCTCTAAGTGGTTTACCAGTACTAGTGTGCGGGCTGGATTCAGCTTTGCATGGAAGCAGCATGCAGCCCATATATTTCTTCAAGCCCCTATGGGCGGGGGCCGATGATAATTGCAGTAAAACTTTGATGGCTCCAACATGAATGGCTTGTCATTGTCATTTGAACTCATCCTTCAGCCCCAAGAGAACTTTTCCCTCACTCTGGACATCAGTATATCTAGGATAATATATGGAAGATTTTCTTACTTTTAGTTTCAAAATGTATGTTGTGTGTACTCACTAGAATCACCTAGAGGTGCTTATGAGTTCACAGAACATACTTTTATTTTAATGAAGATATCCTTAAGTCATCTTTACCCGCCCATACAAGTACGTGGAGATTTTACTGCCTAAATCGAAAATTTATGATATTTTTGTTATTTCTGCTCAAAATATAGATTGTGGGTACTCGTTAGAACTCAAGGTGGTTCTAACGAGTACCCACAATCTGTATTTTAGAGCAGAAATAACAAAAATAAGGTTAAGCCCTGCAAACATAAGTTTTACTATATAAAGTTTTGCATAAAATGATTTGCCCAAGAGAGTTAAGTCTTGCATAAAATGATTTGCCCAAGAGAGTTCAGTCTTGCATAAAATGATTTGCCCAAGAGAGTTCAGTCTTGTATAAAATGATTTGCCCAAGAGAGTTCAGTCTTGCAGAAAATGATTTGCCGAAGGGAGTTAAGTCTTGCATAAAATGATTTACCCAAGGGAATTAAGTCTTGCATAAAATGATTTGTCCAAGGGAGTTCAGTCTTGCATAAAATGATTTGCCCAAGAGAGTTCAGTCTTGCATAAAATGATTTGCCCAAGAGAGTTAAGTCTTGCATAAAATGATTTGTCCAAGGGAGTTCAGTTTTGCATAAAATGATTTGTCCAAGAGAGTTCAGTCTTGCATAAAATGATTTGCCCAAGAGAGTTCAGTCTTGCATAAAATGATTTGCCCAAGGGAGTTAAGTCTTGCATAAAATGATTTACCCAGGGGAGTTTAGTCTTGCACAAAATGATTTACCCTAGGGAGTTAAGTCTTGCAAAAAATGATTTGTCCAAGGGAGTTGAGTTTTGCATAAAATGATTTGCCCAAGAGAATCCAGTCTTGAATAAAATGATTTGCCAAAGAGAGTTCAGTCTTGCATCAAATGATTTGCCCAAGAGAGTTCAGTCTTGCATAAAATGATTTGCCCAAGGGAGTTAAATCTTGCATAAAATGATTTGTCCAAGGGAGTTAAGTCTTGCATAAAATGATTTGTCCAAGGGAGTTGAGTTTTGCATAAAATGGTTTGTTCAAGGGGGTTAAGAATTGCATAAAATGATTTGTCCAGGAGAGTTCAGTCTTGCATAAAATGTGTCCAAGAGAGTTAGGTCTTGCATAAAATGATCTGGAAGTGCCAATCTTAGTGGCTCAGTTGAATGCCCATTTGACTGGTGATTATAGGTTGAAATGGGTCCAGGAGGACATTGGTCCAGGAGGACATAGGTCCAGGAGGACATGGGTTCAGGAGGACATGGGTCCAGGAGGACATAGGTCCAGGAGGACATTGGTCCTGGAGGACATGGGTCCAGGAAGACATGGGTCCAGGAGGACATAGGTCCAGGAGGACATGGGTCCAGGAGGACATGGATCCAGGAGGACATAGGTCCAGGAGGACATGGGTCCAGGAGGACATCGATCCAGGAGGACATGGGTCCAGGAGGACATGGGTTCAATCCCTGCTGGGTTGGCAACATTCTCACACATTACACAGAGATTGATCATGAAATGTCTTCTTCAGCTCCTCTGATTCAAGAAGGGCAGTTGTAAGGTTGTGGTGAAAGAATGTGCACTGTACTGGTTAACCGCTTGTATATAAGCCTGCCCAGGAAAATTGTGATTAGGTTAACTGACACTCAGCATGACCATTATAGAGTTGACTGGGAAGATAAAATCCAAACTATACCAAAACCAAACAGGAAGTACCGAAAGTAGTCTCCATTATAAAAACAGCTGAAAATGAGCCAAGTGTATTTAATATGCTTAAAGTTTTAGAGTGTATTACTGATCATTCAGGCATATGCTGTACTGTAAAATTCCTATATTAAGACTACCTTTGAGACTGTTCAAAAGTGGTCTTTAAGACCCATTTTGAACAGTTCAAAAGGTGGTCCTTTACCAGAGGACATTGTGTGCAGGAAATTCGAAGAAAGAATAACTGCACCCTTCTAAGTAGTTTAGGTCGTAGTACCAAAGCGTTAATCCAAAATCATTAGTCCATAGACAAAATGGCAAATATCAATGTTCAGATCAACAGACATGGACTCCAGAAGAGTGTAATCAGGCGTAAATGCCGAGAAGGGTATGTCCGAGATTTTGGAAGTCTTCCTATGGCTTTCTGTTGGCAAACATATCAGAAATAATTCTGGAAATGGCCACATTGTACAGATCAACAAGATCATGGTGCCTCCCATAAATAAGCTTTGTAAAGCATAATTAGTCTTAATTTTAGGTGGTCTTAATAGCAGAATTTACTGTATTTTTAATCGTTCAGGAATACGCTGATGCCCTACGTGAGTTCACTCCAGACAAGAGTGCAGCCAAGGATGCCGAGCAGACAGCATTAGAGCTGGAGGATATGAAACAGAAACTTGAGAAAGAACGTAAAGATCATGAGGAGAAACTCAAGAAAGAACAGAAAGGTACGTTTAATTGATTTTTGCACTGATGGTTCAGTGGTTTCTTGCTGTTGAGTCCTCACCGTTGTTTCATCTCTGCGTATGTTTGATTTTAGTGTTCACAGAGCTGTTGCACTGATGAGTTAGGAGGCCTTCATGCGGACTGAACAAATTATTTGTCTAAATCGCAAGGGAAGTAAGGGTGAGGCCTGTGGCCACGTAAAATCAATTTAAGCCCCCCAGTGGAATTCGTTTCACTGACGGTTCCAAGGTTGTTTTTCTGTCATGGTTTATTTTTGCTATGGCTTGTCTTTGAGTGTGTGTATCGCTTATATTATTTTGCTTTGGATAGCCATCATCATCATCATCAACGGATTTTTGATTAACGTGCAGGTACAGGGGCAACGTCCACATAAGTGGGCCCCCTTCCAGGTAGCTGGCTTGCTGCACGCATGGCAGATCTTACACCAGATCTCCAGGCTTGTCTATCATGAGGATCGATAGCAGAGAGCTTCCATTCTCTGCAATCTCTTTCTGTTAGTTGCTTCCAGGTCATCTTGGGCCTTCCTGGCCCCCGCTTTCCACTTACCTGTATGTCACAGGCAGTCTTGATTGCACCGTTGGAGCGTTCCACATGTCCATACCAGCGAAGTCTTCTCTCTTTCAGGATGAGGTCCAGGTCCTCAATGCCAAGACGCTCAAGTAACTCACTGGACCTGATGGTGACAGTGTCCTGTGGCTTGACATTGCAGATCTGTCTGATCATTGCCCTGTCATTTCGCTGTAGACGTTGGAGGTTTGGCTTTGTCAATGGCCATGTCTCACTGGCATGGAGCATTGCGCTCCGCACACAAGAGCTATACACACGGCCACGTGTCTTGAACGAGAGGTGGCGGGAAGAGAGAACTGGTAGCAACTCCTTGAATTTCTTCCAGGCTGTTTTCACACGTGATGTAGTTGAAAGGTCGCAACCACCCCCTGCAGAGAGCATATCACCTAGGTAGCAGAAGGAAGCTACAACCTCCAGCTTGTCTGATCCGACTTGAACTTGCCTCTGTGGTCTGCAATCTAAGGGGCGTGCAGTTCCTTGGCACCGTGTACACCTGTACTCAGGGTCCTCTATCAAGCGTTTGAGCCCACTGCATTTCTTGTGCACCCAGAACTTGCAGCCATTACAAAAGATACTGTTGCTGCCCACTCCAGTGCGACATACAGCGCATGGGAACTGGCCTGTACTCTGCAAGAGGTCCAGACCTGTACCACAGATCATGATCTTTGTCTTTCCTGCATTCACTCTTCGCCCTTTCGCCTCCATTGCGTCTTTCCAAGTTAAGAGCCTCCTGACACATTCCTCAAGGGATTCAGCTATGATGACAAGGTCATCAGCATACAGGTCCTCCCAGGGGACTCCAGAGCGTAACTCGCATGACAAGGCTTCAAGCACAATGATGAAAAGCAGTGGGCTGAGAACAGAGCCTTGATGAACACCCATCTTCACCTCGAATTCTTCACTGTAACCATCACCAACGCGGACACGGCTCCGAGCATTTGCGTACATCCCTTGGACCAGTTTCACAATCCACTCGTCCACTCCAAGTTTTCTTAGTGCCCACCAGATGACTTTCCGAGGCACTCGATCAAATGCCTTCTCCAGGTCTACAAAAGCCATGTAGAGTCTCTTGTTTGCCGCCAGATACGTCTCTTGCAGCTGTCGGACAACAAAAATTGCATCTGTCGTGCCTCTTCCTGGGACAAAGCCAAACTGGGAATCATCGATGGACACCAACTGCCTAATGAGGCCATCCACAATCCTTTCCAGGACTTTCATGACCTGTTCTGTCAGCTTGAGACCACGGTAGTTGCCCCGTTCCAATGCATCGCCCTTGCCCTTGTAGAGACAGACAATGAAACTCTGTTCCCAGTCAGAAGGTACCTTCCCATCACGGATGATTGCAGCTGCAAGGTCACGGATCATCGAGGCACCCGCATCACCTGCAGCTCTTATCATCTCCACCACTATGCCAGAGGGACCAGGTGCTTTGCCAGTCTTCATCTGAGAGATAGCCTTCTTAACCATATCAATAGTGATTGGGATGGGTGGCCCTTCCACTGGTGGTTCATCAGACAGGTGGTCTGGGTCCCAGTCGAACTCAACATTGAGTAGCCTTTGGTAATGTTCTAACCAGGCCCTCTGCTTTGAGTCATCACTCATTGACATCTCCCCTGCATCATTCTTTACTGGTTTGTCACCTACAACATCGGCATTCTCTCTTCTCATCTGGTTAGCAAGGCGGTATACTTCTGAGGACTTAGGGTCAATATTCTTGTAGATCACCTTCTCAGCTTCTTGGCGAGCATGGTGCACCACACGTCTGGCTATGCGTTTGGCCGCAAGATATGATGCACGGGTGCCCTTACCAGTCTTCCAAGCTTTAAAGGCTTGCCGCTTGGCTGCTATGACCTTATTAACATCCTCATTCCACCACCAGGTTTCGCGACGCCAGCGGTGGGGCCCGAGTTGTGCCACACACCTCTTCAGTTGTCTTGAGCAGACCGGTCTTGATGCTGTTCCATATATCCTCAGTGGTAGCATCTGCTACACCTGCCAAAAAGTTCCACCATTGTCTAATTGGCCATTTTGTTGGAAAGTAACTGTCCTTTTGGCTTTCCGCTAGTGATGTTTCCATTAGGGTCTAGTTGTTTCATGTTTGTGCTTCGTTCCCTTTGGTGACTCTGAAGGGAGCTTAGGGTTAATTGTATCCATTCCTGATCATTGACTTCACTTCTATTTTAATCCATTTAATCACAAAAACACACCTATATAATTTTGACCCCTCCACCCCACATTTATATAGTAAAATTGGGGTTTACAGGGGTAAACCTTGTTTTTCTTATTTCTGCTCTACAATATAGATTGTGTGTACTCGTTAGAACAGCCTCGATCCCTCCTGGGCTGGCAACATTCTCGATGAGATGGTTCTAATGAGTACCCACAATCTATATTTTGACCAGAAATATAAAAAAATATCACAATTTTTGATCTTAACATTTTCGTTTTTTCTGTGGTAGAGTTTACAATGTATTTGTGTAGGCGTGTTATTGTAATGATATGGGAAACCCCCAAAACTGGTCATTGGCATACAGTGCAGGCCGAGATCAGTAACAACTGATCAGGGTGCTCACTGTTTGCCAAAAAGTTCCACCATTGTCTAAATAAATTTCTGAAAAAGATACTGAATCTGACACCCCTCACCCCAGCAGTAAATAATGCGGGAGATTCCATTCAGTACAAAGGTGATTAAAGTGCCCTTTAGAATAATGTTGTACCTATGTTCTTTATCTTTTTACCCTCACACTGCTGAATGAATTAATTTAGCCATACCCTTTTCTGAATTTCAACCAATCAGATTGATTGATGTCATTTATTCCTACAAATTCAAGATACAGATCAGATGACTTCTTTAGAAGCCATCTGATCTTTCTTCAAAAGTAGATCATATCCTTAGGTTGAGCAGGACAAGTGTTAATCAAAAAACTTACACAACAGAAGTTTGGCAAGCAGAAGGTTGTCTTTCAGCATGTTTGCTCAGGGAAGACAGAAACCAGCCTGTATACCCACCCAGTCATCATAAAGAGGATCTTACATGAGTGTTCATGTATTATTGAATTTATTAAACGAGTTGAGGAAAAGGCAGCCTCACATTTTATTCCTTTTCCTCAACGAGTTTAATAAATTCAATAATACTTGAGCACTGTGCCTCACATTTTATCCCTTTTCCTCAAGGAGTTTAATAAATTCAATAACCAATGAGCACTGTGCCTGGCATTATATCCCTTTTCCTCAACAAGATTAATAAATTCAATAATACATGATCAACTTGATGTCATATGATAAAAACACTTACTGATAGGTCTGAAGAAATGGAATCCATATAGCACATAGCAAAGTCTCTGATCAATCTGTGTTATTCTAAATATCAATAAACATTAAGGATTGCTTTATCTCACATGGATGTGTTATCCTACATGTCATGAAATATGAAGGATAGCTTTATCTCACATGAATGTGTTATCCTAATTGTCATGGAACATGAAGGATAGCTTTATCTTGCATGGATGTGTTATCTTAAATGTCATGAAATATGAAGAACTGCTTTATCTCCCATGGATGTGTTATCCTTATTGTCATGGAACATGAAGGATAGCTTTATCTTGCATCGATGTGTTATCCTGAATGTCATGAAATATGAAGAATGGCTTTATCTTGCATGAATGTGTTATCCTTAATGTCATGGAACATGAAGGATAGCTTTATCTTGCATGGATGTGTTATCCTGAATGTCATGAAATATGAAGAATGGCTTTATCTTGCATGAATGTGTTATCCTTAATGTCATGAAACATGAAGGATAGCTGTACTTTGGATGGATGTGTTATCCTAAATGTCATGAAATATGAAGGATAGCTTTATCTCACATTGTTGTGTTATCCTAAATGTCATGAAATATGAAGGCTAGCTTTATCTCACATGGTTGTGTTATCCTGACTACTCCAGAGTTTGAGAAGGAAGAACAGAAGAGAATGGAAGATGAAATGGGTCGCTATGCTAAAGAACTGGAGCTAGAGACAAACAAAGAGAAAGAGAAATATGACAAGAATATGCAGACACTGGATAAGAGGAAAGAAGAGATAATCAAGAAGAGGAAACAAACAATGATGGTTTGTTACATTTATCAATATTTCTTGCATCCCTGTATTTAACCCCTTTTGTACCAAATGGAATCTTCCACCTTATATATAGCAGGCGTCCATTCGAAAATTTAGGGGTGTCAGATTGTGTTTTCTTCAAAAACTATTCGGAAAATAGCTGAACTTTTTGCAAACAGTGTAGGCCCTGATCAGACGCCGCGTTCTGCGGCGTCTGATCTGGGCTTGCACTGTTTGCCAGGGTACCCGTTTTGGGGTTTCTGGTACAAATAGGGTTAAGCTAAGATACAGTAGGATCTTAATTAAATTCAAACACCGTGCATTGAGAATACTAAATAAGTAATAAGGAAGTCTGAAGTCCCAGACGCAACAATTAATAATTCAAAGTCTTAGTTTTAAAGTTTTGACCCATTATTACCTGGGGCCAGTTGTTCAAAACTAACGACCTCGTTAGTTAACAAATTTTTAAAATTTTGATCATTTGTTATGGCAATTATGCTGTTATTTTTGCTGAAAAAGAATGTGAGCAGCTTTTGCATATGCAAAAGCTGCTCACATTTTTTCAGCAAAAATACCAAACTATTAGATATTGAACTTGCCAGAACAGTTAACAATATGACCACTAACGAGTCGTTAAGCTAACGAGGCTTTGAACAACTGGGCCCTGGAAACCTAATAAAGGCAAACATTGCAGACCTGGATCAGATGCTGCATAATAAAGTGGTTCTAACGAGCACCCATATCCTATATTTTGAGACAAAAGTAGAAAAATATCAAAAATTCATCAGAACATTTCCGTTTTTTTTTGAGACATGAAAGAATGCACTATGTTTCAAAGACATGTTATCATAATGGCAGTATATAATTATGCCCCCGCCTATTTGGAGAATAGCGGAAGGGCATTAAGTTTTACCCCTGTCCGTTTGTTTGTCCATCCGCAGGAACGAATGTATACTTGTGTGTTTAAAAGTATGGACACTTACATTAAACTCAATGCGATTTATTCCGTCAGTGTTTTGTGTGTCTAAAATAGTAACTTGTGTGTTTTTTTTTCCAAGAAATTCCAAGAAATTTCCAGGAAATTTGACACACAAGGGTACTTTGTAGGGATGAAGACACACAAGTATACATCCGTAAAGACGAACGTCCGTCCCGACATCGTGTCCAGGCCATAACTCCTAAACCGTATGGAATATATTCATGAAACTTCACAGGTGCATTCATCACACTGAGACAATGTATCATGAACAAGGAAGACAACTCTTGCATTTTTGATTTTTGTATTATCTGCCCTTGACTTATTATTACCATATAGTAAACTGTGTCCGGGCCATAACTCCTAAACCATACGGAATATATTCATGAAACTTCACAGGTGCATTCATCACACTGAGACGATGTGTCATGAACAAGGAAGACAACTCTTGCTTTTTTAGTTTTTGGATTATCTGCCCTTGACATAGTACCATATAGTAAAACGTGTCCGGGCCATAGCTCCTAAACCCTATGGAATATATTCATGAACTTTCACAGGTGCATTCATCACACTGAGACGATGTGTCATGAACAAGGACGACAACCTTGCATTTTTGGTTTTTGGATTATCGGCCCTTAACTTAGTACCATATAGTAAACTGTGTCCGGGCCATAACTCATAAACCGTATGGAATATATTCATGTAACTTCACAGGTGCATTCATCACACTGAGACGATGTGTCATGAACAAGGAAGACAACTCTTGCATTTTGGGTGTTTGGATTATCTGCCCTTGATGCATATATTTTATGATTGATTTGAAGTACATTTGTAATATTTTTTATGAATAGCATTTGGCGCGGGCATCCGTGTCCTATGGACACTTTTTCTAGGTAAAATCTGATTCTCTTTTGACCAACAGGATGAAGTAGAGAAGTTGAAGGGACAGGGCGCCACAGAAGAAACTCAGCGTGAGTTGATAGAACAGCATGAGAAGGATCTTCAGAATATCCTCAACAGAATGGCAGCCGACAGAATACGCTTACAGAGTACGCTGCAGGTGAAACTGCAGAAGAAACGAGAAGAAAGATTACGGGCCAAACAAAACGAGTTGATGAATAACGCTGACGAGGCCAGGAGAGAACTTGATCATGTACAACAGAGTCAGATACAGAGAATGAAAGCTGATGAGGTAATAATTTGCTAAGTCCTTTTTAAAAATTTGAAAAAATAAAGATGTTTTTCATTTCCTCAAATAGGATAAAACTGTGATTTTTTTCCTTTTACCAGATCAGTACATAAACACCTTTTAGTGATTGTGTAACTCATTTTGTACCCGAAACCCCAAAACGAGTTCCCTGCCAAACAGTATAGGCCCAGATCAGATGCTGCAGAACGCGGCGTCTGATCAGGGCTTTCAGTATTTGCAAAATTTTCAGTTATTTACCGAATAAATTTTAAAGATAAGACAACCTGTCACTCCTGAATTTTGAAATAGACTCCTGCCATATATAAGGAGGAAGATTCCATTTGGTACAAAAAGGTTAAACAATCATCACATGAACAAGTCTGTGAAATGAACACCCTGTAAACCCCACTTTATATAGAGATAACAGGGGTTTATGGGGATATTCATTATTTCCGCTCCAAGACATAGGTTGTTGGTACTCGTTAGAACCACCTCAATGTCTTACGGGCACCTACAGCCTATGTTTACAGTATAGATAAGAAAATTGTCCCGAATTTTCATCATAAAAGTAGCCAGTTTGGAGATGTGAAAAAGTGCACTATGTCACATGGGTGTTTTACTGTAATATGCAAAGGATTTATCTCCAGTAATTGTTTAATAAATTATGCAAATGATTTTCCTCTGTCTAGGTTGGTGGTGAGGCATATGCAAGTTTATAAAATCCTTCTATTTGATCTGCCCGCTTATTTTTGGTTGATTATAAATCAAAAGACCCAAATTTAGTTTATGTAAGCTTCTTTACAATTGTCCATATGACTATCGCTGACATGAACATTTTCAGAATATATTATTGTTGATCATGGTCTACATTGGTTGCTGAAAATACAAATATGTTCATCAAAATAGGCTTAAGTCCCCATTCAAGACATTTTCCAAGCCTGCCCTCAGATACAATCAGTGCTTTGATTTTAACCCTTGTCCTGCTGAATAAATTTATTTTGCCATGCCCATTTCTTACTATCAACCAATCAAATTAATTGATAGTATATATTCATGGAAGTTAGCAAACTGAATGACAAACAGTGTAGAAACTGATCAGATTGCTTCCCTTCAGAAGCCATCTGATCTTGATCTACACTGTTTGTAAAGGACATTGTAGTTCCAAATCAGATAGGGTTCTTCACAGTGTGGATCCTGATCAGATGGCTTCTGCAGAAAATTTGCAAAGGTAGGGGTTGTCAGGATTTAGCAGGACAAGAGTTGAATATTTTTCTCATTTTATCTGTTATCAGGCCTTGACATTGAACGAAGCCCTGAATATTGATGCTGCCAATACTCAAGCCATGGTGTCTGCTGGTCCAGACCGTGGAGAAGAAAAGGCAGCCCCAGACCTTCCGCCATCTTACAATATGTCTGCTCCCTTGAACGAGACTGAGTTGATGTCTCTACTGATGGCCTCCCCATTGTATCAGAAACTGGAGAATATCCGGAAGACGATGGAAAAGAGTGGGGGTAGAGTGGAGGGGAAGGAGTCCACCCAAAGTAAGTTTAACACTTCAAGCTCTTACAGAAAATTTGTGAGCAGATGACAATGAGATTTTTTTCAGACATTATGAAAACACGCCTATACAAAGACATTGTAAATTTTACCACCGAAAAAAAACACGAAACTTTAAGGATGAAAACTTTTTGATATTTTTTGTATTTCTGCGCAGAAATAAGAAAAATATGGTTTACCCCTGTAAACCCCAGTCTTAATATATAAAAGTGGGGTTCAAGAGGGTCCAAATTATATAGCCATGTTTCCGTGATGGAAAGTAAAGCTTGGCATTACAGGAAGATAAGGCTTGATGTTACAAATGAAATGTCTGAAATTGTTCATTTAGTTATTATTTTCAGGGAGTCATTCGAATATTTGATAAATCTTAACAAATACATGTGTATTGTCTGCTTGGTAAACAATTCACATGTAATGTCAAGCATTAACCCTTGTCCTGCTGAATACTTTAATCTGCCACACCCACTACCGATTATCAACGAGTCAGATTGCTTGATGCAAATTATTGCAACAAATTCACAATCTGAATGAAAACTATGTAGATCCTGATCAGATGGCTTCTTCAGAAGCCATCTGATCTGGATCTACATTGTTTGAAAGATAAGACATGTCCGGGCTCAGCAGGGCAAGGGTTATTTCTATTAGAACTGAGAAGAGATAAATACTTTGAAAATGTCGTCTTCTAATCCAGATTAGTGTTTGAAGGGTTAAGCAAGTTTCCTTGATATATTTGAAATTAGAAACTCAAATAACCCCTACAGGTGTAGGGATATTGGCAGATAGTGTAGATCCAGATAATCATTCACAGTATGCACGGTCTGATCTGGATCTACGCTGTTTGCTTGAAGTACAAGAATGTTTGTGAAACTTACAATAAATGAAACTAGACGCTCCTTAAATAGCCACTAGGTTTGCCCCATATGATTAAATGGGAGACTCTATGCTATATTTGAATTAAATATGTACAGAATCAAGCAATTAATAATGAAAATCAACAGATGAACATACCGTATTCGCCCTAATGACCGCACATGCTCCTATAAGCGCACACCAAAGCTATTTTTGAAAAGGAAATGCATAAGCACACACTTTACAGTAATCTCCCCTTGAAGCTCTCATAATAATCTATAAAAACTTACCATTATTTCTTCCAGCAGTGAAGGCAATGCTTAAGTATCTTTTTCCGTCCCATTAAATATTAGTAAGCATCGTCTTGGAAGCTGTTGTTTTCATATCAAGTGTGCGCTAATTAGGTAGATTTTTCACCAAGATTTTATCACACGATTTTGAAAAAACTAAGCGCACGGTGCGGTAATTAGGGCGAATACGGTAGATTTGAAATTTGTCAAATAATTCACAGACAATTTAAATGAAATCTCAGTCTTATGTATCTGCTGAATTTTGAATAAGGCAGGTTAACCCTTGTCCTGCTGAATATTTATATATGCCACACCCACTACCCATTATCAACCAATCAGATTACTTGATGCAAATTATTGCAACATATTCACAATCTGAATGGCAAACAACGTCAGAAGCCATCTGATCTGGATCTTCATTGTTTGGAAAATAAGGCATATCCGGGCTCAGCAGGACAAGGGTTAAATTAAATGTTATTTAAAATCAAGCAGATTAAATGTGAAAAAAAATATCACGCCCTGTCCAGAATTGCTAGAATGAACAAAATATGGGCCAGGGCACAGCATTTCCTACAACTTACATGTGCACCCAGCTAAGAATCAGATCAGCCTGTGCATCCATATAGTCTGACCAGAGACTTCTCTTGCTGCATGAAGTTGCACTGGGGCCTTAGCTATCCTTAGAGGGCAAAGCGAAGACTCTGATAATACTGCATGGATGTGCAGGCTGATCTGAGTCTTTGTTGGGTGCACATGTCTTATTGTAAGTTTTGTCGTGCGCTGGCCCATGTTTATGTACATGCATGCATGTTGCTTCTAGTTCAAGAAACAACCCCTAAACCCCACTTTATATAGAGACAAGTATAGCTTAATGGGGTATACATTATTTTCCTTATTTTTGCTCAAAAACATAGATTGTTGGTGGTGGTTAGAGCTGCCTCGCCTCAATGAGGCAAATCTAACAAGTGCCCACAATAAAAACAAGAAAAAATATCAACCACTTTCACCTGAAAAATGCTAGTTCTACAGATAGGAGAGATGCCAAACACACAGAGACCTGTGTAATTAAGAAAACATGCCTATACAAATACATCGTAAACTATACGACCGAAAAAAACTCACGAAACTTTTAAGATGGAAGAATGTGATATTTTTCTTAGTTCTGCTCCAAATATAGTGTGTGAGTACTGGTTAGAACTGCCTCAACGAGGTGGTTCTAACGAGTACCCACACTCTATATTTTAGAGCAGAAATAAGAAAAATAAGGTTTACCCCTGTAAGCCCCAGTTTTACTATATAAAAGTGGCGTTCAAGGGGGTCAAAGACTTATTGACGTGTTTTCATGTTGGTTATTGTAGTGATTGTATTGTCAATAAAATATTGTACATCACACGAACAAGTCCGTGAAATAAAGACCCCCCTAAACCCCACTTTATATAGAGAAAACTGGGGTTTACGGGGGTAAACATTATTTTCCTTATTTCTGTCCCAAGACATAGGTTGTGGGTACTCGTTAGAACCGCCTCAACGAGGCGGTTCTAACGAGTACCCACAACCTATGTTTGCAGTATTTATAAGAAAAATATCACGGATTTTCATTAGGAAAATCGCCATTTTGGATATGTGAAAAATTGCACTATGTCGCATGGGTGTGTTTTCGTAATGAGAAAAAATCGTTTTCATTCAGGTGATGGGTTCCAGGATGCCAAAGATTCACAGTGGGGACAAGATTCTAAACTTGAACCAGTCGACCTCAACAAGCTGAATGCCAGGTCGTTCATCGTGTACAAGTTTGGTTGTTTCGTTTCGGAGCTTGTGGCAGCCCACTGTCAACATGCACCAGTCACAATTCTGCTGGCAGATAAAATTCCACCAAATGAAAGACTTGGTCGTAACCCATACAGGAACTCCTTCTACTATGATGCTAATAATCATATTCTGTATATTAGAACAGCTCGTCTCGACAGTGTTGGAGAATTTGTAGTGGTTTTGGTACACACCTTGGCTCATATCAAATCTGGTAAGAATTTGTTTTATGCTTCCTCCTTCTGCTGAATAAATTAATTTTGCCACACCCATTTTCAACTATTAGCCAATCAAATCAAGGAGTCTCCCTGGCCTTGGGCATAAGAACACTCACTTGATCATTAGGTCTCTCACAGCTGTAGGTTTTAGCCTCATTTGGGTCACATGAGTATAGGTCACATGTGTGTGTGGGTGTGTTTGAGTTTTATATCTTGCAAACAACTAAGGTCAAATGGATTGCATCTCAGTTTAAAGACTCATCAGAAAGAAGCCCAGGGTCACATGTGAGAAACCAAATTCTGCAGCATAGGTCAAGTTTTTTCTTTGGGTACTCCAATTTTCACCCACCTCTGATGCATGATTAGCTGGATATAAAATGAAATAATTTTGAAAGGGCTGATAAACTGAAATTAAAAAAAGGTCAAATTCACAATGTAATATAGAGATCTATTCCTATAAATTCAGCAATTTAATGACAGTGAAGATAAAGATCAGATGGCTTCCATTGATCTGGATCTTCTCTGTTTGCAAAGGTAGAGCATATCCTGGTACAGTAGGACAAGGGTTAAGAGAAATGTATGCACCTTCAGGGGAGGTTACTCTTAGAAATATTTTTGTCTTTTGTCTACCTTGCCAATAGGGGTCTACTCGTAAAGGAAAGAATTTGCTCCTGAGGAGCAAATTCTTTCCTTTAATAGTCGACCCTTTGTCAGAAGGGCTGAGTTTATAGGAAAAACGAACTGGAAGTCACAAAAGTTGTCTCCCTCTCCTAATGAAATTTTGTGTCATCTTAGTTTTATGCACTTCAAACATTGATTAGGTTAGGTCACTTTCTACAGGTGACTTGAGAAGGCTGCATTCTTAGATTGTGGCCTTTCCTGAGTTACCTTTTCTTACTAGTTCTGAGTACACCTGTCAGGCCGTTCTGATGAGTAGCTTTTGACCTTGAATAAAACATTAAATGTATGCCAATGTAAAGCCCATTTTCTCTACATAAATAAGGATTTACATTGCACAGTCTTGTTAACATAATTTATAACCTCTATACTTGTATCTGAAATAATCCTTCACATGGGATTCTGTTTTTCATGTGGTTGTATTTCATTGGATTTTCCACGTACAGTAAAACTCCTATATTAAGACCACCTTTGAGACTGTTCAAAAGTGGTCTTTAAGACCACTTTTGAACAGTCCCAAAGGTGGTCCCTAACCCGAGGACATTGTGTCCGGAACACACGAAGAAAGAATAATTGCATCCCTCTAAATAAGCTTTCTAAAGCAGAATTAGTCTTAATTTTAGGTGGTCTTAATAGTGGAATTTCACTGTATATTAAACTGACAATATCTGTGAATGCAAGGCATAAATGCAAAACATGCACAATATATATTATTTGATCAAACAAAATAATATAAATGTATTTTCTATTCTTTTAGGTGATTTGAGAGATGACCATAACCCAGACTTCCTTCGCGAATATCATCGTGCCTTATCAGTCGTCTGCAGTGACTTCTTCTTTGCCCGATTCCGGCGCTCGGCAACACCTCGCTCAGAGGAGAATGTACAGGGTGCACTCCAGTTGTTACAGGGTATGTTTGGAGAGTGTCATACAGAGGATGAAAAGGTTAAAATGGTGGATGACCTTCTGGATGTGAAATTGCTACCCGCTACCAATGTTGAAGGAGTACACTTCAACATGGAGAGACTTAGAGAAAGGTACTTTGTAAACACTTTTATCCATTGTATGTTTTGTAAGTTTGTACTGGAGTTTAACGGCCCAGTCAATACTATTAAGATAATTTTTGAGCTGATCAGTTTACCTATCCACACTTTTCTTGGGCAGGCTTACACATAAGCTGTTACCAGTACAGTGTACATTCTTTCGCCAGAAACTGACAACTGCCCTTCTTGAATCAGCTGAAGGGAGAGAATGACCGTTGAAAAGCTTTCATGATCAATCTCCATGAAAGAATGTTGCCAACTCTGGCAGGAATCGAAACCAGGTCCTCCAGATCACCAGTCAGACAAGCATCCTACTGAGCTACAGAGGCTGGCTTTTTTACTTTAAGATGCCAAGAAAAACTGCATCTGAAAGTTGTCTGCTGCATATTCTTGCAAACTTTTCAAACATACAGGCAAACAGTCTGATCTAGGTCCACATTGTTTGCAGCAATGACTTAAAGTAACCAGCAGAAAACAAAGCAGACAACAGTTTTCATGATTGGCAGTTAGGGCTTTGAAGAATGTATGTTTTAGAAAGGAGGAGTCCCTTGTCAATGTCAGTTTCAGACTACTTAGGTTTGATTTTCTAAGTCTTTAAATCGAGCTGAAAATAGCAAAGGTTAAAGTTTGTCAATTATGCAAAAAACTAGATGATATGTAAGTTAAAATATTTCAAACTCACTTTTGCCAAAGACTTTCGGATGAGTCTTTAAACCCAGGTCCCGTCTCTGTATGACCTTAGCTGTCACTCACTCACTCACTTTCGCCAGAAGCATAGAAACATATGAGGCAAGTGTGTGAGATAAGTACGGGTCAAGGAACGAGCCCTCATGATATTTTTCTTCTTCACTATGTCAACAAGTCCGTATGATGAACAACCCTCTAAATCTGATTTTAAATGAAAAAAAAACTGGGGTTTATGGGGGTATACTTTATTTGCCTTATTTCTGCTCCAGCAAATAGGTTGTGGGTACTCGTTAGAACTACATTGTTGAGACAGTTCTAATGAGCACCCACATCAAAATATGAGTTCTCATTAACATAAAGTAACTGAGACAGTTCTAATCATAAATGAGTACCTGCACTTTGTGTTTTTCAACAGAAATAATGTATATAATCTTTTGAACCCCACTTTTCTCTATACGAAATTGGGCTAACATATTTCCATATTTTTCAGGTTGTCGAAATACTCATGTTTCTCAATGACCAATCGTCTACACACAATGTTAGGCAGTATGGAAGATAAGGTACACCAGGCAAAGTCTCAGGGTACTACTCACAATGTGGATTCCCTACTCACCAAGGGCCAGCAATACTCCTCAGCAGGTAACCTTACTTGACCTTTTTTCGTGCTCATCTCACTGAGTATGAAATTTATCTTGCTCATGAATATTAACGCATTTTGTACTGGAAACCCCAAAACTGGCAATTGGCAAACAGTGCAGGCCCAGATCAGATGCCGCAAAATGCGGCCTCTGATCAGGGCCTACACTGTTTGCAAAAAAAGTTAAGTCATTTTCCAAGTAAATTTTGAAGAAAACACAACCTGACACCCCTTAATTTTAGAATGGACTCTTATTAGATATAAGGAGGAAGATTCCATTGGATACGAAAAGGGTTAATATGCAAACAGTTATTGGCATTTTAATATTTTTGAGTAAGCCACATAATGTTTTCAGATGATTTGACAAAAAAAGCATTCAATCTTTAATTATTGGATGGTATGCTTTCAGAAAAGCATGCTCAGCTGAGTTGAGAGAATGCATCAGGAAAACACGTCTATATAATTCTGACCCCCTTGAACCCCACTTTTATATAGTAAAACGGGTTTATAGGGGAAACCTTATCTTTTTTTCTGCTCTAAAATATAGATTGTGGGTACTCATTAGAACCACCTCATCCACCTCGATGAGGCGGTTCTAACGAGCACCCACAATCTATATTTTGAGCAAAAATAAGAAAAATATAATAATTTTTCATCTTAAAATTTTAGTTTCTGCGGCGGTAAAGTTTACACTGTATTTGGATAGGTGTGTTTTCGTAATGGATCCTCCTATGTTACTAAAAGTTGGCTTGGAAGAGAAGTTTTGTCCAGGCATGAGAATGTAATGAAGACCCTTGATCCATGAGAACCATTACCCTTGCAAACAGGGTAGATCCAGATCAGATTGACATCAGATTGAATCTACACGGTTTGTCATTCACTTTTGTAGTTTGAAGGCAGTCTTATTGATTGATAGTCATAAATTGATGTGAAAAAATTAATTTATTCAGCTGGACAAGGTTTGTGTCATTCTGTTGGTGTACACATTATTGTGAAAAGATAATTTTAGGGAAAACTCACAAAACTTTTTTGTGTTCCTTATTTTGTATAAGAGGCAAATCTTGAAGGTAAAAATTTACATGTACTCATCATGTTAACAAGTCCGTGTAATGACAACCCCTGTAAACCCCACTTTATATAGAGAGAATTGGAGATTACAGGGGTTCTCATTTATTTTCTTATTTCTGCTCCAAGACATATAGGTTGTGAGTACTCTTCAGAACTGCCTCATTGAGGCAGTTCTAACAAGCAACCCCATCCTATGTTTGGAGTATAAATTAGGAAAATATCATATATTTTCCTTAGGAAAATAACCGTTTTAAAGATATGAAAAAATGCACAATTTCAGCAGGACGTGTTATCGTTATGTTCTGATAAGCAAAGTCTTTCCTTAGTGGATCCATTTTCTCAAAGTGCTTTATTTCCCATGTAAAACAAATGACTGAAAGTATGGCACAAGTAAATGTACGGTAAAAAATTCGGACACATTAAGGGCTTGCTGTTATTCTCCTAAACATTTTGACAAATTTGTTTTATGATCCAGCAAGGAATCAGAAAGGTGCAGACCCTGATCAGACTCCACCTATAAGAGTAGTCTGATCTGGATATGAACTGTTTGCTTTGGCCTATCTGTCCCTATACTAAGGATCATAATGGTATATATTTCCTCTAGGCAGAAGTTCATGTGCTCCCAAGCCAGACTAGGTATATTGTTATATTTACATGATTTATTGACAGCTTTAAATTTAGCATCGGCCTGATATGTTTGGGTCGATTGCTTATCAGTTGACCCACAGTTACAACATGAATCTGAAATACATTGCGGATGTCCATGTGACTGTCACTGCATAATGTCAAGGTCATGATTATTTATAGCCAATATATTCTTATCCATGTGATGCTAGTGCTGTGTAAAAAAGGTTGGTTATATGTATAAAATCTGGATTGGGCTTGTGTTTATGGACATTGACAAACAGTCAGTGTAGATTCTAATCAGATGCCATGGAATGCTGCTTTACTCTGCTTAAAATGCTGGAATTTAAAGGGCTAAAGGAAATGGTCTAAGTTGCAATTCAGAACATTTTTTACCAGTCTATACTCAGTGACAGTCAACCTCCAGTACTGTCAGTGCTTTGATTTCTCAATTCCACCTATTTTGAATGTCTTTCTTGGTATTGTAATGTGATAAAGTGCATGTATGCCCAGGGGGTGGGGGGGGGTGGGGTCAGGATTATAAAGGCATGTTTTCGTGATGTCATAAAGTGGGGTTTACACGGGTGTTTATTACATGGACTTGTACTTGTGATTTTACATTTTATCTCTGTATGTTTTGACAGGTTCCTCAATGATGGCCAGAAGACTTCCTCTCCGGTTTGTTACAGCCAACATGACTGGCCACGCCCTCTGGCAGACTTTCGCAAATCATGAAGCCGATCCTGACAAAACAGAAGGAGAATTGCCGGAACCGGTATGTATAACTTATAATACATACAGAGGATCTTACATGAATTGTCATTTCATATGATATTTATGAAATGCGTTTTCAGTGAGTTTCATACATTCCATATATATATATGAAATGACCACGAGTGTGGGATTCTGTTTATCATATGACCACTTTAAATTGGACAATTTTTACAAAAAAATTGCAGTGTTAACACAGACGTCACCCTGACCTTACTTAATCCCGCCAAATTGTTATTACACATGTGGTCATATGATTTCTATTACATGACATTTTTCACTGCTTATCAGCAAAGCCATATAATAAAACCACTTTGCAAGATGTTTTTAGGGGATCCAAAGCAGAAACCTATTGTTAAACAATTGTGTTATATCCATTGTATAGAAGAATGGCCATTTTTATGTATGATCAATACATATTTGGAGACACCTTAAATCTACGTTTTGCCCAAAACAATGGGGATAGCAATTATGGCAAAGGTGCAGTATATCTTATGACATTCTGGTGTCGAACTGTTATTGGCTTCTAGTTGGGCATGGGTAGTTGGGGATTTTTTTTAAATCTTCCATTTCTTCCTTTTCCAATTTCTTCCCCATTCCCTCTTTCATCACCTCTGTTATTGTTAGGGTAGCCTTTCCTGAAAGTAATCAATCTCTGCTGAGTCTGGCAAAATTCATTTGTGGAGATTGATCATGAAATATTTTCTAGGGTCATTCTCTTCCTTTGGCTAATCCAAGAAAGGCAGTTATCAGTTTCTAAGAAATTGATCAAAGAATTAGCACTGTTTTGGTTAAGCATATATGCCTGCCCAGGAAAAGTGTGGTTAAGTAAACTGACTGACTCAACTTGACCTTATTAGTATTGACTGGGCCATTAAACTCCAAACCGGCCAACCAACCCTGAATGTGTACTGGTATCCATGTCCCTTAAGGGGAATGAGAGCACCTGGCAGATTTTTCTGCCATTTTTCAAAGGGAGAAAACTTTTGGGACTTCCTGTCCGCTTTTCTATAAGCTCTGGCCCACGGAAAAAGGGGTCTACTCTTAAAGGAAAGAATTTGCTCCTGAGGAGCAAATTCTTTCCTTTAAGAGTTGACCCCTTTTGCTATGAGAGACAAGAGTTGCCGCCCCTTGAAGGTGTTCCCATTCCCCTTATTTGGAATCTGTTGTTTTACAGATGTCGCCTGAAGACAAGTATGATGAACTATGTGCTGACTTCACCGAAGTTAACAAACAAATACTGAATATAAAACAAAGAATACAGACTGTGACAGAAGAAACCTCTTCACAGGCACGCATCGCTGAAAAGTCAAAGGGCAAAGGTCAGAAATCAAATGTGCTGACTCCGGCAAGTGAAAAGTTAGCAGAGTTACACTCAGAACTGACAAGGCTTGATATGGAAAAGAAACAAATCACTGATAAAATGGAGAGACTTCAGTGAGGCCAGACATAAATAATGATGTGTTTGCAATTTTCTGGACTTCCGATACATTTAGCGCAGAGACCTTAATAATTTTACAGAGATTTCTTTATGTTTGCAACGATTTTTCATTTCCCATTTCTCTCATGTGAAGTGTAATTACAGCCAGTCCTTCAAGGTTTTGTCATTGGATAGGCGAAATGCACATATTTTTTTATATTTGGCCTGAAGTATGAAAGCATATTATACATGCTTCTAGCAGAGTTTGTGGACATTTTTAATAATCCAGCGTATGTTTCAATCAAGACATTCATGCTCATCTGAAATAAATCTACTTCTGACAATATTTTTGGTGGATGTTTCCACCTACTTGTTGAATGTTTCAGTCGGGATATTTATGTTCATATCAAATGACACTGTGATAAGTTATTACATGTTTGTAGGGTTTTTGCAGGGGTCCATGTTTGGTTAGTTAACGATGCATGTTAACTGGCAGCACTTTCACTGTTTTGTTTTTCATTGAAAATAAGGCTTGGCAGTCATTACGCAAACACGCCTATACAAATACATTGCCACCTTTATCACCTAAAAAAATGAAAATTTTATGATGAAAAGTTGTGATATTTTTCTTATTTTTGCTCAAAATATGGATTGTGGGCACTCGTTAGAACCGCCTCATCGAGGCGGTTCTAATGAGTACCCACAATCTATATTTCAGAGCAGAAATAAGAAAAATAAGGTATACCCCCGGAAACCCCAGTTTCACTATATAAAAGTGGGGTTCAAGGGGGTCAAAATTATATATGTGTGTTCTCGTGATGACAAGAGAAAATAAGGCTTGGAATGGCATGTGAATTGTCTGCCTGGCAGGCAATTAACCTGTAGTACCTTGCCTTATTTTTATTGTAATGCCAAGCATTATTTCATTTAAAAAAGTCAGAAAAACTAACCTAACAATGGACCTTTGTTTTATCTATGCAAACTTTTTATATGTACATGTATACATGGTAATTGTTCCAAAATTTGATACACTCTGTTTTCTGACAAAGAGTGATCTGATCAGGGTCTTCATTTCAGTGCAACACATTTCTGAGAAAGAAACAGGTAGAACATTTAGCTTATCATACTTATAAGTCTGTGACATGAACACCAAAAAACTGCATTTTGTTTAGGCAAAAGGGGGTTAGGAGGATAAAATTTACGCAACTAATTAGTGCTCTAGATTTTGGGTGCTCATTAGAACTGCCATATCAAGGCAGTTCTAATGAGCACCTGTCATATCAAGGCAGTTCTAATGAGCGCCAACAATTTATGTTTGTATGAGAAATAAGAAAAACGTCACAAATTTTCTTTGGAAAACTGCTACTTCTAAGTGGAACCATCTGCTTTAAATGAGATGGATGTGTTGTAGTATTGTATCCATCTGGAAATAGTGTTCTAAATTTGGAACGATTACCATTTTTATTCACCATTGGGCAAGTGGTGAATAAAGTTAATCAATTTGTTGTACATTTCATCAGCACAAATCAAAATGTCTATTTTTATCAAAATTTCTTTATATTGTAGATGTAGTAGTCTTGTTGATTTTGTTAACTTATTTTTGTACATACTTATCAGCATTTGAGCAGTTGTTACTTATTTTTTGTCATTACTAACAAATCTTGCATTTACACATGACCACTTGAAGCATGTCTATGTCTTAAGATATGTGGTGTATTTATTTGTTACAGAAATTTGAATCAGATCATATGTGTTTGACAAAATACAAGTGAATGTTTTTGGAATGCAGAAAAAGCATTGATCAAGTATTGTTCCAATACACATCAGGAAAACACGCCTATATAATTTTGACCCCCTCGAACCCCACTTTTATATAGTAAAACTGGAGTTTGCAGGGGTAAACCTTATTTTTCTTATTTCTGCTCTAAAATATAGATTGTTGGTATTCGTTAGAACCGCCTCGATGAGGCGGTTCTAACGAGTGCCCACAATCTATATTTTGAGCAGAAATAAGAAAAATATCACAATTTTTCTTCTTAAAATTGTCGTTTTTCCGGCCTTAAAGATGGCAATGTATTGGTATAGGCGTGTTTACATAATGGGCAGCTTGATAGCAAAACTTTTTTCAAGCTTTCAGTTAACTTGCATAACCTTACTGTATAAATAGATAACAAAAATAAGATGTGAACAAAGTTATAAAAGGAACAAAAAAAGTAAGATTTTTTTTAACCCTTTCACCTCTGAGTTTCTGAAGTGGACACATCCATCTTTTGAATTTGGATACCATTACGAAAACACGACTATACTAATACATTGTAAATTTTACCGCAGAAAAAACGAAAATTTTCAGATGAAAAATTGTGATATTTTTCTTATTTACACTCCAAACATAGGTTTCGGGTACTCATTAGAATCCCCTGACGGAGGCGGTTCTAACGAGTACCCACAACTATGTCTTGGAGCAGAAATAAGGAAAATATTCTTTACCCACTAACCGCCAGTTTTCTCTATGTAAATTGGTGTTTAGTGGGGTCTTTGTTTCACGGACTTGTTCAGGTGATGCATCCATTCTTTAAAATTTGCAGTTTAGCCAAGATCATTATCAGGATGACCGACATTATGGGTCCTGATGAGATTGAGCCAACTAATCTGGATCTACACTGTTTACATAAATATCCATTACGAAAACACGCCTTTACAAATACATTGTAAATTTTACCAAAGAAAAATGTAACTTTTCAGATGAAAAATTGTGATATTTTTCTCATCTCTGCTCAAAACATATATTGTGGATACTCATTAGAACCGCCTCGTCGAGGCGGTTCTAATGAGTACCCACAATCTATGTTTTAGAGCAGACATAAGAAAAATAGTGTATACCCCTGCAAACCCCAATTTTACTATATAAAAGTGGGGTTTAAGGGGGTCAAAAATATATAGGCATGTTTTTGTGATGGATACTGGTTTACAGGGTTGAAAGGGTATGGTCATTCTCTCTTACACATAAACATATTTCCATGACTAACAAAGTGCAATCATAAAATCATTATATGACCCCTCAGTTTTTGAGAAGAATTTACTATTTATACTGTAGAGATTTAATATAGATTTCTAATAAATCAGAGTAGTTCAGTCCGTCCAGTTTGATCTTTATTGTAGCCTATAAAGAACTGGGCCCAGTTGTTCAAAACTAACAACGTCGTTAGTTAACATATCGTTAAAATTTGTACCATTAAATACGGCAAATATGCTAAAATTTTTGCTGAAAAAATGTGAGCAGCTTTTGCGGATGCAAAAGCTGCTCACATTTTTTCAGCAAAAATATCAAAATTTCGATATTGTTCTTGCTAGAACAATTAACAATTTGACTACTAACGAGCTCATTAAGGTAACGATGCTTTGAACAACTGGCCCCAGATGTTGTTTTCTTCAGGAAATAGTTCCTCTGTGCAAATATGTGACATATTATGTGATATAAAGAATTCCGTCCAAAGACTCTTTTGTATTCATAGTTTTATTCATCTTCATGTTAAAATTAAAAATAGAACCCTTAACATGTCATGAAAAATTGAATCTGAAAATGTTGTCTGTTTATGTCATCTGCTGCAGCTTCTTGCAGACGTTTGAAACGTATTTTAGCATACAGGCAAAAAGTGTTGACCCTGATCAGGCTGCTGCTGCTGCTGGAGCAGCAGTCTGATCTGCATCCACACTGTTCACAAAAATGACTTTCAGAGTTACCAACAGATGACAGAACAGAATTGTTGTGATTGGCATCGTCTAGATTAACAATGTCCATGTGACAAGTAACCCAACCCACCATTAACTTTGTGTGGAAGAATTTGAGATATAATAATATTGGAGATCTTGCATGAGTGATCATTCCATATTAAATTTATGAAACAAGCCTAAAGTGAGTTTTCTAAATTTATATGAAATGCATTACGAAAACAAGCCTATACAAATACATTGTCCATTTTACCGCCGAAAGTACGAACATTTTAAGATGAAAAAATGTTGTTTTTTTTCGTATTTCTGCTCAAAATATAGATTGACGGCACACATTAGAACCGCCTCATCGAGGCGGTTCTAACGAGTACCCTCAATCGATATTTTTGAGCAGAAACAAGAAAAATAAGGTTTACCCCTGTAAACCCCAGTTTTATTATACAAAAATGGGGTTCTAGAGGGTCAGAATTATATAGGCACATTTTCGTGATGATCATGACTGTAAGATTGTGTTTATCATACATGTATAACGATTTTAACTTGGATTTTATAGCCAAAAAAGTTCAAAAGAATTTCAATAGAAAACATAGGGTTGTCAAGGACAGTGACATGTCATTAATGTGTTATAACATGTTTGGTCATATGATTTTAATGACAAAATTTTATCCACTAAATAACAGCAATGTTATTTATATGATAAGTTGAAATAATGGAATAAGTATATAATATTTATCTTATTATTTCTAAGCTAGATTTTGTGTGGGTTCAAAAAAGCTGTGTATATAACTGGAATAAGAAAAATACTACATTTACTTTTGACATGAAAAAAAAAAAAAAATGACATTGCCGGAGTGATCAATGAAAGATAGCAATTTATGGTATAGGTGTGGTATGATTTAATCCTTTTACCCCTAATTGTCTGAAGTGGATTCTCTTTTCATCTTTGAATTTGGAAAAAAATTAAAGTGAAGGCAATGATCAGGAATCGATACAATTAACCCACAGCTCCCATCAGAGACACCAGAGGGAAAGAAACACAAACACGAAACAACCAGACCCTAACAGAAACATCAATAGCGGAAAGCCAAAAGCACAGTTACTTTCCCACAAAATGGCCAATCGGCAAGTCCATTTAGAGACTAATTAGGTGTTTTAATCAGGAACCCTCAACAGGATGACAAATATTGTAGATCCTGATGAGATGGCACATTATGAGACTTCTCATCTTGACCTTCACTGTATAAGTGTCTGTACCAGTCAGTCTACAGGGTTGAAAGGGTTAAAATCATGATGAGTCAGTCGTCATTGACATGTATATATATAAAGACTGTGATAAACTATTGTTTGTTTGATTTGAGGTTTAACATCCCCGTCAACACTGTAAAGGTCATTTTGGAGACGTTGCTTCCAATTTTGTGGTACTTTTACCCGACATTGAGATGAAATGACATCTCAAGCCCTGCCGCCCAATGAAACCAACAGAATTTATTAGCATGGACGGTCCGCCTCGCACCGCGGTTCCTGGACAGGCTTAGATCCTCTAAGCGATTTACCAGTACTAGTGTGCGGGCCGGATTCAGCTCTGCGTGGAAGCATCATGCAGCCCATATATTTCTTCAAGCCCCTATGGGTGGGGGCGGTGTGATAAACTATACATTCTACATTACATATAAGGTGAGCTGATACACTACACATGATATATCTGCCATTTTCTCAAAGGAAGACAACTCTTGTAACTTCCTGTTTCCCTTTTCCCAAACACCCTACCCCTTAAAAAATGGGGTCTGCACTAAAGGAAAGAATTTGCTCTTCAGGAGCAAACAATTATTGACAAGAGACACAAAATTTGGCGGCTTTTGACGTGGGGACAAAAATATTCATGGAAGAGATGCTGCCTATAAAAGTGTATCCAATCTGTTTTAGGGGATTGGATATACCATCAGGGGAGGCAACTCTTGTATAAGTATTTTTGTCTCCCATATCAATAGGGGTCAACTCTTAAAGGAAAGAATTTGCTCCTGAGGAGCAAATTCTTTCCTTTAGGAGTGGACCCCTTTTTCCGTGGGACAGGTCTTATAGAAAAGCGAACAGGAAGTCCCGAAAGTTGTCTCCCTTTGAAAAATGGTGGAAATATCTGCCAGGTGTTCCTGTTCCCCTTAAAGAAGATCTATTTATATATTATTTTTATAAAAAGAGATACAATATTTTCAAACTTGCCTTTAAAGAATCTCTAAAGACAAAATTATAAGTATTAAGTTGTTCAATGGAATAGGGTTCATAGCTCATCTGCAGTTTATGATCAGGTAATACATCTTACTGTAATTTACTGAAATATACAGCTACAAATCCCAGTTTTTATTGGCAAACGTTGGATTTTATAGTTTAACATGTTTTATAAGGAAAACCCCAAATGGCAATGTATCATGAAAATCCAAAAAAGTTTGGACACCTTGAAAACTTGCTGTAATTCTCCTAAAATTTTAACAAATTTGCTTCATGATCCAGCAACTGCAGTTTGTGATAAGGTCAATACATCTTATTGTAATTTACTGAAATATACACCTACAAGTCCCAGTTTTTATTGGCAAACATTGGATTTTATAGTTTAACATGTTTTATAAGGAAAGCCCATATTGACACACTGGCAAACAATGTATCATAAAACTCCTAAGAGATCAAACACCTTGAAAATTCTCCTAAAATTTTAATACATTTGCTTCATGATCCAACAAGTAGTCCACAAAGTGCAGATGAAATGGCAAACATTGTAGACCCTGATCACTTCAGGAGCTGTCTGAGAAGGAGCCGTCTGATCTGGGTCTGCACTGGCCTACCTGTTTCAATACGTAGGATAATTATGATAGCTTTAGGCCCATACTTTATGATGGAATTCTTCTACCAGGTTGTTATGCCAGGAATATCAAAAACCCAAACTGGTATCAACACTAAAGAAGTTCTATGGAAGGCACCATGATCTTGTTGATCAGTACAATGTGGCCATTTCCAGAATTATGTCTGATGTGTTTGCCAATGGAAAGCCATAGGAAGACTTCCAAAATCTCGGACATACCCTTCTGGGCATTTACTCCTTTTCTTCGTTCATGTCGATAGGCATGGTGGGCAAAGCTTCCTTTCCAAGTAATGCTTACCATCCTAGGATGCCTGATTACACTCTTCTGGAGTCCATGTGTGTTGGTCTGAGCATTGATGTTTGCCATTTGTCTATGGATTAATGATTTTGGATTAAAACTTTGGTACTATGACCTAAACTTCTATTAAGAACAACTAAAATTCAAACTAATTCTTAAAAAAAATACATTTTAAATGCTTCAGTTCATCATTCTTTTTTCCCTACTATAGTATCCTAGAGACCTTCTAAAGTGAACTCAAAAGACCACTTTTGAACAGCCCAAAGAGTGTCTGAATATAGAAACCCTTTTAGATGATACATCTCAAATACAACCATTTAGATGATACATCTCAAATACAACCAAATAGCAGAGTTCTGTCTTGCCTTGGTTTTCTTGATAATATGTAGTTTCTAGAAATTGTTTAAAAACTTAACCCAGTTGTTTTTAAAGGTTTTAATATCCATGTCAACAAACATGTTTAAACTTTTATACACGGAAAGCTTTTGCCATGCTTAGACCAAAAAAGAGAAGAAAAAAAAAACAGGTTCATTGATATTGAATTAGAATGAAATGGCAGGACACATAACATGTTTTGATGAGCATGAAAACTCATAACATTTCATGAGACTTGTATGTCTACTAGTATGGACTAGCAAACGGTGGTTTCAAAGTTTCTTTATTTCATTTTCAGAGGCAAAAAGGCTTAACATTAAATGTGATTCATCTGCTGGAAGACAATTCACCTGATATATTAAGCATCTTCTTTTCCCAGAATAAAAAAATAATATTGTTATCATCTCTTAAATGTTTATACAGAACCTGAAGCATTAACATTGATTTTATGTCTGTTTCACACATTACTCTTAAAAATATATCATTTGATTGGAGATCAGCACATAGACAAGCCTGTGTAATGACTGTTCATGTAAACCCCTCTTTATATAAAGGAAAAAGGATATTCTAGCTCAAAAACACAAATTGTGGGTTCTCGTTAGAAATTCCTCCAATAGTCTCCAATAGAAACATGGTGTTAAACATGATAAAATTATTCTGTTGTGGTTAACATCCCAATCTTAATTGCTATAACATAAATATTATAGTGAATTGTTTAAGATCTCAAAAAACTGATATTTTCTGATGAAAAATTAGAGATATTTTTCTCTTATTCTGCTCTTAAAACATCGATTGTGTTAGAACTGTCTCATTTAGTACCCAATACCTATGATTTGGAACAAAAATAAGAAGAATAACATATACTCCTGTACACCCCAGTTTTTTTTTCATATTTTAAGAGGGCTTTCCAGGGGTGTTCATTACACAGACATGTTAAAGTGATGAAATATGTAACTGCCTTCTGTGTAAAATGGATTCCAGAATCAATTTCAATTGTAGTTGGTTGTTCTTGTTTATGATATATTTTCTTGTGTATACATTACAAAAACACACCTATACAAATACATAGTACACTTTACCCCAAAATAAACCGAAACTTTTTAGATGAAAAAGTGTAATATTTTTCTTATTTCTGCTCAAAATATAGATTGTGGGTACGCTTTAGAACGGCCTCATCGAGGCGGTTCTTACGAGTACCCACTTTCTATATTTTAGAGCAGAAATAAGGTTTACCCCTGTAAACCCAGTTTTACAATATAAAAGTGGGGTTCAAGGGGGTCAAAATTATATAGGTGTGTTTTCCTGATGTATAGAGAGACTTTGCTATAATTCTGGTCTTATTGACAGTTTTGTTACTTTGTTGACTTGAAATGCATTTTAACAAATCTTTTTCATATAAAACAAACTTTCTATATATTGTGTGTTGTTGTTTTTACTGTCCCTTGAACGATTTTAATAATCTTATTCTTGCATGCAAATTTAAGAAAATTATTAATGAAAATACTCTGCAGCAATTTCTAAAATTTAGAAAATCTAATTTTTGTCAGGAATCTGATTTCCTATCTGTCCATCCAACCAGCAACATTAGCAGTTTTGTTAAAATCAGCGTTTATCCAAATGTGATAAGAATCGATACAATTAACCCACAGCTCACATCAGGCACACCAAAGGGAAAGAAACACAAACATGAAACAACAGACCCTAATTGAAACATCAATAGTGGAAAGCCAAAAGGACAGTTAGTTTCCCACAATATGGTCAATTGGCTATCCAAACAAAATAATATACGTGACACAAACACCCAAAGACAAACCATAACAAAAATAAACCACGACAGAAGAACCGCCTTGGAACGGTCAGTGAAACAAATTCCACTTGGGGGCTTAAATCAATTTTACGTGGCCACAATCCTTGCCCTTCCGTCGTTATTTAGACAAAAAAGTAGTTCATTCCGCATGAAGGCCGCCTAACTCATCAGTGCAACATCTTCATGAACACAAAAATCAAACAACCACAGAGATGAAACAACGGTGAGGACTCCGACAGCAAGAAACCACTAAATGTTGGAGCAAAAGAAAACCAACAGTTTGACTCCGATGGGCCCGACCAGAGACAGAGCATCAGGCACCAATCATCATTACATAGAATTAGATTCTCTTTAATATTCAGTAAGCCTTTATGCTGGAACCATCATAGAATCTGAGGCCTGACCCACCGGCGTGCAATTAAAGAGGGAAGCAAAGTTGTCAACTGTGACTGGGTTAACTACCATGCATGCAGTCTATCGTATTACATTTATGTTGTACCCAATCGTTTTATAACAAAGAATGATTTTACGAAATTGTGTGCTGAAGTCATTGCGGTTATGTATTTTTCTGAATTTATAAACTAAGTCACCGTATAATTCGGGTTCCGATAGACCTTGTTGCAGAAGAGATTTCAGCCCTTGCCCATCGGGGCTTGAAGAAATATATGGGCTGCATGATGCTTCCACCCAGAGCTGAATCTGACCCACACATGAGTACTGGTAAACTGCTTAGAGGATCTAAGCCTGCCCAGGCAAAGCGGTGTAAGTGTCGGACCATCCATGCTTATAAACCCTATTGGTTTCATTGGGCGACAGGGCTTGAGATGTCATTTCATCTCGATGTCGGGTAAAAAGCCCACACAATTGGAAGCAACGTCTCCAAAATGACCTTTACAATGACGGGGATGTTAAACCTCAAATCAAACAAACAAAGCAGAAGAGATTTAAGTCCAGTATTGAATTTTGAAATTAAATCAGAATGACGTCTATAAATTTTGAAAAGGCTTTGCATAGTTTATTGTATAGATAACCCTGATTAAGAAGTTTAGCAGTTGTCAATTTATTACGAGTGCTGAAGTCAGTAACATATTTACACATTCTGGCAAATAGAATCAATTGCGAAATATAAACACCATAGGATGGCGCACGAGGAACATCACCATCCAAAAAAAGGAAATTTTACATTCTCAAAATCAAAATCATCGCGTTAATTATAAATTTTGCCAGAAACAAACCCATCTACATTAGATAGATGTAAATCCAAAAACGGGGCATCGGTATCAGAAGAATTCGCTTTATTTAACTGAAGTTCTTTGCTGTAATTCTGACTGATCAAACCATCGAAATCGGTATTGTCAATATTTAATAACTCATCCAAATATCTATGAGTCAAGCTAAAAGCTTCAATAATTTCAGATTGGTTATCAGCAGAAAGGGACATCATGAAGTCTCCAGAACTTCAGTTAAATAAATTCATCTGATACCGAGGCCCCGTTTTTGGATTTACATCTATCTATTATAGATAGGTTTGTTTCGTGCAAAATTTATGATAAACGCGATGACTTTGATTTTGAGATTGCAAATTTTCCTTTTTTGGATGGTGATGTTCCTTGTGCGCCATCCGATGGCGTTTATATTTCGCAGTTAATTCGATTTGCTAGAGTGTGAAGTCATGTAACTAACTTCAACACTCGAAATAAATTATAAGCGGCTAAACTTCTTAATCAGGGTTATCGGTACCTTTTCAAAATTTTATAGACGCCATTCTGATTTAATTTCAATATTGGACTTAAATCTCCTCTGCAACAAGGTCTATCGGAACCCGAATTTTATGGTGACTTAGTATATAAATTCAGAAAAATATATAACCACAATAACTTCAGCACCCAATTTCGTAAAATCATTCTTCGATATAAAAAGATTGGGTACAACATGGATGTTATACGACAGACTCATGCATGGTAGTTAACCCAATCAGGGTTGGCAACTTTGCTTCCCTCTTTAATTGCACACCGGTGGGTCAGGCCTCAGATTCTATGAGGGTTCCAACGTAAAGGCTTATTGAGAATTAGAGAGATCTAATTCAAGGTAATGTTGGTTGCACTGATGAGTTAGGAGGCCTTCATGCGGACTGAACAAATTGTTTGTCTAAATCCCGACAGAAGTAAGGGCGAGGATTGTGGCCACATAAAATCGATTTAAGCTCCCCAGTGGAAATCTTTACACGGACCGTTCAAAGGCAGTTCTTCTGTGGCGGTTTATTTATGTTGTTGTTTGTTACTTACTGTGTGTATCGCTTGTGTCTTTTTATTTTGGATGGCCATATGGCCATTTTGTGGGAAAGTAACTGTCCTTATGGCCTTCCTTTGTTTAGGTTTCCATTATGGTCTGGTCGCTTTATGTTTGTGTTTCTTCCCTTTGGTGCCTTTGATGGGTGGAGTAAGTTAATTGTATCGATTCCTGATTTTTGTTTTACTTCTACTTCTCATAACACAACAAAACCAGATCAGCCACAAGGGGTGCGCAATTAGTACCCATTGGAATACCCGCAACTTGTCTAAATAACTTTGTACCAAATCTTAGGTAAATGATCATTTCTCAGATACTGAAAGAAACTATAGTTATTGAACATTTACAGGAATACTTCAAAAACTTAAATACCTTTTGAACCAATGAAATTTGTTCCATATAGGGGTAATTATTTCTCCCTTCGAAAAAAAAATTCCGAGAGACATATTGATTTTCCTCCGGGCGTCTGTCTGTCCATCTGTCCGTCTGTTACAAAATCGTGCCCGCTCTCTCTTTAACTTGAAAACCGTTCAAGCTATCTTCGCGAAACTTCATATAAATATAATCAATATAGGCCCCCGCCCACAGGGGCTTGAAGAAATATATGGACTGCATGATGCTTCCACGCAGAGCTGAATCCGGCCCGCACAATAGTACTGGTAAACCGCTTAGAGGATCTAAGCCTGTCCAGGAACGGCAGTGCGAGGCAGACCGTCCATGCTAATAAACCCTATTGGTTTCATTGGGCGACAGGGCTTGAGGAGTCATTTCATCTAAATGTCCGGTAAAAGTCCCACACAATTGGAAGCAACGTCTCCAAAATGACCTTTACAGTGTTGACGGGGACATTAAACCTCAAATCAAACAAACAAAACAAATATTAATCAATATTAGACGACGTGCAATGCGCAAGAACTATAACTCTTGCAATTATACGTTTTGAGTTATCTCCCTTGGAAGTTTGTCGGTATGTATGTTTGGGCAGTCGTGTCCGGTCAATTACGTTCTTATTTTCAGATGGATTTTTGGAATTACTTGGCAGAAATATTAACAACTATGAGACGATGTGTTGCGCTCATGAGGCAGGTCAGTACCTCAAAGGTCAAGGTCATACTTAGAGGTCAAAAAGGGGACTTTTCTCGTGTTTGGTCAAAAACTTCCTTATTTTTAGATGGATTTTGAAATTACTTGACAGAAATATTAACCATCATGAGACGATGTGTTGCGTGCATGACCCAGGTTGGTACCTCAAAGGTCAAGGTCATACTTTGAGGTCAAATGTAAAAAGGGGCCTTTTTTCGTGTTTTGTCAATAACTTTCTTATTTTTAAATAGAATTTGAAATTACTTGGCAGAAATGTTAACTTTCACGAGATAATGTGTTGCACGCATGATTCAGATTGGTACCTCAAAGGTCAAGGTCATACATAGAGGTCAAAGGTCAAAAATGGGGCTTTTTTCGTGTTTTGTCAATAACTTTCTTATTTTTAGATGGATTTTAAAATTGCTTGGCAGAAATGTTAACCACCATGAGATGTGTTGCGCGCATGACCCACTTTGGTAACTCAAATATCAAGGTCATACATAGAGGTTACCATGAGATGATGTGTTGCACGCACGACCCACTTTGGTAACTCAAGGGTCAAGGCCATACATAGAGGTTAAAGGTAAAAAGGGGCCTTTTATAGTGTTCGGTCAATAACTTTCTTATTGTTAGATGGGTTTTGAAATTACTAGGCAGAAATGTTAACCACCATGAGATAATGTGTTGCGTGCATGACATAGGTTGGTATCTCAAAGGTCAAGATCATACTTAGACGTCAAAAGTCAAAAAAGGGGCCTTTTTTCGTGTTTGGTCAATAACTTTCTTATTTGTAGATGCATTTTGAAATTACTTGGCAGAAATTGTTACCACAATGAGACGATGTGTCTCTTGCAAGACCCATGTTGGTACCTCAAAGGTCAAGGTCATACTAAGAGGTTAAAGGTAAAAAATGGGCCTTTTTTAGTGTTCAGTCAATAACTTTCTTATTTCTAAATAGATTGTGAAATCACTTGGCAGAAATGTTAACCATCATGAGACTATGTGTTGCGCGCTAGACCCAGGTCGGTACCTCCAAGGTCAAGGTCGAATGTCAAAAAATGTCTTTTTTGTGTCAAGTAAATAACTTTTAGAGGTCAAAGGTATAACAATGGCTTTTTTGTGTACGGTCAATAACTTTCTTATTTCTCTATGAACTGTTTGAAGTTACTTTGCAGAAATGTTCATCTTCATTAGATGATGTGTTGCACACAAGACCCAGGTGACTACCTCCAATGTCAAGGTCATACTTAGAGGTCAAAAAAGGGGGAGACATCTGTGTTTTTGTAGAAAAACAAATTCTAGTTCAAACTACTTAGGTTTAATCATAGGCAGTGGCTAGACATCCGGTACGTGACGACCCGCCTACGATACAGGACGGCCAGCCAACCCATGTAGGAATGGCTAGCCATCCGGTAGTAAATTGTAGTCTCTTGTTTCATACAGGGTATTAATGCTTAACAGCACTTGTATCATTACATGGAGTACTGAATGTCAATAGTTCCTACTTTGATAATAAATTTGCTGTTGTTATTGAATAAATGTCATAGACAGTTTCCGCATCCGCCATTTTAAAAGTAAGGGAATAAAAGCTGTATTCGTGTTTAATTATTTCTAACATTATTACTATCAATAATATATAAGTGATTATCAATTGGCAGTATACGTTTATATCTTTTACCTTTCCTTCTTTTTGTAATTGCGGCTTTTTGTGTTCTTTGGAGATGTTGCACTGATGAGTTAGGAAGCCTTCATGCGGACTGAACAAATTATTTGTCTAAATGGCGATGAAAGCAAGGGAGAGGATTGCGGCCGCCTAAAATTAATTTAACACCCCCACCATCCCCACTGACAGTTCCAAGGCGGTTCTTTTGTCGCGGTTTATTTTTGTTATAGCTTGTCTTTGAATGTGTGTTTTTGTTTTGGGTAGCCAATTTGCCATTTTTGGGAAAGCAAATTCCTAAAACAAACGCTTAAATCATGTAGGCAAAATAATAATAGTTCATCTGTCATTACTGACAATGACCAATCTTAATCATCTTTGAGAAATGTTACTATTTATGTGTTCTAAGATGGCTGATGAGACCAATTCTAGCTCTGAACTGTCTGTTGCAAATAGAGCAACAGAGGCTAGAGGAAGACAGCTCTGTTGGTGATGCCTTAGCTCTGAATTTGCGCTGTGCGAGTTTCTGCTCAGCTTCACTGATCCTTTTTGCCTTATATTCATTGACATCCCTTTTGATGAGACGGCATCACTTTGTTCTGTCCTTCGCAATTTGTTCCCACGACTCTGTTGGAATGTTGAAGTCCCTGGGGGAGTCTCAGAGGGTGTCCTTCTAGCGCTTCTTCTGACCGCCTTGGGAGCTTTTGTCCATTTCTAGTTATCCATAGAGAATTTTCAAACGTTCCTCAGGCATTCTTGTAACATGACCTGTCCATCTTAACTGTGCTAATTTTAGAAGAGTATCTACACTTTGCATAACTGTCCTGTTCAGGACTTCCGTGTCTGGAATCCTGTCTTGCCACTTAATCTTAAGAGTTTTCTCATACAGCTAGTATGGAAGTGATTCCGTCTTTTGGCGTGCCGTTGGTAAACTGTCCATGTTTCACATGCATACAATAGTGTTGGCAGCACCACAGCTCTGTAAACTTTCAATTTTGTGTCAAGTAGAAGTGGAGGCAATGATCAGGAATGGATACAATTAACCCACAGCTCCCACCACAGATACCAAAGGGAAAGAAATGCAAACATGAAACAACAGACCCTAATCGAAACATCAACAGCGGAAGTCTCATTCCAATTCGATCCCAGACACTATTAAGTAGTCGGCCAAATGCTGCACTAGCTTTGCGAATCCTGGCATTGACTTCATCATCAATGTGCACGGCTCTTGACAGTGTGCTACCAAGGTAGGTGAACTTGTCTACCACTTGCAATCTTGCCATGTCACCAGCAAAGAGGAACTCATCTAGCACCTCTGTCTGCACGTTGTGTTTGGTTTGCAACCTTCTGAGATGGAAAAGCTTCCCATCAAAGCAATACCTAATAGGTGTGGCATTGTCACCATCCTGGAAAGCTTCTGTGAGCATGGCAGAAAACATCATGCTGAACAGTGTTGGGGCTAACATACAGCCTTGCTTGACTCCGTTTGTCAAAGGGAATGGATCTGAAAACTGACCACCATTTTGGACCCGTGCAAGCATACCTGCGTGGAACTGCCTCGCTCATAAATACGAAAACTAAAACATAGATTTCACATACCGTCAGAGCCTTAGCATTCTGATTCGACATTTTATGGTGAAGGTACTTACATACGTCCTGTGTACCCAGCATGACTACTGCTGACCTTCCATTACTGTTTAGAATATTTATATCTGGCGGCCGTACGTGAAAATCATGCACGCACATGCAACCTCCATTTCGTTTCGTTTCGTTTGACGTAGTTCCCTCCAATGGATTGGAGCACTCAGGTCGATGATCGGTTGAATGTTGCAGGCAATAATAAGCCAGAGAATCCGTAGAATATTCTTATGTACACCATTTACAGACGTGTTAGACGTGTGGTGGCAGCCACAATAGAAGAAAATTTCAGGCATTACTCAATTCAGCAATTTTCGGTGAAGCCAATGACAGTACCTACGACTCAGAGCCTCCAACTGCACCCGGGGTTTCAGGTTCTTACTATTAACCGGCACTTCGATCAATGAAGATCTCGACCACGAAGACCATACATGACTACCAAACTCACTTGTAACCAGCCCATGAATGTCAGATAGTGGCGCTTCTCTTGTATCAGCAAGTGCAGGACAACACAGAAACAAATGACTGAGATCCTCCGGTTCTAATCTACACATTGGGCAGTTAGGTACTACCTTCTACTAATTAAACCTGGCCTTTGTTGTCTGAAGCTTGTACACTGCTGTCATCATTCTGACTCTGGGAATGCTTTTCCTGACGTCATGTACGTTATTTGAGGCGGCCTACCAGACAACATGTGTGTTACCGACAGCAATAGAGGTCAGGTCGCAGTTTTCTATAGTCTAACTGTTGGTTTTCTATTGCTCCAGCATTTCAGTGGTTTCTTGCTGTCGAGTACTTACCGTTATTTCATCTCTGTGGTTGTTTGATTTTTGTGTTCACGGAGATGTTGCACTGATGAGTTAGGAGGCCTTCATGCGAACTGAACAAATTATTTATCTTAATCGCGACGGAACTAAGGGCGAGAATTGTGGCCACGTAAAATCGATTTAAGCCCCCCCCCCCCCCCCCCCCAGTGGAATTCGTTTCCGTTGACCGTTCCAAGGCGGTTCTTCTGTCGCGGTTTATTTTTGATTGATTTTAGGTTTACCGTCCCCGTCAACACTATTTAGGACATTTTGGAGACGTTGCTTCCCATTTTGTGGATCATAACCCGATATGGTGCTGAAATGACGTCTCAAGCCCTGCCGCCGAATGAAACCAATAGGGTTTATATGAACTGACGGTCTAAGTCGCAGCACTTTACCTGGGCAGGCCTAGACTTCCTGAGCGGGTTACCAGTACTCATGTGCGGTTGGTTTCAGCTCTGCGTGGAAGCATCATGCAGCCCAAACTATAACTGCAAGCCTCGATGGGCGGGGCCGTTGATGCGTGCTGTAGAATAGTTGTAGTATAGAACTGACAAATACCCTACCTTCAAGCCACTCTTTACAAGCACTTTTCTTCATTATCTAAGAAGGATGCGAGCATCCCACCAAGTTTTCTGTAAATGTGATCAGTGTTGTAATCACTTAGATACTCAGACAAACATTGCCACTTATGTATCATGTTTCAAAAGTTTCCTATTACAACAATATATAGCTAGCCTTCATCTGCAATAAGATGGTTGGTTGCAGTTTAGGTGTCACCTATTTCATATTAACTTGAAATGGTGAACAAGAGGGTTTTTAACTTGAAACTGCGAACAAGAGGGTTTGTGTACGACCGCCCCCGCCAATCGGGGCTTGAAGAAATAGATGGCTGCATGATGCTTCCGCGTAGAGCTGAAACCGACCCGAACACGAGTACTGGTAAACCGCTTAGAGGATCTAAGCCTGCCCAGGCAAAGCGGTGCAAGTCGGACCGTCCATGCTTATTAACCCTTTTGGTTTCATTGGGCGGCAGGGCTCGAGATGTCATTTCATCTCAGTGTCGGGTAAAACTCCCACGAAATTGGAAGCTACGTCGCCAAAATGACCTTTATAGTGTTGACGGGGATGTTAAGCCTCATATCAAACAAAAACAAATAAACTTGTGTACAACACCGGAAATATACAGAACCCGGGAGCATCATGCAGCCCAAACTATAACTGCAAGCCTCGATGGGCGGGGCCGTTGATGCGTGCTGTAGAATAGTTGTAGTATAGAACTGACAAATACCCTACCTTCAAGCCACTCTTTACAAGCACTTTTCTTCATTATCTAAGAAGGATGCGAGCATCCCACCAAGTTTTCTGTAAATGTGATCAGTGTTGTAATCACTTAGATACTCAGACAAACATTGCCACTTATGTATCATGTTTCAAAAGTTTCCTATTACAACAATATATAGCTAGCCTTCATCTGCAATAAGATGGTTGGTTGCAGTTTAGGTGTCACCTATTTCATATTAACTTGAAATGGTGAACAAGAGGGTTTTTAACTTGAAACTGCGAACAAGAGGGTTTGTGTACGACCGCCCCCGCCAATCGGGGCTTGAAGAAATAGATGGCTGCATGATGCTTCCGCGTAGAGCTGAAACCGACCCGAACACGAGTACTGGTAAACCGCTTAGAGGATCTAAGCCTGCCCAGGCAAAGCGGTGCAAGTCGGACCGTCCATGCTTATTAACCCTTTTGGTTTCATTGGGCGGCAGGGCTCGAGATGTCATTTCATCTCAGTGTCGGGTAAAACTCCCACGAAATTGGAAGCTACGTCGCCAAAATGACCTTTATAGTGTTGACGGGGATGTTAAGCCTCATATCAAACAAAAACAAATAAACTTGTGTACAACACCGGAAATATACAGAACCCGGGAAGGGACATGAATTTTTTTTGTTATTATGTTGTTCGAACAAGATAATATCTTGATATTGCCTTCACTTCTATTTTATGGTGGCAGTTATATGCCACCAAAGTTTTTAGACACCGTGAGTTACTGCTTACAACCGCTGCTGAAACTATTTATTTATTTTAATTGATCTCGAGGCATACTGTTGTATGTATTTTATCAGTTAGCCCCTATGTTAATTGCATTGTAACACCTTGACCTGATAAAGCTGTGATGCTATCTTAGGACAAGTGAGCTTTATCAGGTCAACGTGACAATGCACTTCTATGAACAGTACTGCTGGAAAATCGGCAAAATTGTATGAGTGTACACTCGGATTAACTGATAAATAGAATACCAGATTCGTGTGATTTGATATCATGTTTATCAGGCTGGGCTTCGAAAGCGCATGTAGAATCGCTCTGCAAGCCTCGCGGTTCTACAAGCCTTCTCAAAGCCTTGCCTGATAAAGTTTTATCAGGCTCGGTTGCGAGAACGCATGTAGAATCGCTCGGCAAGCCTCGCGATTCAGCCTCGCGATTCTACAAGCCTTCTCGAAGCCTTGCCTGATAAATTTAATGTCAAAAGACACGAACCTGGTATTCGCTATTACCCTGACCTCATTTAGTCTGATTCTAGTATAATGATAACACGCCCGTGTACCAAACTGACGTTTTTCATATCTCCAGAGCTTGTATTTTCCAGACAATTGCACGGAAAAAGCTTTGCAAAATCAAAGCAATGAGGGTACGGGTTGGTCGATTGACTCTGAGTGTAGGCAAAAAGTGCAGACCCTGATCAGACGATGCGTTTTGTGGTAATAATAATCGACTTTATTTATACAGGAACTAATACTAATCTTCCATCTGGCCCTCTTTTTCTTCATTTTCCTAAGTAGAAACCAGTCTCTTGCTCAAGGAAACGACCCTTGGCTCTCGCGGGGATCGAACCGGCTACCTCTCGATCCCAAATCCGATGCTTTACCACTGCACCACAGCGCTCTACAGCGAAACAAGCTGACCTCACTTACATCGTACTTGAAGCAAGCAGTGAAGACACTGACACCGCGTTCTGTGGCATCTGATCAGGGTCTTCAACCAATTTTGTGGCGCTAGGCAAATATGGATGAACTACATATTAAAAGCTAAACAAAAACAACGGAAATATTAGAAACAAAAGCAAACCAAGGACGTTTCACATTTTATTGCGACGAAATTACAAGGATAGTGCGGGACCTCGGGCGTCTTTGTTCACATCTACAAGGTGTTATGGTCAGTCTAAAAAACAAAACAAAACAAAACAACAACTACAACAACAACAACAAAAAAAAAACAAAAAAAAAACCCAAACACATTACGATCAAAAACCCGTGCGACAAAGGGCATTTTTCATGTCTCCTAAATGCTTTTCTGATGAAAATCGGTGATATTTTTCTTATAAATACTGCAAACATAGGATGTGGGTGCTCGTTAGAACCGCCTCGTTGAGACGGTTCTAACGAGTACCCACATCCTATGTCTAGGAGCAGAAATAAGAAAAATATTGTATACCCCCTTAAGCCCCAGTTTTCTCTATATAAAGTGGGGTTTAGTGAGGTATTCATTTCACGGACTTGTCCATGCGATGAAATCAACACACACACACACACTCGCAGAGTAGAAATCATAACATTCAATTCACCGTACACGGCTGGAGTACGCATATGAACGCGCACAATGCCTTGAGTTAGCAGACGTACGGATACTCAGTAATTGTCCTGTGTCAAGCGTTCGTTACCTCTCTCTCTCTCTCTCTCTCTCTCTCTCTCTCTCTCTCTCTCTCTCTCTCTCTCTCTCTCTCTCTCTCTCTCTCTCTCTCTCTCTCTCTCAAGAAGAAGAAGAAGAAGAAGAATGTCGATAACTCCAGTTTTGGAATGTGTGCGAGCCCACATACGATTTTCCCCAGAACTGTATACAGTAAACATTACGACAATACAAATACATTGTAAACTTTACCGCCGAAAAATGAAAATTTTCAGTTGAAAAGTTGTGATATTTTTCTTAATTGTGCTCAAAATATAGATTTTGGGTACACGTTAGAACCGCATCGGCGAGGCGGTTCTTACGAGTACGCTTTATCTATGTTTTTGAGCAGAAATAAAAGAAATAAAAGGTTTACCCCTGCAAACCCCAGTTTTACTATACAAAAGTGGGGTTTACGTGGTCAATATTCTATTTCGAGATGAACAACTGATAAACGATATTAAGATAAATAAAATTTAGAGATGACGACACGTCATCCGTTGCAGGTCTCCCAGCGACCAGCGATAGGTAGAAAAAGAGATAGAAGAGATAGCAGAGGAGATGAAAGTGAGGATCAGAGGAGACAGAGGGAAAAAATGGAAGTGTAGAGAAACTGGGGAAATAACAACACCCCCTTCTACCATTAACTGCTGCAAGGTCAGCAGGCTTTGTCCAGCTGTAAACCAATGCCAGTTGGATGCCCCCCCCCCCCCCCCCCCCCCCCCGACGCCTTCGCCTTATCAAAACGTCCTTAACCTTCCCAGGAGGATATACATGCATCCCCCTATGGGGCGCCGTTTTACTATTTAATCCGTATTTATAGATATCCATAATTATTTATGGATGTCCATAATAAGAATAATGAATATCCATAATTCGAATTATGGATATCCATTTTTATTTATGGATATCCATAAATCGAACTGAATTAATGATATTCATAAATCGAATAATGGATATCCATAAATCGATTTATGGATATCATTAATTTAGATCGAAATATGGATATCCATAAATCGAATTATGGATACCCTTAATTCGAATTATGGAAATCCATTATTCGGCTGATTTATGGATATCCAAAAATCGAATTATGGATATCCATAATTCAACTCTGCAAATAAATCTAATAAATAATGACTGCTCCCTTTGCAAAAAAAAAAAAAACAACAACAAAAAAAAAAAAAAAAAACGACTATTCGCGTCAGGTTTACGATTTGGGTGTGTAATAAAAGCCGGGTTGGAGGTGGAGGTAATGAAGGGTAGGCTTAGTGGTGGCCTATGGTGAAGGAGAGATATGTTTTGTTTCATTTGAGGTTTAACGTCCCCTTCAATACTATTTAGGCCATTTTGAAGATGTCGCATCCAATTATGTTGGGCATTAACCTTTACTGAGATGAAATGACATCTCAATCCCGCCGGCCTCGATAGCTCAGTCGGATGCGCGTCTGACTGGTGATCAGCGGGACGCGGGTTCGATACTTGCCAGGGTCGGCAACATTCTTTCTTGAAGATTGATCATGAAATATTTTCTGCGGTCATTCTCTCCCTTTCGCTGATTCAAGAAGGGCAGTTGTAAGTTTCTGGCGAAAGAATGTGCACTGTACTGGTTAACTGCTTACGTATATAAGCCTGCCCAGAAAAAGTGTGGATAGGTTAACTGACCGGCCCAAAAATGACCTAAATTAGTGTTGACTGGGCCGTTAAACTCAAATACAAACAAACAAACATCTCAATCCCTGTCGCCCATTGACTCGCACGACTTTGTTTGGACAGGCTAAGGCCTTCTAAACGGTTTATCAGTACTCTCAGCTCATGCAGCCAAATCTATTTCTCCAAGCAACAATGGACGGGGGCCAGGATGTATATCTGAATCTGCCTGGTACTCCATACATCTCAAGTAGGATATATGTTAATACTGTATACACAGTGGAATTCTGCTATTAAGACCACCTACAATTAAGACTAATTCTGCTTTAAAAAGCTTATTTAGAAGGGTGCAGTTATTCTTTCTTCGTGAATTCTTCACAAAATGTCCTCTGGTCAGGGACCACCTTTGGAACTGTTCAGAAGTGGTCTTAATATAGGAATTTTACTGTATAACGACCATGTGCATTTTTCTCCCGAAAGCATGCACGGATTGCCTGTTTGGATCATTATAACCTTACGTCCGACTTTCAGTGCCCTTAGGTGCGCAGTCCTCATAGAGGTGATTCCAGAGGGACAGGATGCGTTGGCCGGAATTTCCAGATCTTACGGCTGGTTCCGATATTTAACTGCACACATGGCGGGCGTTCAGCGTATGGCGTCCGTTGCTTTGGAAGCCTTACGGGCTTGAAGGCTGCACGGCAGAGAGGTCCCTTTGACTGGCCATCATATCCCAGCGATGATGAAGACCTTAAAGATTTTTTACATTAAACAATCACGTGTCTTAGGGAGGAATCATTGAACCAAAAGGTTTGGTGGTGATTTATGGATATCCATAATTCGAATAATGGATATCAATAAATCGATCTGAATTATGGATATCCATTAATCGATTTATGGATATCCATAATTCGAATTATGGATATCCATAAATCAGAGGAATAATGGGTATCCATAAATCGAAAACGGATATCCATAATTCGAATTATGGATATCTATAAATACGGATTAAATAGTAAAACGGCGCCCCGTATCCCCCGTTATATTAAACATCACGAAAACACGCCTGTATAATTTTGACCCCCTTGAACCCCACTTTTATAAAGTAAGACTGGGGTATGGAGGGGTATACCTTAATTTTCTTATTTCTGCTCAAAAATATAGATTGTGGGTACTCGTTAGAACCGCCTCAATGAGGCGAATCTAACGAGCACACACAATCTATATTTTCAGCAGAAATAAGAAAAATATCACAATTTTTCATCTTTAATTTTTTGTTCGGCCGAAAAGTTTACACTGTATTTGTATAGGCGTGTTTTTGTAATCTTAAAGTTATGTGCAGCAATTTATGATTTTATATGCATATTCACCTGTATCCTAATAGCTGCTGCCGCTGCCTTTGTCGTTATTTCCAAAGTCCCGGAATATCTGCATCATAAACATCAGGAATATCACTGAAATAATCAAAGCACTGACAGTACAGGTAGGTCATCTGTCTCTGAGTGTACGCTAAGAAAATAGTTCTGAACTGAGACATAAATTAGGAAAATAATTCTGAACCGAAACATTAATTGTGATGTCCCCTTACATCGGGGCTTGAAGAAATAGATGGACTGCATGAAGCTTCCACCTGAAACCGACCGCAGTAACTAATTTCTAACTTCTAACGTCCATGTTGAAGTGAAGCAGAGGTAAGCAAAAGCCGAAGTACCTGGAGGAAAGCCATCTGGACTTCCAGTGCAGAATTTGGCGCGCGTGTGTGTGTGTGTGTGTGTGTGTGTGGGGGGGGACGGACATTTCTTATTTCTAACTTCTAAATTCTTACTTCTAACTTCTTCCTTCTAACTTCCTACTTCTAACTTCTTACTCCTAACTTCAATCTTCTAACTTCTAACTTCTAACTTCTTACTTCTAACTTCTAACTTCCATGTTGTATGTTTTTTTTTTCTTTTTTATTTTCCGGCCCTTTAAAATTTTTTTAAAATAATATCGAGACGATCGTTAATCAGAGATATGCAAAAGCCGAAGTACCCGGAGAAAATCCGGTCCCACCCATTGGGGCTTGAAGAAATAGATGGGCTGCATGATGCTTCCACGCAGAGCTGAAACAGACCCACACACGATTACTGGTTAACCGCTTAGAGGATCTAAGCCTACCCAGGCAAAGTAGTGCGATGGACGAACCGTCCATGCTTATAAACCCTGTTGTTGGTTTTATTGGGTGGCAGGGCTTGAGATGTCATTTCGTCTCAATGACGGATAAAAGTCCCACAAATTGGAAGCAACGTATCCAAAATGACCTTTACAGTGTTGACTGGGACGTTATACCTCAAACCAAACAAAAAAAACCCGGAGAAAAGCCATCTGGTCTAGGCGTGTTAGAGTGTGTGTGTGGTGTGTGCGTGCGTGCATGCGTGCGCGCGTGCGTGCGTGTGTGTCTTTGTGTGTGCGGGGGACAGTTCTTATTTCTAACTTCTAACTTTTTACTTCTAACTACTTACTTCTAACTTCTAATTTCAAACTTCTAACTTCCATGTTGTATGCTGTTTTTTTTTCTCTTGATTTTACGGCCCTTTCAAGATTTTTACAATCATATCGAGCGGATAGTTAATCAGACGTAAGCAAAAGCCGAAGTACCCGGCGAAAAGCCATCTGGACTTCTGTTGCAGAACTTGGCTTCTCACATTGGCGTGCGTGTGAGAGTTTTGATTTTAACTTATTACTTCTAACTTCTAATTTCTAAATTCTTACTTCAAACTTCTTACTTCTAACTTCTTACTTCTAATTTCTAACTTCTAACTTCCATGTTATAAGTTGTTGTTTTTTCTCTTGATTTTACGGCCCTTTCAAGAGTTTTACAATCATATCGAGTCGATCGTTAATCAGAGGTAAACAAAAGCCGAAGTACCCGGAGTAAAACCATCTGGGTTTCCGTTGCAGAATTTGGCCTGTGTGTGTGTGTGGGGGGGGGGGGGGGTGCGTGGTGGTGTGTGTGTGTGTGGGGGGGGGGGGGGGGGGGGTGGGGAAGGGGGACATTTCTTATTTCTAACTTCTTACTTCTAACTTCTTACTTCTAACTTCTATCTTCCATGTTGTATGTTTTTATTCTATGATTTTACAGCCCTTTCAAGATTTCTACCATCGTATCGAGCAGATCGTTAATCAGAGGTAAGCAAAAGCCGAAGTACCCGGAGAAAAGCCATCTGGACTTCCGTTGCAGAACTTGGCATATCACATAGGCGTGCGCGTGTGTGGGATGTGGTGCGTGCGTGCGTACGTGCGTGTGTGTGTGGCGGGTGGGGTGGGTGTGTATGTGTGTGTGTGGGACATTTCTTATATCTAACTTCTTACTTCTAACTTCTAACTTCTAACTTCTTACTTCTAATTTCAAACTTCTAACTTCTATCTTCCATGTTATATGTTTTTTGTTGCTTTTTATTTTTTGTTTTGTTTTTTTCCGGCCCTTTCAAGATTTTTTACAATCATATCCGATGATCCGTGACCTTGCAGCTGCAATCATCCGTGATGGGAAGGTACCTTCTGACTGGGAACAGAGTTTCATTGTCTGTCTCTACAAGGGCAAGGGCGATGCATTGGAACGGGGCAACTACCGTGGTCTCAAGCTGACAGAACAGGTCATGAAAGTCCTGGAAAGGATTGTGGATGGCCTCATTAGGCAGTTGGTGTCCATCGACGATTCCCAGTTTGGCTTCGTCCCAGGAAGAGGCACAACAGATGCAATTTTTGTTGTACAGCAGCTGCAAGAGAAGTATCTGGCGGCCAACAAGAGACTCTACATGGCTTTTGTAGACCTGGAGAAGGCATTTGATCGAGTGCCTCGAAAAGTCATCTGGTGGGCATTAAGAAAACTTGGAGTGGACGAGTGGATTGTGAAACTGGTCCAAGGGATGTACGCAAATGCTAGGAGCCGTGTCCGCGTTGGTGATGGTTACAGTGAAGAATTCGAGGTGAAGGTGGGTGTTCATCAAGGCTCTGTTCTCAGCCCACTGCTTTTCATCATTGTGCTTGAAGCCTTGTCATGCGAGTTCCGCTCTGGAGTCCCCTGGGAGGACCTGTATGCTGATGACCTTGTCATCATAGCTGAATCCCTTGAGGAATGTGTCAGGAGGCTCTTAACTTGGAAAGACGCAATGGAGGCGAAAGGGCTGAGAGTGAATGCAGGAAAGACAAAGATCATGATCTGTGGTACAGGCCTGGACCTCTTGCAGAGTACAGGCCAGTTCCCATGCGCTGTATGTCGCACTGGAGTGGGCAGCAACAGTATCTTTTGTAATGGCTGCAAGTTCTGGGTGCACAAGAAATGCAGTGGGCTCAAACGCTTGATAGAGGACCCTGAGTACAGGTGTACACGGTGCCAAGGACTTGCACGCCCCTTAGATGGCAGACCACAGAGGGAAGTTCAAGTCGGATCAGACAAGCTGGAGGTTGTAGCTTCCTTCTGCTACCTAGGTGATATGCTCTCTGCAGGAGGTGGTTGCGACCTTTCAACTACATCACGTGTGAAAACAGCCTGGAAGAAATTCAAGGAGTTGCTACCAGTTCTCTCTTCCCGCCACCTCTCGTTCAAGACACGTGGCCGTGTGTATAGCTCTTGTGTGCGGAGCGCAATGCTCCATGCCAGTGAGACATGGCCATTGACAAAGCCAAACCTCCAACGTCTACAGCGAAATGACAGGGCAATGATCAGACAGATCTGCAATGTCAAGCCACAGGACACTGTCACCATCAGGTCCAGTGAGTTACTTGAGCGTCTTGGCATTGAGGACCTGGACCTCATCCTGAAAGAGAGAAGACTTCGCTGGTATGGACATGTGGAACGCTCCAACGGTGCAATCAAGACTGCCTGTGACATACAGGTAAGTGGAAAGCGGGGGCCAGGAAGGCCCAAGATGACCTGGAAGCAACTAACTGAAAGAGATTGCAGAGAATGGAAGCTCTCTGCTATCGATCCTCATGATAGACAAGCCTGGAGATCTGGTGTAAGATCTGCCATGCGTGCAGCAAGCCAGCTACCTGGAAGGGGGCCCACTTATGTGGACGTTGCCCCTGTACCTGCACGTTAATCAAAAATCCGTTGATGATGATGATGATGATATCGAGACGATCGGCTTTAGCTTTCCTCTGATTAACGATAGTCTTGATATGATTGTAAAAATCGTGAACAGGCCGGAAAATCAAAACAAAAAAAAAAAAAAAAAAATAAAAATAAAAAATAAAAACAACAACATACAACATGGAAGTTAGAAATTAGAAGTAAGAAGTTATAAGTAAGAAGTTAGAAGTAAGAATTTAGGAGCTAGAAGTAAGAAGTTAGAAGTAAGAAGTAAGAAGTTAGGAATAAGAAATGCCCCCCCCCCCCCCCCACACACACACACCATACACATACACGCACGCCAATGTGAGACGCCAAGTTCTGCAACGGAAGTCCAGATTGCTTTTCTCCGGGTACTTCAGCTTTTGCTTACCACCGATTAACGATCGTCTCGATATTATTGTTAAACTGAAAGGGCCGGAAAATCAAAACCAAGAAAAAAACCCATACAACATGGAAGTTAGGAGTTAGAAATTAAAAGTTAGACGTAAGAAGTTAGAAGTAAGAAGATAGAAGTTAGAAGTAAGAAGTTAGAAGTAAGAAGTTAGAAATAAGAAATGCCCCCCCCCCCCCCCACACACACACACACATACCACAGCCCCCCCCCCCACACACACACACGCCAAATTCTGCAACGGAAGTCCAGATGGCTTTTCTCCGGGTACTTCGGCTTTCGCTTACCTCTGATTAACGATCGGCTCGATATGATTGTAAAAATCTTGAAAGGGCCGTAAAACACGCACGCCAATGTGTGACGCGAAGTTCTGCAACGGAAGTCCAGATGGCTTTTCGCCGAGTACTTCGGCTTTTGGGCTTTTGCTTACGTCTGATTAACGATCGGCTGGATATGATTGTAAAAATTTTGAAAGGGCCGTAAAATCAAGAGAAAAAAAAAACAACAACTTACAACATGGAAGTTAGAAGTTAGAAGTAAGAAGTTAGAAGTAAGAAGTTAGAAGAAAGAAGTTAGAAATAAGAAATGCCCCCCCCCACACACACACACACAAACACACGCACTCGCCCACGCACGCACGACACCCACACACACGCCAGGTTCTGCAACAGAAGTCCAGATGGCTTTTCTCCGTGTACTACGGCTTTTGCTAACCTCTTATTAACGATCGTCTCGATATGAATGTAAAAATCTTGAAAGGGCCGGAAAATCAATACAAAAAAAAACAAAACAAAACGAAAAAAACAACAAAAAAAAAACATACAACATGGAAGTTATAAGTTAGAAATTAGAAGTTAGAAGTAAGAAGTTAGAAGTAAGAAGTTAGAAGTAAGAAATCGCCCTACCCGGCTTTCGTACATGGTAAGAGCATTGGACTGTCACCTAGTTTCGCATCCCAATATAGGCGGGGATTTTTCAGCTATACCAAACATGTGATAAATACATGGTCCTTTGCGCAACGTCACGACGTCGACCTTGACAACCCTGTGCTTTCAATCAAAATTATACTAAACCTCCTAAACATAACCCAGTTTAAAATTGGATAAACTCGTCTGTGTCATTTCATATATTTTTTAAAATCGCCGAAGTCTCATTTCATAAATTTTCTTGAGAAAGATTCTCTGTTTCAAAAATGTAGTGAAACTCAAGACATTGAGCCCGGGCACAGCGTTTCCTACAATTTACATGTGCGCCCAGCAAAGAATCAGATCAGCCTGGGCATCCATATAGTCTCTCCAGAGACTTCTCTCTCTGTGTGAAAGAGCATTGGGCCCTTAGCGCGCACAACGAAGACTCTTATCAGACTACGCGGATGCGCAGGTTGATCTGAGTCTTCGCTGGGCACAAATATAAAATGTAGGAAATGCTGTTCCGACTGAACTGTTTGAGTTAGGGGTAGATCGAGTCACTTAGGGTTACTACTAGCGATAGACCAGGAGCAAGAATAGGGATAATTACGGGGTATATCATCCATGCAACATGGTGCATTCTTTCAATTCTCCAAAAAGGTTAATTTTCTGGAGAATATTTGTGATAATTGTCTTATTTATACTTCAAACATAGGTTGTGGGTGCTCGTTAGAACCGCCTCATTGAGGCGGTTCTAACGAGTACCCACAACATATGCCCTGGAGCAGAAATAAGGAAAATAATGTATACCTCCGTAAACCCCAGTTTTCTCTACCGCCGAATAAAGCAAAATTTTAAGCTGAACATTTCTGATATTTTTCATATTTCTGCTCAAAATATAGATTGTGGGGGTTCGTTAGAACCGCCTCGAGGAGGCGGTTCTAACGAGTACCCACAATGTATATTTTAGAACAGAAATAAGAAAAATAAGGTTTACTCCGGTAAACCCCAGTTTTACTATATAAAGGCGGGGTTCGAGGGGTTCAGAATTATATAGGCGTGTTTTCGTGATGTCATCAGAACGACGACAATTTGGAGGGTAGAACACCCATGCGAAATAGTGATTTTTTTTTCACATATCCAAAATGGCTACTTTTCTGATGAAAATCCGTGATTTTTTCTTATCTATACTGCAAACATAGGTTGCGGGTGCTCGTTACAACCGCCTTAACGCCTCGTTGAGGCGGTTCTAACGAGTACCCACAGCATATGTCCTGGAGCGGAAATAAGGAAAATAATGTATACCTCCGTAAACCCCAGTTTTTCTCTATATAAAGTGGGCTCTAGAGGGTGTTCATCTCACGGACTCGTTCACGTGATGTTTCGATTTATAAAATCAAGGTATGTCCTCGTTAAAATCACCTCATTGAGTAAACACAACATACAGTTAGACATTAACCTACTTAAATGGATCAAAATATATAGATGTGTGAGGCTTTGATAAGTGAGTGAGTGAGTTTTAGTTTTACGTCCCACCAACAGCTAAGGTCATACGGAGACGGGACCTCGGTTTAAAGACTCATCCGAAAGTCTGGAGAAGCCCGGGATCGATCCTGCGATCCCTGGTTTACAAGGCGAGTAGCGTAACTACTGCACCACGGAGGCTTCTAAAAGAGGCTTTGATAAGAGTTTTCTTGGGACATAAGAATGAGTTCCTGTAAACCATTGTAAAGGAGCCATCCGCGATCGAAACACAGAGGTTTTGTTGTAATCTACTTACTCATGAAAAAGAACTGCATGATTCCTCCACTTCCAATGGCGTTAAACCCGCCCCCTCCGCCCGAATACATCGGGACTGCCGGGTAATACGTCTTGTACATGTTACCATAGGCTAAAGTCACACAGCAGACGAGGGCTGTTAAACCAAGGACAATCAATTTGCTCATTGTGGAGGATTACCAAGAATATCTGAAAGATGAAAACACAAGTTGGTTAGCAAGTTGTCTCTGCTAGGACAGTTGATGGGTTTAAGGCCAGAATTTGAAAACTTGGTTGTTTGCAGGGACTGCCATGTTATGGTTGTCCCTGAGGACTGCTTGTAAATAGTTTTAACCGCGATGGCTTTGTCAGAATATGTGTATATACTTCTTTGTTTGTTTATTTTTGACAGCTTATGTGCAACACACCAACCTGCCATCATGGTCAGATTGATGACCGAGTGCAGTGACGATAGATAGATAGATAGATAGATAGATAGATAGATAGATAGATAGATAGATAGATAAATAGATAGACAGACAGACAGATAGATAGATAGATAGATAGATAGATAGATAGATAGATAGATAGATAGATAGATAGATAGATAGATAGATAGATAGATAGATAGATAGACAGATAGATTAGATAGATAGATAGATAGATAGATAGATAGATAGATAGATAGATAGATAGATAGATAGATAGATAGATAGATAGATAGATAAATAGATAGATAGATAGATAGATAGATAGATAGATAGATAGATAGATAGATAGATAGATAGATAGATAGATAGACAGATAGATAGATAGATAGATAGATAGATAGATAGATAGATAGATAGATAGATAGAGGTCGAGATTACACAAAATGTCACATAAGTAGAATTCATCATTATTGTTCACTGGACCCGAGGGTTGGGATTTCCTGTCCCCATTAAAAAACTATGATCGATTGTTTTTCTCACGCACAACCTGAGGGCCTTTTGATTCAGCGGCAGCCTTTTTCCTTCATGAAAGATGGAGGAATGTGGGCATAACCAAACATTATAACAAAGTTGAATTGTGGTACCAAAATGTCCCCTTTGATAATTAAAAACAACAAAAAACAAACAAACAAAAACAAAACGCATAACTACGGAACCCGGGAAGGGACATGATTTTTTATTTTTATTATGTTGTGCGAACAAGATCTATGTTGTGCAGATAAGATATCTTGTGGGGACAAGATAATATCTTGTTCGCACAACTTAATATCTTGTGGGGACAAAATATTATGTTGTGCGAACAAGCTATTATGTTGTCCGCACAAGATAATATGTTGTCCACACAAGATAATATCTTGTCCGCACAAGATAATATCTTGTGCGCACAACTTATAAAATAAAAAAAAAATCATGTCCCTTCCCGGGTTCCGTACATAACCGCCCCTGATTCAGAAATAAGGGAGTTGAAGACGTTTGAACTTGCGAGTTGCATTATCACAAGCTAACGTCTCTAATGTAGAAACGTTATCCGACGTTATCTGACAGTCATCGAAAATCACGTTCGAGCTGTCCCGTACGGTGGCCTGTGTGATAAAGATTTCTGTCTCGTATGGGTGCCAATGTGGGACCAATCTCGCGACTAGTAGGTCTAAAGGGCATTGGTATCTGATTAAAATCACGTGAACAAGTCCATGTAATGAACACCTCTCTAAATCCCACTTTATATAGAGAAACCCGGGGTTTACGGGGGATACATTATTTGTTCTTATTTCTGCTCCAAGACATAAGATGCGGGTACTCGTTAGAACCGCCTCAACGAGGGGTTAAGGCGGTTGTAACGAGCACCCGCAACCTATGTTTGCAGTATAGATAAGAAAAAAATCACGGATTTTCATCAGAAAAATAGCCATTTTGGATAAGTGAAAAAAATTCACTATTTCGCATGGGTGTTCTACCCTCCAAATTGTCGTCGTTCTGATGACATCACGAAAACACGCCTATATAATTCTGATCCCCTCGAACCCCGCCTTTATATAGTAAAACTGGGGTTTACGGGAGTAAACCTTATTTTTCTTATTTCTGTTCTAAAATATACATTGTGGGTACTCGTTAGAACCGCCTCCTCGAGGCGGTTCTAACGAGTACCCACAATCTATATTTTGAGCAGAAATATGAAAAATATCAGAATTTTTCAGCTTAAAATTTTGCTTTATTCGGCGGTAAAGTTTACAATGTATTTGTATAGGCGTGTTTTCGTAATATGATGATTTTAATGGAAGCTTCATCATAAGAAAACCTGTCATCGGTGTTCTTCTGTCGCGGTTTATTTGTGTTATGGTTTGTCTTTGGGTGTGTGTATCGCTTATATGTTTGTTTTTAGTTTTGTTTTGTTAACCATAGAGGCTTGAATCATGAAAAAATTGAAAAAAAAAAAAAAAAAAAAAATTATTATATTTTTATTTTTTATTAAAAATATTTTTTTTGTGGTTCTATAATAGAGACTTTTATAGTACAAAAAAAAAAAAAAAAAAAAAATTTTTTTTCATTTTTTTTTTCATTTTTTTTTCATGCTTCAAGCCCCTATGTGTCAACCAATCCGTTTGGCTTTCCGCTATTTGTCTAGTAATTTCCTGTTCGTGTTTCTTTCCCGTCGGTGTCTCTACTGATATGGAAGCGGCTATTTGCAGTGAACTGCGAATAGCCAAAAAACCTTAAAATGGCTATTTGCAGTCAACTTTTGCAGTCGACTGCAAATAGCCACTCCGTAATAACATATATATAAAAATATTTACATTTCCAGTGTAAAGTCTAATGTAAACCTATAGAAAACAATTGCGTTCATACTTCCATGAACGCATCGAATCACATGATTTTCAGTGACGTTAAGTGACGTCATTCTAAACCATTATTCTCTACGGGCGTTGATGACGTCAACGCTGCTCCGCTCATTGTAGAAAAACAGCGTATAAATGTGTTTCAGCTTTAAAAGTATGCCCTACAAGCATTTTTCCGCCCAGTGATGACGGGCAAATAATGTAAATATAAAAAATAAACTTACTTTTTCTGCTTTTCATGAAAGTATGAACGGCAGTGGGTCGCTAGCAAAGTAACATGAACCCCTTCGGGGTTCATTTACTTTGCACGCGACCCACTGCGTTCATACTTCCATGAACTGCAGAAAAATAAATTTCATTTCTTAAATAACTCTATTTTAAAGCATATTTGGAACAGCGCCAGTCTAACATATGGTCTTCATTGTAACAAATACAGTAAAAATTCTGCTATTAAGACCACCTAAAATTATGACAAATTATGCTTTTAAAGGCATATTAAGAAGGTTTAAGGCACATTTTCTTTGTGTTTGCAACATCCAGTGTGCTCTAGTGCGAAACCACCTCTGGAACTGTTCAAAAGTGGTCTTTAAGACCACTTTTGAACAGTCCCAAGGGTGGTCTTAATACAGGAATTTTACTGTATATGAGCATGTATGCATTGTTCAGAAAATTTTCCGCAGCAAATGCTACAATCTGAAGTTAAAACATACTCTTTAAAAGGATCTTGACTGTCAAGGCTGGGGCGAGGGGCGCGTGGCGGAAACCAAAGTCCAAACAGCACGCCCCTACTTTCACACCAGCTTGATAGTCCCTAAAAAATAGAATAGACCAATTAAGTTATAGATAGTTTAGCTTTTTAACGTAACAATAGCACTTTACTCCACAGGTCGCAGGCTTGTCAAAAACGTGAGGCGTGGGAGTAAGTCACACGTACCGAGGCATCGAAAGAAGTGAGGCGGCACCCGATAATTTGCGGCAGGTAACGAGGTAGAAGGGGATGGGCACAAATCGGCACGCCCTCTCACGTCCCCTAACGAACAGAAGGTAAAACATCGGGCAGCTTTGGACCCGAGATTATAGAAGATCCACAGAAGCCGCGGTCCTGGCAGTCGTGGTCGATCTAGTCTTACGTCCAAACACAGTTCCAGCCGACCAGTCCGCAAACCGCCCGAGGATATACGCAATCTGTCGTTGATCACCATAGACATTCCATATTGGGTGCTATTCTAAATTTAGCACAGTTTAATCAAACTAGGGGTAGCTACATTCGAAACGGCGAACATTACCCCTTTTTCTACCAAATGGAATCTTCCTCCTTATATATAGCAGGAGTTTATTTCAAAACTTAGGGATGTCAGGTTGTGTTTTCATCAAAATTTATTTGGAAATGACTGAACTTTTTGCAAACAGTGGAGGCCCTAATCAGACGCCGCGTTCAGCGGCGTCTGATCTGGGTCTGCACTGTTTGCCAGGGTACCCGTTTTGGGGTTCCGGTACTTAATGGGTTAAGCGGCCCATTTCTGAGTGCAGTCCAGATCAGATGCCACAGAATGCATCGTCTGATCTGGGTTACACTGTTACCTTGAAGAACATTCATTTTTGTAAAATTTGCCATAAACAAAAACGTGACACACCTATAAATGGAAATAGACCACTCCAAACTTTCAAGGTGGAAGATTCCATTGTCATATACGGGTTAAAATGCTGATCAGATTATAAGCAGTCTGATCTGAATCTTTGTTGCTGGCAGATGGCAAATCAAGTTTTAAAGTGATTTGCACTTAGGATTATTATATCTCTTTATCACAAACATAAATGAAGGGCGCTGTTCTTGCGAGAACAAAAAATCAACGTTTCTCGCAAAATAAGGAATATCATGTATACAGTTTTAAACCATCTTTTTCGCTAAGATACAAAGTGTGACACAATTTTCTTACATCTTCTTCAATGATAGAGATATCTCAGTGAAATCTAAATCGATAACTTCACTGTTTTAAAACAGGCGAGTTCTAATGGGTACCCACAATCTATATTTTAGAGCAGAAAAAAAAAAAAAAGAAACATAAGGTTTACCCCTATAAACCCCAGTTTTACTATATCAAAATGGGATTCAAGGGGGTCAAAATAATATAGGCGTGTTTTCGTGATGAGAACATGTTCGGCTCAGCCTGATGGAAGAGCCATTGCATGTATGAGCCATAAAAAAATAACCGACGTTTCAAGTTACTTACCGCTTTGTTGTCTATGAGAAATCAACAGCAACTATGGCGGGCTGAGCGATACATCACTTCCGTTTATATACTTTCACCACTTCCGGAACCTAAATGTGGCGGCAATCCTATGATACAATCCTAATGGAATAAATTATTTTTATGGTCATAAAGATTGTTAAAAAAATTTGAAAAAGTGTTTTAATTAATTGATTGATCTGATAAGGAACTTCTTTTGAAAATAAAAAAGTCGTAAAAGCCAATCCGTATTTTTTTCGCATAAACATAGAAATTCGAGTTTTTTTCCTTAAAGATATAAAACTTTATCTTGACCTGAATAAATTGAACAACATGAATAAATGGACGGACGGACACCCGATTGCCCGGTTGTAGGGTTAAAAATAGGAAAATACAATTGACCAAAAAAAAAAAAAAAAAAAAACTGGCTAAAATTCTACAGAATTGATAATTATATGACGAAAATTCAGCATTGCACCGAATTTTCATAGTTCCAAACGCGATCGATCCATTGGATTCCAATGGCGACTTGGTCACGTGCACAAAAGCTGATTCTTGCTCAAACAAGATTGAGTGCTTGTTAAATTCTTACAAGCGTACGACCACATTAAACGATTGTTTTTTTTTTTTTTTCGTTTTTTTTCCCCACATGGTACGACTACAAAATATTTGTTTGCTCTTTTGTACCGTTCACATATCTCACCAAGCATGGCATGAATACCCTTCTCAGACCCCAAATACTGTTACTTTATATGTTATTATTAGTGTGAAAGTCAAAGCCCCTTTCTGCCGCTACGAAAGGCCTCGCAACTGTTTCCGCTATGGTCACTGACAATATTTACATTATGAATGAAAGTGAAGGAAATGCCTTACATCATGAAAACACTCCTATACAAATACATTGTAAAGTAACAAAAATTTTAAGATGAAAACTTGTGACATGATTCTAATTTCTGCTCAAATATAGATTGAGGGCACTCGTTTGAACCGCCTCATCTATATTTTAGAGCAGAAATAAGAAAAATAAGGTTTACCCCTGTAAATCTCAGTTTTACAATATCAAAGTGGGGTTCAAGGAGGTCAAAATTATATAGGAGTGTTTTCGAGTTTGTTTGTTTTTTTCTTCATGAGATAGTTCTCCTGATCCAATATGTGACGTATGGCATGTAAAGAATTCCGTCCAAGGAATCTTTTGTAATGATAGTTTTATATCCATATTAACCCTGGACCTGCTGAATATTTATATATGCCACACCCACCACTGCTTATCAACCAATCAGATTTCTTGATGAAAATTATTGCAACAAATTCATAAACTTAGTGACAAACAATGAAGATCCTGATCGGGTGGCTTCTGTCTGATCTAGATCTGCATTGTTTGAAAGATAAGACATATCCGGGCTCAGCAGGACAAGGGTTAAGATGTTATGAAAAACTGTCTCTGAAAATGTTGTCGGTTTATGTCGTCTGCAGAATCTGCTTGTAAACTTATCAAAGAATTTTTTGCATACATGCAGACAGTATCGACCCTGATCAGACTGCTGATTTGCGTCCAGACTGTTTGCAAAAATGACTTTCACAATTACCAGCAGACGACAGTGCAGGCGACAATTGTTGTGATTGGCATCGTCTAGGTTAACAGGTCATGTGATGAGAATCCCCACCCCTGGAAGAATTTGAGATATATTGGGTATTCTGCATGAGTGATCATTCCATATAGAAGCCCTTGTGGCGCAGTGGTTAAGCTACTTGCCTTCTAAACCAGTGATCGCAGGATCGATCCCGGGCTTCTCCAGACTTTCGGATGAGTCTTTAAACCGAGGTCCCGTCTCCGTATGACCTTAGCTGTTGGTGGGACGTAAAACTAAAATCACTCACGCATCATTCAATATTAAATTTTTGAAACAAGTCCAAAATGAGTTTCATAAATTTCTTAATATGAAATGACCATGACTATACGATTCTGTTTATCATACATGTTTAATGATTTTAACCCATTCAGTACCGGAAACCCCAAAACGGGTAGTTGGCAAACAGGGCAGGCCAAGATCAGACGCCGCAGAACGCGGCGTCTGATCAGGGCCTACACTGTTTGCAAAATTTTCAGCCAATTTCCAAATAGTTTTTGAAGAAAAAACAAGCTGACACCCCTAAATTTTGAAATGGACTCCTACTATATATAAGTTGGAATATTCCATTTGGTACAAAAATGGTTAAATTGGATTCCATAGCCAAAGAAGATGAAAAATTACAATTGAAAACATGTAATAATGCAAATGTTCATCTGTCATTACTGACAAGAACCAGTCTCAGTCATATTTGAGAAATGTTATTGTTTGTGTGTTCTAAGATGACTGATGAGACCCAGTCTAGCTCTGAACTGTCTGTTGCAGATAGAGCAACAGAGGCTAGAGGAAGACAGCTCTGATGGTGGTGCTTTAGCGCTGGCTTTACGCTGTGTGCGTTTCTGCTAAGCTTCACTGATTTTTTTTGTCCCGTATTCTCTGGCATCCCTTCGGATGAGACCTCGCCACTTTGCTCTGTCCTGTGCAATTTGTTCCCACGACAGGAATGTTGAAGTTCCTGGGGGAGGCTTTGAGGGTGTCCTTGCAGCGCTTCTTCGGACCGCCTTGGCAGCGTTTGCCCATTTCTAGTTGTCCATAGAGAATTTGCTTTGGCAAACGTTCCTCAGGCATTCTGACGACATGGTCTGTATATCTTAACTGTGCTAATTTCAGAAGAATATGTTCACTTTGCATTCCTGCCCTACTACGGACTTCCGTGTCTGGAATCCTGTCTTGCCACTTAATCTTTAAGTGTTTTCTAAGACAGCTTGTATGGAAGTGATTCAGTCTATGGCGTGCCGATGGTAAACTGTTCATAGGGTTGTCATGGATGGCGTCATGACATCACGCCCTAGTAACTGATGAGTTATAACATGTGTGGTCATATAATTTTTATGACAAAATTTGATCCACTTAATAACAGCAATGTTATATGATAAGGTGAAATCATGGAAATAAGAGGATCTTACACGATTGGTAATTTAATATGAAATTTATGAAACGAGCCTTTGGTGAGTTTCTTAAATTACATATGAAATGACCACAAGTGTAAGATTCTGTTTATCACTTTACCACTTTAAATTGGATTTTATTGCCTTAAATTTTTCCACAAAAATGCATGGTTAAAATGGACGTCGTCATGACGTTACTTAATCTCGCCAGAGAGTTATTACACGTGTGGTTATACGACTTTTATTTCACGACGTTATCCACTGCTTATCAACGACGTCATTTGATAAGTAGTATTATTTATCTTATTATTTCTAAGATAGATTTTGTGTGAGGTACATAGCTGGAATTAGAAAAAATTCTGCTTTTGACCTATTGGTGTGGTATAATTTAACTCTCTCACTCACAAGGGACTGAAGTGGACTCTTCCTTCTTTGAATGTGGACAAGTTCATTCTCTAAATGGGTAATAAGGAATCCTCAACAGGATGGCAAACAGTGTAGATCCCGATGAGATGGCGCATTATGAGACTTCTCATCTTGACCTACACTGCATCATGAAAACAGGCTATGTAATTTCCCCACTTTTATATTGTAAAACTGGGTCTACAGGAGGTAAACCTTATTTTTCTTATTTTTGCTCTAAAATATAGATTGTGTTACTCGTTAGAACCACCTCCATAAGGCGGTTCTAACGAGCACCCACGATCCATATTTGAGCAGAAATAAAAAAAAAATATCACAATTTTTCATCTTAAATTTTTCATTTCCCCCCGGGGTAAAATTTCAATGTATTTGTATAGGTGTGTTTTCATAATGGTTTAAAAGTGTATACCATTCCTCAGGGTTTGCAAGAGTTAAAAAATCATGATGAGCCAGTGATCAATGACCTGTTTATATGAACTGTGATAAACTACATATAAGGGGATTTGATAAGGTGTCTATTTCTTCTTTAAAGGGAAGACTTCACTCGTAGTCAAAATTGTCAACACCAATCTATTCTGAAGAAAAGAATTTGCTCCTTGTCTATTTATTCTAAAAGTAAGAATTTGCTCTGATAATACCCGTTTATTCTATAGGAAAGAAAGTTGCTGCTTGTCAATATCAGTTTATTTTAAAGAAAAAAATTTCTCCTATTCTAAAGGAAAGAATTTGTTCCTTGTCAATACCAATATATGCTGAAGGAAAAAATTTGCTCCTTCCTAAAGGAATCATTTGTTCTTTGTCAATACCAGTTTATTTTAAAGGAAACAATTTGCTCCGTGTCAATACCCATTTATTTTAAAGGAAAGAATTAGTTCCTTGTCAATATCAATATATTCAATATTATCAATATATTCTAAAGGAAAGAACTTGCTCCTTTCCTAAAGGAAACAATTTGGTCCTTGTCAATACCATTTTATTTTAAAGGAAAGAATTTACTCATCAGGAGCCAATTAGACTGTTACTGACCGGGGAGACAAAATTGACTGGTTTTGACAAGCAGACAAAAAATGATTGCTGTTTACAAGGGGACAAAATATTCATGAAAGAGTCCCTCCATTCCGCCTAATAAATATTCATTTATGTATTTTTATGAAAAGAGGTACAATAGTTTCAAACCTGCCACTAAAGAATCTCTAAGGACAAAATTGTAAGTAAAGTTGTTCCGTGGAAAAAGGGTTCATAGCTTATCTGCAGTTTGCGATCAGGTCAAAGATATCTTATTGTAGTTCACTGAAATATACCCCTGTAAATCCCATGGTGAGCTATTGTCCGTCGTGCGTCGTCAACAATTTGTTTTAAATGCGAACCAATTTGATTCAAACTTAACAGGAGTGTTGCCTTGGAGGCTCCCTACCAAAATAGCTAAAAGCTTTCCGCTCCGATGAACAAGATGGACACCAGAGCTAAAAATAGAAAAAAATCTTTAACTCCTCCTGTACCCTTGGGCCAGTTTCATGCACACCTCATAGGAATGTTGGTTGGTGACCCTCTACCAAATAGCTGAAACGGTTCCACTCCAATGAGCAAAATGGCCGTCAAAGCTAAAAAGAGATAAAACGTGAATTTACTTCAAATGCGAACTCCCCCTAAACCATTGGGACAACTGATTCAAACTTCACAGGAATGTTGTTGCCTAGATGACTCTCTATCAAAATAGCTAAAATCGTTCTGCTCTAATGAACAAGTTGACCGACAGAGCTAATAATAATAATAAAAACAACTTTCACCGACCACTCCTATACCCTTGGGCTAATTGCATTCAGACTTCATAGGAATATCGCTAAGGTGACTCTCTAACCAAATACAAATGTAGCTAAAACGGTCTGCTCCGATGAGAAAATGGCCGCCAGAGCCAAAAACAGACAAAATTCGTATATTCGCTTCAAATACGATCTCATCCTAAACTCTTAAGCCAATTTGATTCTACATTCACAGGAGTATTACCATTGGGCTAATTGCATTCAGACTTCATAGGAATATCGCTAAGGTGACTCTCTAACCAAATAAATGTAGCTAAAACGGTATGCTCCGATGAGAAAATGGCCGCCAGAGCCAAAACAGACAAAAATCGTATATTTGCTTCAAATACGATCTCATCCTAAACTCTTAAGCCAATTTGATTCAAACTTCACAGGAGTATTACCTAGGTGCCCCACAACCAAAATAGCTAAAATCGTTCTGCCCTGATGAATAATATGGCTGCCAGAGCCAAAAACAGAAAAAACAAACATAAATTTGCTTCACATACAAAATCTTCCTAAAGCGGTGGGCCAATTTGATTAAATTTCACAGGAATGTTGCCTAAGTGACTCCCTACCAAAATTAGCTATAATCGTTCCGCTCTGTGATTAAGATGGCCACCAGAGCTAAACATCACAAAAACAGGCCTATACAAATATATTGTAAATTTTTCGATGAAAAAAAAACAAACTAAAATTATAAGCTGAAAAATTGTGATATTTTTCTTATTTCTGCTCTAAAATATAAATTGTGGGTACTCGTTAGAATAAGGTTTATCCCTGCAAACCCACGTTTTACTATATAAAAGTGGGGGTCAATGGGTCAAAATTACGTAGGCGTGTCTTCGTGATGAATTGAAAAATCTTTAAACGACAACTCCTCCTGTACCCTTGGGTCAGTTTCAGTCGAACTTCATGGGAATGTTGCTGAGGCGACCCTCTACCAAAATAGCTAAAACGGTTCCGGTCCAGTGGAAATTACCAAAGAAGTTCAAATTATAACCCGGGGGTCAAAACTGACACCGCCAGGCAAGGGCCACATGTTTTGCATTGACTCTTATAAGGGAAAAAATATCTTTTTGTCTGAAACCAGAAGGTCAAGGCCTTTGGTATTTGGTATGTAGCTTCATCTAGCGGACCTCTACCAAGATTGTTCAAAGTAAAGCTCTGGGGCCAAAAATGGCCCAATTTCGGGGTCCACTTTTTTACAAAGACTTATAAAGGGAAAACCTATAAATCGCTTCTTGTCCGAAGCCAAGCGGCCAAGGTATTTGATATTTTGTACTCAGCTCCGTCTAGTAGACCTCTGTCGGTATTGTTCAACTTATAGCTTGGGCCCAAAATGGCCCAAGTTTTTTTTTTGTACACAGCTTTGTCAAGTAGACCTCTGCCTGTATTGTTCAACTTATAGCCCTGGGGCCAGAAATGGCTCGCACATGGGCCCAGTTGTTTTACATAGGCTTACATAGGACAAACCTGTAAAATCTTCTTGACTGAAACCAGAAGGCCCAGGTCTTTGATATTTGTTATGAGGTAGCTTCATAGAGTAGACCGCTACCAAGATTGTTCAAAATATAGCCCTGGGACCAAAACTGCAAAGACTTGTTAACTTGGTGAAATATTTGACTGCCTTCTGTGTAAAATGCATTCCACATCACGTGAACAAGTCCGTGAAATAAAGACCCCCCTAAACCCTACTTTATATAGAGGGAACTTGGGTTTACGGGGGTAAACATTATTTTCCATATATCTGCTCCCAAACATAGGTTGTGGGTACTCGTCTGAACCGCCTCAATGAGGCGGTTCTAACGAGCACCCACAGCCTATGTTTGCAGTATAAATAAGTAAAATATCAACAATTTTTATGAGAAAAATGGCCATTTTGGGGAGTGAGAAAATGCACTATGTCGCACGGGTGTGTTATAGTAATGCTGAGAATTAACTTAAATTGTAGTATGTTTCTTCTTGCTTATGATATATTTTCTTCTGTTTATAAATGTTTTTCATGTGTAAAATTTGAGAGACTTTGCTATAATTCTAGTCTTTTTGACAGTTTTGTTGCTTTGTTGACTTGAAATGCATTTTAACAAATCTTTTTCATATAAAACAAACTTTCTATATAGTGTATGTTGTCGTTTTTACTGTCTCGTGGATGATTATAATCTATGTCTGGCTTGCAAAACTAGAAAAAAAAATATAAATAAAAAATACTCTGCAGCGATTTCTAAAATTTTGAAAAGCTAATTTTTGTCAGGAATCTGATTTCCCATCTGTCCATCCAACCATCAACATCAGCATCTATGTTGATCCAGGATAGATTTTCCGTCATTTTTCAAAGGGAGACAATTTTCGGGACTTCCTGTTCGCTTTTTTTATAAGACCTGTCCCACTGAAAACATATACTGACCGGAAATAGAAACTATACACTTTTAAATTGTCCACAATGACAAAACAAGTGGATAATACAGTTCAAAATTACTGATTAAGGATTTGACTCACTATAGACATGAATCCTGTCACAATTTAAAGAAAATCTGGTGTTCAAACTAAAAATTTTGGGGGAGAATGTAAAATTTTTTATTTTTCACGAAATCTGTTTGTAATCGAATTTTGACTTCAATTTTTTCCGTAAAGGTAATAAGTTAAAAGCAAGGAATAAAAAAAAAATACATACAATCTAAAAAATTATCGAGAAACAAACATTTTATTGAACCCTCAAAAACTGCTTTTTTCAGCGAAATTTTCAAAATAATGTTGCAAGCCAAAAGTCGACCCAAAAGTGCCAAACATTTTATTGAAATCTCAAAAACTGCTTTTTCAGCGAAATATTCAAAATAATGTTGCAAGCCAAAAGTCGATCCAAAAGTGCCTTCAATCGTTTTTTTGCATCTTCAGCTGTGTCTTAAATATTGATTAAAACAAAATCCGCGATCAGAAATGCCATATTTTTCGCCCACTTCCAGTAATTTGGTCCAATATTTAAAGGTCGATACCTTTTTAACCAGTGTGTAAATTTTCATTTTGTAAACAATATTCCCAACGTTAGGTGATGAGTAATCTGGTAAAAATTGGGAATCACATTAGCGGCACAAAATGTTTGACTCAATGGAAACTTGAACAGCAATATTTGGACCCTTGCTTTGAACCTGTGGCTCTACCCGTTAAATCGTAACTCTCATTAAACATTTTGTTCGATAAAGCAGACATGCCACTGGTGATGATTTATAGAATTGGAATTAAAATTTCATTAAAATGTTTTGCCAGTGACAATTTAAAAATGAGTGTATAGTTTCTATTTCCGGTGAGTATACATTTCCATGATGAAAGAAGAAAAAAATCTTCAAGGGCCTAAATTATCCATAACTATATGTCAACTGGAATTCTGGAGTTATCGGAAGAACTTCATAGGGATCAGAGAATGAGTTGAATCAGCCATTGGTAACAAGCCATAAGCCTTTGACTGATTGATTGCTGAAGGGTTTAACGACACGTCAACCTTTGTGGGTCATTTTTGTCTCCCAGAGAAAGGGAGAAAAGAGATAGAAGAGATAGTAGAGGAGATAAAGTGAGGGACAGAGAAGAAAGTGGATAAAGGACGGAAGTGTTTGTTTGTTTGATTTGAGGTTTAACGCCCCCGTCAACACTATTTAGGTCATTTTGGAGACGTTGCTTCCAATTTTGTAGGACTGTTACCCGACACTGAGATGAAATGAGATCTCAATCCCTGCCGCCCAATGAAACCAATAAGGTTTATAAGCATGGACGGGCCGACTCGCAGCAATTTTCCTTAGACATTCTAAGCGTATTACCAGTACTCATGTGCGGTTGGTATCAGCTCTGCGTGGAAGCATCTTGCAGCCCAATCTATTTCTCCAAGCCCCAATGGGCGGGGTCGTAGAATGGAAATTTAGAAAAAGAAGAAATAACAACGTTCACCCTCAACCCTTACTACTGAAAGGGCAGCAGGCCTTGCCCAACTGTAAGCCAATATCAGATGGATGTCCCAGTGACGCAAGATACGCGTCATCTTTGCCTCACCCAACCACCCCGTGCAGCCATTAAAATTCAAATATCTAAGGATTTAGTTTTCTGTCCATCACGAAAGCACGTCTATATAATTTTGACCCCCTAGAACCCCACTTTTATAAAGAAAAACTGGGCTTTACAGGGGTAAACCTTATTTTTCTTATTTCTGCTCTAAAATATAGATTGTGGGTACTCGTTAGAGCCGCCTCATCGAGGCGGTTGTAACGAGTACACACAATCTATATATCTGAGCAATATAGATTGTGGGTACTCGTTAGAACCGCCTCATCGAGGCGGTTGTAACGAGTACACACAATCTATATATTTGAGCAGAAATAAGAAAAATATCTCGTTTTCATCTTAAGATTTTCGTTTTTCCGGCGGTAAAGTTTACAATGTATTTGTATAGGCATGATTTCGTAACGTGTTTGTTTTCCATTTTTTCAACATTTTCATCAACTCTGTATCAATTCCTCTCTGTCAGCAGCTAAAATTATGAAGCTTTACATACAGCGAAGGGATCTAAATACAGGCAGAAATAACCAATATTGTGGATTCATTGAACTTCGGAAAATATTTGTGTCAACCCTAGTGTTGTGGGTTTTATTGAACTCGATTTCTAAAGAACTAATGCATGTACAGGAACCCCGTTTTTGCCGTTGACTCTTGCAACAACCCTGTATGATTATATTACAGTTCAGCTACACCTTGGGACATAGTGCATTTTTTCTCATCTCCAAAATGGCCACTTTTCTTATGAAAATCCGTGGTAGTTTTCTTATTTGTACAGCAAACATAGGTTTGGGTGCTCGTTAGAACCGCCTCAATTCTAACGAGTACCCCAAACCAATGTCTTGGTGCAGAAATAAGAAATTAAAATGTTTACCCCCGTAAACCCCAGTTTTCTCTACTTGTTACCGTGATGGCTACATCTTGGGACTATGCCTCAGAAAAACACACCCATGTGGCATACCGAGTTCTGTCATTTCTCCAAAGATGATATTTTTCTGATAACATTTGCAATATTATTCTTTTTTTCTGGAAACCTAAGATTGTGTGTGCTCATTAGACCAAGAACCCATAGTCTATGTCTTTTAGCAAGCATAAAGAAACTTATGTACACATTGTAAAATAGAAGTGAAGGCAATGATCAGGAATCGATACAATTAACGCACACCTCCCGTCAGAGACACCAAAGGGAAAGAAAAAAAAAAAATTGCAATAACTAGACTCTAATGGAAATATCAATAGCGGAAAGCCAAAAGGATAGTTACTTTCCCACAAAATCCAAAACAAATACGCGATACCCCACTTTGTTGCATATAAAATCGGGTTTGTAAGGGTTTTCTTTGCCATTACGAAACCACGCCTATGCAAATACATTGTAACCTTTATCACCGAAAAAGTGAAAATTTTTGGATGAAAAAATGTGATAGTTTTCTTATTTCTACTCAAAATATAAACTAAGCGTACACGTTGGAACTGCCTCTAACGAGTATCAACGATCTATATTTTAGAGCAGAAATAAGAAAAACAAGGTTTAACCCTGCAGACCCCGGTTTTACTTCAAGGGGATCAAAATTATATAGGCGTGTTTTTGTGATGGCACACACTTGTGAACGTTCTGTTGAAGGAACAACAGGAAGTCCATCTTTCAGCGATCATTTTTGCATCAACCCTATATCATCAACTAACAATACAGTATAACCCTATATAATATAACCCCGCCCATCGGGGCTTGAAAAAATAGATGGGCTGCATGATGCTTCCACGCAGAGCTGAAACCGTCCGCACACTAGTACTATAGATAGTACTGGTAAACCGCTTAGAGGAACTAAGGCTGTCCAGGAACCGCGGTGCGAGGCGGACCGTCCATGCTTATAAACCCTATTGGTTTCATTGGGCGACAGGGTTTGAGATGTCATTTCATCTCAATGTCGGGTAAAAGTCCCACAAAATTGGAAGCAAGGTCTCCAAAATGACCTATACAGTGTTGACGGGGACGTTAAACCTCAAATCAAACAAACACACATCTCGTTACGATAACACACCCGTGCGACATGGTGATTTTTTTCACGTCTCCAAAATGGCTACTTTTCTGATGTAAACCCGTGATACTTTTCTTATTTATACTGCGAACATAGGTTGTGGGTACTCGTTAGAACAGCCTCAAAATGAGGCAGTTCTAACGAGCACCCACAACCTATGTCATTGGGCAGAAATAAGAAAAATAATATATACCCCGTACACCCCAGTTTTCTCTATATAAAGTGGGGTTTAAGGGGGCGGGGGGGGGGGGCGTGCATTTCACGGACTTATTTACGTGAGGACTTGATTTAAACTTCAACGGCTCAAACACTTTTGGGGCCATGGAAATTTGCTCTGGACAGTGGTAGATTCATGATGATCTGCACAGGTCTGTGTTCTAAGCTAAAATAGAAGCCTCCGTGGTGCAGTGGTTACGCTACTCGCCTTGTAAACCATGGATCGCAGGATCGATCCCGGGCTTCTCCAGACTTTCGGATGAGTCTTTAAACCGAGGTCCCGTCTCCGTATGACCTTAGCTGTTGGTGGGACGTAAAACTAAAACTCACTCACTCACTCACTCTAAGCTAGAATAGCTTTTCTCCTGCAAGCGGCTCATATACAGGAATATCCGTGTAAAACTTCTCTTTTCCCAATATAAATATAGGATTCTTACATGAGTGTTCATGTGTTATTGAATTTATTAAACGAGTTGGGGAAAATGGATAAAAAGCGAGGCTTTGTTGAGCATTTTATCCTTTTTCCTCAACGAGTTTAATAACTTCAATAATACATGAGCACGAATGCAAGATTCATTTTATCATATGACATTTAAAACTCATTTTATTCACGATTGTTTTACAAAATAATGTCAATATTCCGCCTTTAGTAAACGCGACGTCATTAAGGACGGCGTACGTGTAGCATTACGGTGCGTATATAATTCATTTGCATATTTGATCCAGTAGTGGAGTATCAAATTTATTACATGGCGGTATTACACTCTCAGACGCGACATCTTATGGTAAATTAAGGTTATAAGTTATTTTACAGAAGCGCCTGTGGTGGAGTTGTTATGCTAGTCGTCTCATAAATTAGGGATCATGGGTTCGACTCCGGGCTTCTTCAGACTTCTGAATGAGTCTTTAAACCGAAGTCCGATCTCTTTTGTATAGGCTGGGCATATAATTCAAATACACACAGGTGAAGTGTTACCCTGAAAACCATATATTTTTTTAAATGTTTTGTTTGAGTCAGACGCTACAAGTTCAAAAAGTTTTAGACGTGATCACTACAAACACTTAGATTAACCTGCGCAGTCTGATCGAAGGCTTTCCTCTGTCGTGGTTTATTTTGTTATGGCTTGTCTTTGAGTGTGTGTATCGCTTATATTATTTTGCTTTGGATAGCCAATTGACCATTTTGTGGGAAAGTAATTGTCCTTTTGGCTTTCCGCTAGTGATGTTTACATTAGGGTCTGGTTTATTCATGTTTGTGTTTCCTTCCCTTGGTGTCTTAGATGGGTGTATCGATTCCTGGTCATCACCTTCACTTCTATGTTGCTGCATCACATGAACAAGTCCGTGAAATGAACACCACCCTAAACCCATCTTTATATGGAGAAAACTGGGGTTTAGGGGGTGAACCCTATTTTTCTTATTTCTGCTCCAAAACATAGGTTGTGGGTACGGATTTTCATCAGAAATGTAGCCATTTTGGAGATGTGAAAGAATGCCTTATGTCGCACGGGTGTGTTATCGTAAAGGTATGCTATATGGATCCCCATTACGATACAAAAGCACGTGTGCTAAAATGGCATTTAAGTAGCGTCTGACCAGGGTCCACATCCACACTGTTTGTTTGTATTCAAACATATTTCTTAAATGTTTGCAAGACGTTGCAGAAGACGACATACAGGCATATTTTTCAGATGCAGTTTTTCTTGGCGTCTGGTTAAGACACACGTTTGCATGTTTTCTCTCAACTTTCTGATATAAAACCTGCACATTTACTCCAAAACACTTCCATGTCAACCTCTGTACCGCTCCTGGGATATTCTATATATGTATATGCATCAATAATGTCTAACACATCAATGGGTAGAGATTTACTCGGAATTGGTTCCAACATGACCACAAGAATAACCTTTCTCCCCGTGTGGAGGGCTTCGATGCGTGCGATATTTAACTCATACAAACACCATTCACTAGCAAGAAAAGCTTTGGATACAAACAGAACAGTCCGTTTACTATTATGGATTCCCTTTGAAATATTAAAAGCAATTGATTCGCCAGGTTTGAAGTCTCTTTCATGTATACATGCACGCAATCCACGTGCTGTTTCTAGTTGCTGTATGGTTCCCTGTCGGGCAATTTCATTGTCCTCAGATGAATAGGAGACAAATAGATCGTATTCAAATATTTGTTCATAACCACATCCAGAGGGCTTGTATGGAATTTTAATTTTCGTTTTATAATACCAGTACTTAATACGCCACCTGAATCGATAGAGTAGCGCACCACAAAGCGTTGCCAAGCAACACGTGCATACAGCACTGACTGTCACAATCAGAACAGTTTTTGATGAACATTGTGATGTAAGATCAGTTACAATATGTTGAAGATTTTTTAAAGAAGTTTCTTTCCCATTCTTAAGAGTACAAACATAGTTGCCTCTGTTAACGATGTTGACAGTCGTATCTCGCATCCATTTTAGAAAATTCAAAGTGTCACATGTACACAACAATATATTTCCAGAAAGATCTACATGAACAGGTTTTGTAATGGCCAGCGCATCCAATTCTTTCATGTTATTGCCCGACAGTCTTTCCAGTCTATTTGCCGACAGATCTAAATATTCGAGATGTTTTGTATGTGTAAGAGATGCATCAAAGCCATGAATTTCATTTCCACTTAGATCCAGCTTGTGTAAATTACCCATAGCGTCAAACATATAAGAAGGAACGCAGTTTATCTCATTATTTGCTAGATTCAGTTCTTGTAAGGCATACAGATTATAAAGCCGGTTAGCTAAACCACATCTCATTCTTCCGAGCATATTCACGGACATATCTAGTATTTGCAATTTGCTAAAATTTGCAACGGCGTACTCTTCAACTTCTGTTATACGACAACTGGACAGGTTTAAGTACTGTAAATGTGGACGACATGCTGAGAAGAAAGCAGGTATTGTCGTTCTTGCTACTTTATTGTTCAGAGAGAGATCCAGGTATTTAAGGCGTGGATATTTGTCATATGTATGCCCGAAGTCCAACGCGTCTGATGAATTGGTGAAAACGAAAGTTTCAAGGCTGTATTCCTGAATATCATCTAATCTTTGCCCATGTAAAGATACAGAGCTGTCAGTTTTGTTCCACTGTGAAAACTCTTCTTCCCGACTAGTAACTTGAAAAGCGCATTTACTTTGGTCTCTTGTATTTATTGTTTCCACTTGCTTATTGAAAAGCAAAATGCAGAAATTAATTTCTGTATTGGATATGCAATTTTGTTGTAAGTCTATATGCTTCAGTGATTTTGGAAAGCCGTCGCATGCTTCAGGGAAATTTAATGTCAAGCTATTCTCAGCCAAACTTAGGTTTGTTAAAGAACGAAGTTTACTAAGATTGTAGACACCGTGAAACCCACAGTGAAATTTCATTCTAATGCCATCTGAAATACCATTTAAAACAAGATCTGACAAACTGTACAAAGTTGAAACAGACTTCGTAACATTATATATCAAAACTGCTGCGTTACCATACGGCGCGTTTGGTCCATAAATAGACAATTTCTTCAGGTTTTTGTTGAAGCTCACAAAATCATCAGTAACTTCACCAGCGACAAAAGGATTTATTATGCTTAGTAATTCGAGGAAAGGCATATAATCGAAAAGGGTTGAATTCATTTGGCCGTAAAAGCAATAAAGACCGTTTATTAGTTGCAAAGTCCTGGTATGAAAAAGAACGGGTGCCGACCTAGAACTATTTGGCCACCGTATTAAAGCTGAGTCTATTTCTAGCGTTTCAATATATTGAAGATTGTCGACTTTTCCAAAAGGTTGAGACTGATGTTTAACCATGCAAGGAATGGGGCACAATCTTGTACTGTCTGGTAGCTGAAATGTAAAACTGAACTGTCTTAAATAATTCAAGCCAGCAAGCAATGAATCCAAAACAAGACTCCGTTGATTGTACAGCAACGTGTTTCGCAGGTGAAGACTACTAAGCTTGCTCAATCCAAGGAATATATTCTGCGGAATAAAGCGTAGTGGATTGTCGGATAAGTCAAGCTCACGTAGTTCTGAAAGTCCGGAAAATGAAGCTGGATTGAAAATCATGGTTATCTGGTTGTAGGACAGGTTGACAGACGTTGCATAAATGGGAAGGATTGGAATGAAAGTAAGATTTCTACAGGAACAGTCCACATATACATCACGGACTTGGTATTTCACGACACAGAAAGATATGTCTGTACTACTTTTCTTCGGATTTTCATACTCTGTCGACCGGTTTTGACAAGCCCCACGTTGGTCCTGTAGCTGTAGAAGAATCACTAGTACTGTTAATGTTAACAAAAACAGCGCAGCCATTTTGCCCAGAAAGCTGAAAGAAAATCAAACGACAAAAAAAATTACTAAACATAGTGATAGAAAAGTGGAACTTACCAATCCCACAGCCCTGGCTTGAGTAAACTCGAAGCAAACTGGTAGGCTGCAGAACGGTAAGTGGCGATAGTAGCGTGGTCAGCTCTCCGTGTTCCTCGTGCTCAAAGTTGGTCAGGTGACTATCTTTCGTCAATCTTCGTAGGTTTCCGTCTTGGTGTCGTAGTGGATCTTGTTGTTGTTGTCGAATGTGCATATAGCTACAGCCTAACGGCACATCACTCGCCTCCTTTTAAGAAGAACCTAGAGGTGGCTAAAGAAAGCTATATGCACATTAGATTATTGTTAAAATTTTAAAGGAATCGAAATGGTTTTTACTACGCCTCCTTTTATGAAAAAGGAGGCTCAATAGAGAACATAGAATTTGGAAATTAGCAAGTGTAACAAACAAGATCTATTAATAAAATTTCTAATAAGCTAGAGGTTTCTTAACTTTTAATATAAATGGTTAATGAACTTATCAAAGGTTTTAGAGGAGCTGACCACTATGAATAGCTTGATTAAAGGTAATAAGCATTTATGAAATGGATTTCTGTAAATGGCCTGAATAACTTAAGAATGGTGATTGATTTACTGAATAAGCAGTGTGAGACAATCTTGTTATATAAATGCATAGATAAACCACTTTTGAGCTGATAGTAATTTACAGATCTATATATATCCACTGCATACAAGTTGTCAGTAACAAGGGACTACAAAGTGCTGCACCTTAAGGGACAACATAAAGCAATGTAAGCACTGGAGTCTCGGTTGATTTTAGATATACGACTAGCAATTACAAATAAAGAATTTTAACAATATAATGTCCAAACATCACTGCTAAATAGAAATAACACAAAAATATAATTAAAACTAATAAAAAGAACAATACCCAAGAATCACTGTAATGTGTATGCTTTACATAAACAGAGAGAACAAGCATCTGAATTTTTATCTATATGTGTAATTTGGAAATACTGAATTTTTAGCTTGCTTGTTCCATATAATAAATATTGCTGCCAAGTGTATAGTATGTTCAAATATTAATATAAAACAAACAGAACAGAATCTATCACACTTAACAACTGTTTCATATATGGCAAAAATCATACATGTACTACCCATGCACATGCATGAATAAATATCAAACTGGCATTACAAATATCACACATGCACCTTATGCACATGCATGACAAAATATCACACTGGCATTATATAAACATCACACATGTACTCTATGCACATGCATGACAAAACATCACACTGACATTATATAAACATCACACATGTACTCTATGCACATGCATGACAAAACATCACACAGGCATTATAAATATCACACATGTACTCCGTGCACATGCATGACCAAATATCACTCTGGCGCAATATATACGCCAGCATGACAAAGTACTCGCCATCTCGCAGTCTGACTCGCCGAGCAAAGCGTCGAGGCGTTCTGTCAGACTAAGATGGCAAGTAATAAAATAAATGTCACACATGTACCCTTCCTGCACATGCATGACAAACTATCAATCTGGTGTACCATATACACCAGCCTGACAAAAATACTCAAAAAATATATCACACATGTACTGCTGCGCATGCATGATAAAATATCACTCTGGTACAATGCACACACCAGCATGATAAAACAAATACTCAAAAGACAAGGCAAAGATTAATGTGTGGTAGAAACTGTTACAATAAAATATGAACAGTAGTACATGCTTTGTTTACAGGAGGCACATGACAAAAGTGGACATACAAGATAATTTTAGCATACACATTTAAAGTAAAGCCTGGAATAATATAGAACTAATAACAAATATACTAATTATGCTTACGGCCTTTAGATTCTGCTGGAAATAAATTGTTACATTATGAATATATATTTTTAAATGGAAACAGGACCCTTGCGACAAAACATACCCAAATCTTATTTCCAGATCATGTTCAAATTTAGAGTTAATACTAATCACCGAGCTCTCAAGATCTGATAGTTTATGTACAAATAAGATAGAGAGCAACTGTTTTTGTTTAAAACTGAACATTGTTTTATATGAAGTCAAAAAGGGGTGACAGAATGGAGTAGCCAATGAGGACAAGCCTGGATAGTACAGCATCGTTTAAACAAATAATCCAGGTGTCATACTCCATTCCCGCTCTCATATCAAATTCTGAGAAGGAGCTCCTCAGAAATGTTGACAGAACAAGTATGCAGTGGAGAGTTTCAAAAACTGAACCTTGACATACAATGATAGAATGTATAAATCTATAGAGTGTCGTTTAGTACATGCCCTGAACATATCACAGTGCACAGTGTATAAACAGATATATTCAGAATTCTACAAGGTAGCATGTAACATACAGATATGTATCAGAATGAAAAGATAGCCAGCACATTGTGTACTGTTGGGAGGAGCACCTACAGAAAAACTGACAGTCCAAGGGTCTAGTCAAATGTTTCACAGGTACCCCTGCCAAAGACACAAAGCAATAAAACAGACAAAATTTGAGATTTGAAGGTCTAGGCAATATTAAGGTAATGTCGAGCCAGCCAGTCAACCTAACAGCACTTTTCCTGGGCAAGCTCAGACCTGAGCAGTTAACCAGTACAGTGCATATTTTTACAATAAATGCACTATTCTGCATATGCGGATATATCAGCTGGTCAACATACAAGCTCTACCAGCCTCCATATACACATAAACAGAACACTGCTTCCAAATAAACAAACAAACAAATCTAATGCCCAAAATACATAGGTGTGCCATACAATGACTACAAAGTTACTGTACCCTAAGTCCTAACAGAGCCATGAAACAGTTCCACAGAAAAATGATATGCCTCGAAAGATCAGCATTAAAGCTACAAATGCAATGGCACACACAAATTTGTTTACATTGCAAAATTAACTGTACTAAGTTCAGCAAGGAAGGTTCGAATAAAGCCAAGCAAGATCTTAAATCTTAGTTTGAGAAAAGAAACCAATATTCATTTTCTACAATTCATGGAAAGGATGCATCATTCTATAGCAAAATAAAGGTAAAGCAGATAGCCATTAATTTTGCCAAGAAGCTCATTTTGATAAATACTTAGGACAGTGTTGCGTGACCGACGCACATCACGGGGTATACAGAAAAGATAGCATAAGCTAAAACTACCAGTTACATGTATATAAAGATAATCAAACTATATAACAAGAAAAACACCAAGTTTAGCAATGTCATGCAGCTATATATAGATATCCCTTCAAAGTTACAGAACTGCAAATATTTCACAAACCCTCAGTTCTAGTTCAAACAATACACATATCTCTCCCCCTTTTATAATGAAAAGCTATATTCAAGGCAAAAATGAGCTGAAGAAAAATGCAAGGTAGGAAAATGGCTATGACATGTAAGAGAACAGATATAGAGAAAAATATAAAACAGTTGAATAACCATGATCTAAATTGGCGCTTGTGTATACCAAGATGAAAATTGGCGCTTGAATATTAAACCAAGATGAAAATTGGCGCTTGAAAAACCAAGATGAAAACTGGCGCTGAATAACCAAGATGAAAATTGGCGCTTGAATATTAAACCAAGATGAAAATTGGCGCTTTTACAACCAAGATCAAAAATTGGCGCTCTGTTGAGAAAAAGCGTTGTCGACGACTGAAAAATAAATCGTCGATAGAATGTGACGACAACATCGGCGATAGTATTCGACGACAAATAAACACAAAAAATGTCTAAATGCAGGTTTTTATCTCCAAAAGCCATCCGGAACATAGAAAATTATCGTTACTGGTAACGACAAAATTATACGTTCAAAACGTGAAAACAAGGGCCATAAATCACTAAATTACCTTGAAATTTTCTGTAAAAACTTCCTTTCACGTATAAAAAATTATTTCTGACACTACTTTCGTTTTCAACGGTAAATACAAAAAGACAAACCAAAATAGCCGAAAGGGTGTGTGTGCGAAAGACAGCCGAGATGGTGCATGGACGAAAGTAGAAAATAAAGAAATATTTCCCAGAATATGTAAAAAAAATTAGGTTTGAAATGGACATTTAAATAATTATTTTAACATTTTAGAACATATTTCGGAAGATTAAATCAATTTTAGAAACGGATGGCATGGGATTGACATGGTCGTATTTTCCTCGACGGAACAAGCCGGTTCCGTCGAAGGAAATACGAGCATATGCGGCTAAAAATAAATTCTTACCTTATGTAAATTGAATGCACATCACTCACCCGCGCCAATTCTTTTCTCGCAGCGCCATTGATATGAAAATGGTACTTACCAATCCCACAGCCCTGGCTTGAGTAAACTCGAAGCACACTGGTAGGCTGCAGAACGGTAAGTGGAGATAGTAGCGTGGTCAGCTCTCCGTGTTCCCCTGTGCCCAAAGTTGGTCAGGTGACTATCTTTCGTCAATCTTCGTAGGTTTCCGTCTTGGTGTCGTGGTGGATCTTGTTGTTGTTGTCGAATGTGCACATAGCTACAGCCTAACGGCACATCAATAGTGTATGACTTGATTTCAAAATAAAAGTGAAGGCAATGATCATGAACCGATACAATCATAAGAGACTCCAAAGGGAAATAAACACAAACATAAAATAGCTAGACCCTAATGGAAACATCAATAACGGACAGCCAAAAAGGAAAACACGCCTATGCAATTCTGACTCCCTTGAATCCAACTTTTATATAATAAAACTGGGGTTTAAAAGGGTAACCTATTCTTTCTTATTTCTGCTCTAAAATATATGTTGTGGGTACTTGCTAGAACGGTTCTTACGTATATCCTCAATCTATATTTTGAGCAGAAATAAGATATGTATCACAATTATTGTCGTAAAATGTTCATTTTTTGGCAGTAAAATTTACAATGTATTTGAATAGGCGTGTTTTCGTAATGAAGCCTTTGCGTTTCTGAAGTGGACGCTTCCATTTTTGAAGTCGGACACGTTCATTATTATGGGTCTCTTCAAACCAATTAACAAGATGACAAATGGCATAGACCCTGAGGATACGGTTAATTATAAGCCGTCTCGTCTTTGTCTATACAGTTGGTTAAAGTATCACATACGTTTTCAGGAGATTACCTTCAACTTTATTTACAATGCTCTGCACGCTGTTTTTGGTAAATTCCAACAGACGACAATTCTAAATGCTTTTCTTATTCTTACCAGAAAACAGGATTTGACATTTCATGCAAATCGTCTGCTACATGGGATGTCTAGTCCTAATTTCTGAAAAAAAAAACAAAAAAAAAAAAACAGTAGTTTGTTGTCTGCCGAAATAGCAGATTAAGAACTCATCCAGCTGTTTCGTTCATATTTATTAAGCAACATATGTACCGGTATTTATTTATTCTTGTTTTCTTTGTTTGAATTGAGTTTTAACGACTAATCAATACTAGTTAGGTCAATACTATTTGGAGACTTTGCTTCGAATTTTGTGGGGCTTTTACCAAACATTGAAATGAGATGGCACCTCAAACCCTATCGCCCCAAAAACTAATGACAAATTTTAATGATCATTTAAAATGTTTAATTATGAACCGGCATTGCATTTGCAAAATTGTAGTTCGTGTTATTATTTTGTATGTGACCGTCTCGCAGGTAAGATCTTCCTTAACTCTGATTGGTTGATAATCATGTACTCAGTATAAAAGCGATTTGAAGGCGGTTTATTTTCACAGTTTGAATCTCATCGTTGTTGTTTGGTGACTCGAAGAAGATTTTGTTGTTTCCTTTGTACTAGGACTGTTGTTGTTATACTTCTATTCAGGATAATATGTGCTTTCACTGTAGCCATATTTCAACGTCCTGATATTTTCTATGCACCTAGAACTCAATTTGTGATCTTTTCCAGCATGAAAAGATAATATTTCGTCAAACGTTTAACTTTTTCTTTGTTCAAAGAGATTTTGACTCTTCCTTTGTGATAACCCACTTACGGTGTTATTTGGTATTTCGGTACTCCTGCAATGGCTGAGAAAGGTGCTAGGCCAAAAGATCTGCCTCGCAAATCTAGTCGGGCTGCTAGAATTGACTATAAAAAAATTGCATGAAGGCATTGATTCAGATGAGCAGGACGATTATGACGATCTGCTTGGGGGCGAAGAAGATTTAGGCGATCAATTCGACAACCTAGATTTCCCTACAGGAGCCTCAGAAATAAAACCGGAAGCTGGTACTAGTCCGCAATCGTTGAAAGCGAAAGTACGAGAAGATATTGAAAAACTTGAGGAGACGTCAAATATTCAACAAATGGAGGCTGAACTTAAAGAACTGGAGCGAGAGGAAGCTGTCCTTTTACGACGGAAGCAGGCTGACGATCTCAGGCGAGAATTGGAAGAGAAAAGGAAGCAGGTGTCTAAATTAAGAGGTAAAACACAAACATTTTCAAAAAGTAGAGCTGAGCCAAAGTCATTGGACTTCCGTGAAAAACGTTCTGAACGTTCTCACTCTAAACCAACATGTGATGACATTGACATAAAAGCACTAAGGAAAGATAAGTCTATGAAGAAACGTGTCTTAAAAGAACTGAAAATTTTAGGGCTAGATAGCAATGATGAAGCTGATATTCCTGGTACTTCTTGCAGTGAGGAAGAGTCTGCAATTAAAGCAAACACTGCTAGCTCTTATTCTGCCAGCAAAACCGTTCATGTTCATGGTAAAAGTAGGAAAGATAGTAAAGAGCATATTTTATCAGCTTCCGAGTCTGAATATTCTTATTCAGAATCGGATTCTGATGAAATTTCATTTAAAAAAAATGGGAAAAAGAAAATAAAATCCGGAATATATGCTAAGTCATCAGATTCAGTGCGTTTTAGGCAGAGGTATCCTCAAGCTCACCTTCGGTTTGATTATGTAAGCTCAAACATTTCATTTGATAAGCTAGATTTAAATTTATTTATAGCTGGTGAGCTTGAAATTATCACTGACAGTCGTACTGATAAGGTTGAAAGGAACGGACGGTTATATTTGCTGAAGAAATTAATGTATCTCAGCACATCTTATGAGCTTTCAACTATTAAGACGTATTATGCTGCAGTACTTAGAGAAATAGAATTAGGTAACAAGACATGGAAAGATGATTTTCAGTATGTTGAGGGTGCTATTTTAGATAAACACATCCCAAAGAGTAGATTGGCTGGTCAAAATTCATTTTTCAAAAAGAGTGATAAGGCCAAAAAAAAAAAAAAAAAATAGGTGTGTTTCCGGTTTCCCGACCCTACCTAAGTTTTAGGCCCGACCCTAAATTTTTTATTGCCAAAAAAAAAAAATAATAAAAAATCGCGGGGCGAAACGACTCGTAAAAAAAATCGCGGGGCGAAACGACTCGGAACTACGCGAGCGGTTGCGGTTTATTTGTTCTAATTCGGTCAGTTTCCAAGCGTTTCGGTGTTTACTACTCTCAAAATGGCAGCGCAGTTGGGCGCGATTTCACTTCTTGCATTGAAATATAAGAATGTGTGTGTGTGTGTGTGTGAATTCGGGTTTAACGTCGCTTTCAACAATTTTTCAGTCATATCACGACAGTGTCTGGTTGCGACAGGGAGCTCAATGCTCACTTTTATAGTGCTGCCTCGCTGTTCCGGTTCCGGTCCCCGCTAGAACAAGAAGGAAAATATGAAGAAAATTTTTCAATAATAGCAACACGAATCGTGGGCGATCTGCAGAGACATTTAGCAGAAAACCATATTTATGCCCCCTTTACAATACTATATACTTTTTGTCCTTATATTTCTGAGTATATTGGAAATTGGTGTTTGCTTTAGAACAAGCATGGGTGGTCCGGGAAAAACAAAATCAGCACCCAAAAATGCTCAAGTAACACAGGACGAGGGAGAGGATGATGATTGTATTGAATGCAAATCAAAAATAAGAGATAATGAAAGGACATTGCAATGTGATTTATGTGATCATGTATTTTGCTACAAATGTACCAAGATCTCGGCAAAGTCATATGATGCACTGTGTAAGAGCCAAGATGAAGGACTTTCCTGGTTCTGCATTCATTGTAGAATAAGCTTTAATGGAATAGCTAAGATGACAAATAAAGTTGCTCAATTAGAGAAAACCCAGTAAGAGATTTTGAAGGATGTTCAGGAATTGAAACAATCGAGCAAGGACTCAAATGTAGCATCAAAGGTAGAAATTGAAGACATAGTTAAGGAGGAATTAGAGGAACAAAAAAGAATTGAGGATAGAAAAATGAATGTCATGTGTTTTGGGGTGGAGGAAAGTAATTGTATAAACATTGAGAATAAAAGATTAGATGATGAAAATAGAGTTTATAGTATCATAAGGGAAGTGATGGGTGAGGAGATGGACCTTGGCATTAGTAATGTGGTTAGAATAGGGAGACCTCAAAACATTGGGGTGAATAATGGAGGCAGGGAAAGCTCAGAGAATACTCAAAATAATGAAATTGAGGAGGATAACCCTACTGAAGATTCAATGTCCCAAATCAGTAGTGGTCAGAGTAAAAGAATTAGGCCCCGTCCAGTAAGACTAACGTTTACTAATTTGCAGAAGAAAAAAGAAGTACTTGAATCACTTAGAGATACAGTAAATATAGCCAAAGCTGGTAAATATAAGAGCGTCTTTTTTCAGCAAGATTTAACTTGGAAACAGAGAGAAGTTGGTAAGGCCAGAAGGTTGCAAGGAGTAATGCCAGGGAGGCGGACATGATTTTGAGGGTCCGTAGAGCTCAGCAGAGCTCTGGCGAGCGTATTTTTCAAAGAAACTAAGCCCAATGAAAATCATGATTTGTATATATGTTCTGAAAGTTCTTTGTTATCGTTTGATGTTCAGACATTTGCGTTTCCGTTAAATGTTGAAAATGTTTTTGAAAACAATGTTTTAAACATACAGTCAGACAGTTGTCAGACACTAAACTCGAGTACAGTAAAGGATAGTTCATGGAGTACAGTCTCGGAAGACTCTTACATTCCAGAAGCTCATTTTAATAGCTCAGACTATGTTTATAATGAGGACTCATCTCAAACTCCCAGTACATTTTTGTACAGTGACAATGATATACAAAATAGTGAAATAATTAGAGGGGAGCACTATAGTAATGATGTATCACTTGATATATCCATAAACTCGAATCAAACCCATAGTACATTTTTGTACAGTGAAAATAATTCACCAATTAGCATGATTAGTGAAATAACTGGAGAGGACCTGTCTAGCATTGATGTATCACTTGTTGACAGCTCGGATGGTAAAAATGACTCGGAAAGTATGAATGATACAGATAGTATTGTGTTATTTAGTGAGGACTCTTTCACAAGTTTTAATTCAGATAGGATCAATGGAGTGGGACTTAAATTTTGGTATACAAATGCTGATAGTTATTTAAATAAAAGAGAAGAAATGATGATTACTATAGAGGCTCAGAAGCCTGATGTTATAGTTATTACTGAGTTATTTCCAAAAACTGTGAAGGGTACAGAATTAGATATAGTAGAATTCCATATTGATGGATATAATATGTGTTTAAGTCCAGTAGAGGAAACCAGTAGAGGAGTAGGAATATATATACATGAGAACCTAGCATATTCAGAATGCACAGTATTAAATAGCAAACCCTTTAAAGAGTCATGTTGGTGTGAACTGCAGTTAAAGAATAATGAAAAAATGATGATCGGAGCAGTATATAGGAGCCCATCAAGTGGTTTAGCAAATAATGTAAAATTGAATCAGTTAATATCTCTTGCTATGGGGTTCAATTTTAACTATACAGTGATCCTGTGAGATTTCAATTACCCAGATATCGACTGGAATGAATGGACCACAGAACATAATGAAACTCACTCGGAATTTCAGTTTTTAGAGTGCCTAAGGGACTGTTATCTATCACAGGAGATATTGATGCCAACAAGATACAGAGTTGGTCAAAGGTCTAATATTTTAGATTTACTGTTGGTTAATAAGAGTGAAATAGTCAGCGAAATACACTTCAGCAGTGGTTTAGGGGCTAGTGATCATTTATCTTATAGTGCATATTTATTATGTGACCCAGAAATGGAAGTCTCAAATATAATGAAACACAATTTCCATAAAGGGGACTATAATGTCATTTGTGAAGACTTAAAAGCTGTAAATTGGAATCAGATATGTGATCTGAATACTCAAGACAGCTGGAATTTTTTCAATGAAAGATTAAAGGAATCAGTCGATAAGCATATACCACTAAAGAAAACTTCTAGAAAGAAACAGAAATGGATGGATAGAAATTGCTTTGTGGCAGTTAGAAAGAAACATAGAGCATGGAACAAGTATTTACACACTCAGTCTCAAAGGGATTATTTTGATTATTGCAAAGTAAGAAATATGTGTACAAAAGCAACAAGGACAGCAAAGAGAAGGTATGAGAAAAACATTGTGATCAATATGAAGGATAATTCTAAAGATTTCTGGGCGTATGTACGTCAAAAAACTAAATCGAAGCCAGGTGTGTCGGATTTGAGGGATTTACAAGGACATGTAGTTCAAGATAATAAGCAGAAGGCTTAATTATTAAATGACTTTTTCGCATCAGTTTTTGTCCAGGAACCGCCTGGGCCACTTCCTGTATTTGACCCAAGATACAACGGTATGCCAGTGTCTAGACTGGTTGTTTCTATGGATGAGGTGTTTAAGGGATTGAAATCCTTAAATGTGTCAAAGTCGATGGGACCAGACGAGTGTCATCCCCGATTACTTAAAGAAACAGCAGATTCAATTAAGGAGCCATTGCAAATGATATTTAATAAATCATTCAAGGAAGGGACGTTACCGGCAGTGTGGAAAGATGCTCATGTTACAGCTTTGTACAAGAATAAAGGAGAAAAGTCTGACACAAACAACTACAGGCCAGTGTCATTAACATTAGTTCCCTGTCGATTATGTGAAAGAACATTAAGAAACATTATAATGAAACATATGACAGATAATCATTTGTTTAGTGACTCACAATAAGGGTTTAGAAATAGGAGAAGTTGTGTATTACAACTGTTAGAAGTTCTCGATTACTGGTCAAAGCAGATAGATGAGGGAAAACAGATAGATTGTGTTTACCTTGATATACGAAAAGCCTTTGACTCAATTCCACATAGGAGGTTATTACAGAAATTAGAAGGTTATGGCTTTGATGGTGAAGTTTTGAGTTGGATCAAGAATTTCTTAAGTGATAGACGAATGGAAAGATGTGACTTCAGGTGTGCCCCAAGGGTCTGTTTTAGGCCCAGCACTCTTTATCATATACATAAATGACTTACCCGACCAATTAAAGAAGTACTGTAAATTGTTTGCCGATGATGCAAAATTATTTGCAGCTATTGAGAAGTCCTCAGATCAGGACGAGCTCCAGGAAGACCTGTTTAGATCATGTGAATGGGGAAATGAATGGTTGTTAGAACACAATATTAGCAAATGTAAATTCATTCAATATGGTAATGTGAAACACATTTATGAGTATAACATGATAAATAAAGATAATGAATTGAAACCAATCTCAAAAGACAGTGAGGAGAAGGATCTAGGCATCAGTTTTAAAGAAAACCTACAATTTAACGAGCACATAACTAAAACGGTGAACAGAGCTAACAGACTACTAGGTATGATCAAACGCACATTCTCATACATGGATAAAGACTTATTCCTAACATTATACAAGACTTTAGTCAGATCAGTTTTGGACTATGGGTCACCAGTATGGAATCCCAGTACGAAAAAGTATAGACAGATGTTAGAAAATGTCCAAAGGAGGGCCACGAAAATGGTTCCAGATTTGAAAGCATTAAGTTATCAAGAAAGACTCAGGTCATTAAATTTACCATCGTTGTTCTACAAAAGGAAAAGATATGATTTAATTCAACTGTTCAAGATAGTTGCATGTATTGAAGATACAAGTATAGACAAATTTGGTCTTTCATTCAACGACAATAATACAAGAGGGCATATATTCAGGATTCAGAAGCCTCGTTGTATCAAAACATCAAGACAGCAGACATTCCCAATTCGTTGTATCAACGACTGGAACACGCTTCCAGATGAAATAGTTGAGTGTGAAACAGTCTCGAGTTTTAAAACAAAGTTAGATAAGCTCTGGAGAAGTAGAAGATACGAGTTGGATCAAGTTTATTAGGGGACCGGAAACCATAACAATTAATAAGACTTTTAAGAAGAAGTCGACAAGCCCAGTGGGCTTACACCACTTCTATCAAAGGGTATGAAGGTATGATGAAGGTATGAAGTATCATGTCCCGGACACATTACATGATACCACACCCAGTCACATTATCCTGACACTGGGCCAACCAGTCCTAGCTCTACCCCGTAAATCTGAGTGCCAAGCGAGGAGCAGCTAGTACCATTGTTAACGACTTTGGTATGTCGCGGCCCGGGATCGAACCCGTGACCTCCCGTTCCCCGGAGCGGACACTCTACCAACTGAGCTATCGGGGCCGGTAGAAATATAAGAAATGTGAGCATTTGTCGGCACCTAAAACTTGTTTTGACCTCGTTCCTCACAAGAAAACGATAAATCATGTTTTCGAGCTACACCATCCTCCCACTGGAAAGGATGTTAGCGTTATGGTTGCCCATTGTAGTATCGACCTGAAGAATTCAGAATCCTTTGAGGTAAAGTATGTTTTCAATCGTATTTGGGGCACTTCTTTAGGTCAGTACCTTGTCAGGCTAGGGGGAGCGTCTAGTCCTGCAACGACCAAGCATCGCACGGCTCTGTGAGCACAGTATGGGAGCGGAAGAGATTGGAATGCCCTTCCGGGTTCAATTGTTTCATCCGCCGAAGGTGCAAAGGACAGTGTAGCTCAGTTTACTTCTTTGGTGAGAGCTAGGGACTAACTTCCCTTTTCACAGGTCCTGGTGAATGGATGTCATTTGACGTGTCGCTAGTAATAATTCAGATCAGATCAGAAGTGAACGAACATTTGCGATTGAACAGGACTTGCGATTTGTACAGTGGACAATCAGTCACTTGCGTTATTGGGAGGATGGTGTAGCATGTGATTCGCAAGAACCACGATTCTAGATGTCATGGTATTTGATTTATCTCCCTATAACAATGTGATAGCGCTAACTCCAACATGGTACTTTGGGCATTTTTTTTGTTTGATCTGGGGTTTTTAGCTCACCTGTCACGTAGTGACAAGGTGAGCTTTTGTGATCACTTTTTGTCCGTCGTGCGTGCGTCCGTGCGTGCGTGCGTCCGTCCGTAAACAATTTCAAATAAGGAAATCTCTAATACCCCATGGTCAATCTTGCTCAAATTTCATGGGAAGCATCATCAGGTAGGGGGTAAGGCTGCATAAGGTTTTTGGGCTGATCAGATTGGAATTCTGGTTGCCATGGCAACATATAGCTCCCATAGACTATCAATGGGAAAAAAATTAAAATATCTTCTTCTCTGAAACAACAGGGCCCAGAGCTTAGATATTAAGCATGTATTAACGGCCAGTAGTCACCTACATAATTCCTGCCAATCATGCCCCTGGGGTCCAAATTTTGGCCACACCCCAGGGCCCCTTCGCTCCCATAGACTCATAATGGAACAAAAAGCTTCAAAAATCTTCTTATCATGGAGGCAGTTCTAATGAATACACACAATCTATGTTTTGAGCAGAAATAAGAAAAATATCACAATTCTTCATATCAAAATTTTCATGTTTTTTTTTTTTTTTTTTTTTTTTAAAAATTACAATGTATTTGAATAGATGTTTAATAACCTCTTTTCCTACATCATGGCTTATATAAGGATGTCAGGCCTCCTGCAGTATTATATCGTAGGATGTCATTGTGTAGGGACCATCATAGAGGTTGCTGACGGGGAGAAGTTTGCCATAATTTCTGGATTTCAAGGCGAAGTTGTGGTCCAAATTTTAGATTCTCCTACATAATCTATACATTTTCACTTCTCCCTTAGCTCAAGATTGTGAGAAGTCAGCTTGCTTAGGGAGAATATTGCACCCAAATACCCCTCAAGGATGGTCATAACAAATTTTTGATATATAATTGCATGTGCATCAGAAATCACATTTCACCTTTGCGAAAATGTTTCTAGAGTTGACTTATATAAGAATGGCTTTCCTAAGACATGGCATAAGCAAACAGTGCAAGCCCACAGTAGACTGTAAATGATGATAATTGTAAAATAATTTTCCTTATTTCTCAACGAAAACATGTTGCAGGTATTCATTTTAACTGTCTTGGTGAGATGGTTCAAATGAGTACCCACATGATGTCCTTGAGACATGAGGAAAATTATCCATGAATTAACACCATTTTTCGATATGAGTGAAATAATCTTGAAAGGGCCGTAAAGCCAAAAGCAAAGAATTCTAAGATTTGCTTTGCCCTGGCTCAATTGTAATGGAAAAAATAAATACATAGAATATAATTCATGTTTCAGTTTTTATTTGATTGTACCTTTACATCAAAGTTTATGCATCTTTAAATACATGTAGTTCCGCAGAAATGCTCTATACAGTGTATAAACAAAATAAAAAATTAAGATAAAAAAAAAAAAAATTAAATCGACCTTCCCCACCTAATTTTTTTCAAGCTGAAACCTGAAACACACCTATTTTTTTTGGCCTAAAAGAATTAAAAAACAAACAGAAAAAAAGGAAGAATCAGAAGTGTGGTGGTGTGCATTATATCAAAGAAATAAATGTCAACACAAAACCACACATACTTTGAACCTTAAAGGTAAACTGCATTTAGCTCAGCATATTTGTGCCACTTGCTGGCAGAAAGATAATAAGAAATTGGAACACCCAGAATGCTCATCTGCCTGTCCTCACATTCCATCATGACTGAAATGTCAGAGAAATCTAGAAAATCCTTTAATGGAAATTTTTCTACCAGAATTTTGCAACCATAGTTTGGGAAAAAATAGAAAGTCAGAAAACTTTAGAAAAAGTGATATTGCTATGAACAGTAACCAAAATATAGTAAATGATGTTTTTAAGATTACACATGCCTTGTCTGATTGTATCTGTAATCATTCTAAAAGTTGTCAGGGTTGTTCAGCTGTTAAAAATATTTCATCAAAGGATATAGAAAAGAAAATTATGTTACATGAATTAGTTAAACGTTCAGGTAAATATAATTTTGAAGGTTGCAGAATTCCGTTAGATACAAAAATAAATGTTAGCTATTTCAGACAAATGTTGTTTGATTATAGAGATAACAGAATTTGTGAATTTTTAGAGTTTGGGTTTCCACTCGATTTCAGAGGTGATGTAAATGAATTTCCATTGGTGTCAGAAATTTGGAAATATAAAAATCATAAAGGGGCAACAGATTTCCCGCAAGACATGATAAAATATTTGCAAAAAGAAAGTGAAAATCATGCAATTTTGGGACCTTTGAAGAAAAATCCATTTTCAACAAATTTGATTATTTCCCCTCTAAATTCTGTTCCAAAAAAGGATTCATCAGACAGACGAGTGATTGTAGATTTGAGCTTCTCTAAGTCTCATGCAGTTAATGATTTTATTAGTAAAGAGGATTATTTAGGGGAATCCATAAATTTAATTTTTCCAAAGGTTGATGACTTTGTCCAGCTTATAAAAAGTAAAGGAAGAGGGTGTTTGTTATTTAAAAAGGATTTGCGTCGGGCTTACAGACAAATTCCTATATGCCCCTCCTCTTATAGCCTAGTAGCCTATGTTTGGAACAAGCACATTTTTTGTGATTGTGTTTTGACAATGGGGCTCCGGAATGCCGCCTCAATTTGTCAGTCTGTAACAAATGCTGTTGTTTTTATACTATTCAAGCTGGGCATCATGATCCTCAACTATTTGGATGATCTTGCTGGGGCAGAGACCAAATCAAATGCGCAGTTTGCATATGATACTCTAGGTGTAGTTTTATCAAAATGTGGTCTTGAAGAGGCACAGGATAAAGCTTGTCCTCCTTCAGAAGTCATGATATTTTTAGGTATACTTTTCAATACAGTTTCCATGACTATGGAAGTCACTGAAGAGAGATTACAAGAAATAAGAGGTTTAATAATACTCTGGTTACATTATGACTCAGTTTCTTTGAAGCAAATCCAATCATTAATTGGAAAATTAAATTTTGTGGCATCCTGTGTAAAGCCCAGCAGAATTTTTATTTCAAGATTGCTTCAGTGGCTGAGATCAATTGATAAAACATGTACAAATTCAGTGAGGCACAAAATTCCAGACTATGTTAAAAAAGATCTGGTATGGTGGCAAAATTTTTTGCCTCTGTATAATGGCATCTCTTTGATGTCATATGAAGAATGGTCTTCACCTGATGAAATATTTTCATCAGACAGTTGTCTTTCAGGCTGTGGTGGCTTTTGGAAGGGTGCTTATTTCCATTCTGTTTTCCCTGAAGAAATTATGCAAAACAATTGGCATATTTCAGCTTTAGAGATGCTATCAATAATAGTATGTTTAAGATTATGGGGATCTTTCTTTAAATGCCTTAAGATAATTGTTTTTTGTGATAATGAGGCAGTCTGTACTGTAATAAATACAGGGAAAACAAAATGTGAAATCCTGCAAGAATTTTTGAGAGAAATCTGTTTTCTAGCAGCTGTGTATGAATTTGAATTGAGGACAGTGCATTTTACAAGTTCAGAAAACAGAATCTGTGATCATCTTTCCAGGTGGCATGAAGATGTAAGACACTCAATGTCCTTTCTGGATCTGACCAAAAATTTTCAGTTGAAAGAATATTATGCAGATGAAGGTCATTTTAAACTTTTAAATAATTGGTAAATTTTGTTTTCAGAGCGTCAACTGTCCAGTTTGAGAGAAGATCTTAAATCATCTAACAAAGCGGCTTATGCTACTGGCTCCAGGAGAAATTTAAAAATACAGTGGGAGTCATTCCTTTTGTTTTGCCTTTATTTTAACTTGAATTATTTGCCCACTAGTACTGACACTTTGCAGTTATATGCTCAATTTCTGAGTAGAACTTTTAAGTCCACACATTCTATTAGAAATTATATAAATGGTATCAAAACTATGCATTTACTCTTAGGACATTCTGTGGATCATATTAATAAATTTGTGTTAAATTTATCCTTGAAGGGAATAGCTAAATTAAATCCATATTGTATTAAAAAAGCAGCATGCATGACTACCGATATTCTTATCAAAATTTCTGAAGTTATAGACTGTTCTTCAAAAGATAATAGTGTTTTTTGGTGTTTATTTTTGTTCGCCTTTTTCTTATTGGCTCGGAAATCTAATCTGGTTCCTACAACAAAGAAAGATATAGCTGAAAAGAAATTTCTTCTCAGAGGCGATATTATAGAATTAAAGAATATGCTAATAGTAAATATTTTTTGGAGTAAAACAATTCAATCTGGTGAAAGAATTTTACAAATTCCTTTAGTTGCAATCAAAGATTCCAAGCTTTGCCCTGTAAAGGCATTTAAAGATATGTGCCGCTTAATCCCAGGTTCTTCTGATTCTCCTTTATTTATGCTAACTGAAAGTACTCCAGTAACATATAGCATGTTTCAAGCTAAGTTAAAGGAATGTATTTCCAAAATAGGCTTAGATCCAGATTATTTTTCTTCCCATTCATTTAGACGTGGAGGTGCAACCTTAGCCTTTAGTAGAAACATTGAAGCTGACAAAATTCAGTTATTAGGGGACTGGCGTTCTGAAGCATACAAACAATATTTAACATTTACTTTAGAAGACAAAATCCAAGTTTTTAGAGATATGACCTGTCATTTACAGAAGTAATTTTCTGCTGATTCAAGAAGGGCAGTTGTCATTTCCTGCAAAAGCATTTTACTAGTTTACCAATTGCATATGGCAATAGTGTTGACTGGACCGGTAAAGTCAAGCATTCCAACTGATGATTCTAGAAGGGCAGTTATCAGGTTTTTTTTTTTTTTTTGGTAAAAGCATGTGCACTGTCTGGAATACGTGTGTTTAGTGTGTCACAGTATGTAGTTTCATGTCATGTCCCTTGATTATTTTCATATTTTATTTTTAAATTCTAATGCATTCCCCTTCTTTCTACATTCCACTACATTATATGTGTGGTTGATAGCTTTCGAAAAAGTGCTTTCATTTATCGAGTTGTCAAATTTCTTTAGAATGAAGGAGGAAGTTGATTTTAATGGGTGTACATGTCTTTGTGTATATTATTATGTTTTATTCAATCTTTTCCTCTCTAGGTCCACTACTTTATATGTGTGGTTGATAACTTTCGATAAAGAGATTCCATTCCTTGTCCTCCTTCAGAAGTCATGATATTTTTAGGTATACTTTTCAATACAGTTTCCATGACTATGGAAGTCACTGAAGAGAGATTACAAGAAATAAGAGGTTTAATAATACTCTGGTTACATTATGACTCAGTTTCTTTGAAGCAAATCCAATCATTAATTGGAAAATTAAATTTTGTGGCATCCTGTGTAAAGCCCAGCAGAATTTTTATTTCAAGATTGCTTCAGTGGCTGAGATCAATTGATAAAACATGTACAAATTCAGTGAGGCACAAAATTCCAGACTATGTTAAAAAAGATCTGGTATGGTGGCAAAATTTTTTGCCTCTGTATAATGGCATCTCTTTGATGTCATATGAAGAATGGTCTTCACCTGATGAAATATTTTCATCAGACAGTTGTCTTTCAGGCTGTGGTGGCTTTTGGAAGGGTGCTTATTTCCATTCTGTTTTCCCTGAAGAAATTATGCAAAACAATTGGCATATTTCAGCTTTAGAGATGCTATCAATAATAGTATGTTTAAGATTATGGGGATCTTTCTTTAAATGCCTTAAGATAATTGTTTTTTGTGATAATGAGGCAGTCTGTACTGTAATAAATACAGGGAAAACAAAATGTGAAATCCTGCAAGAATTTTTGAGAGAAATCTGTTTTCTAGCAGCTGTGTATGAATTTGAATTGAGGACAGTGCATTTTACAAGTTCAGAAAACAGAATCTGTGATCATCTTTCCAGGTGGCATGAAGATGTAAGACACTCAATGTCCTTTCTGGATCTGACCAAAAATTTTCAGTTGAAAGAATATTATGCAGATGAAGGTCATTTTAAACTTTTAAATAATTGGTAAATTTTGTTTTCAGAGCGTCAACTGTCCAGTTTGAGAGAAGATCTTAAATCATCTAACAAAGCGGCTTATGCTACTGGCTCCAGGAGAAATTTAAAAATACAGTGGGAGTCATTCCTTTTGTTTTGCCTTTATTTTAACTTGAATTATTTGCCCACTAGTACTGACACTTTGCAGTTATATGCTCAATTTCTGAGTAGAACTTTTAAGTCCACACATTCTATTAGAAATTATATAAATGGTATCAAAACTATGCATTTACTCTTAGGACATTCTGTGGATCATATTAATAAATTTGTGTTAAATTTATCCTTGAAGGGAATAGCTAAATTAAATCCATATTGTATTAAAAAAGCAGCATGCATGACTACCGATATTCTTATCAAAATTTCTGAAGTTATAGACTGTTCTTCAAAAGATAATAGTGTTTTTTGGTGTTTATTTTTGTTCGCCTTTTTCTTATTGGCTCGGAAATCTAATCTGGTTCCTACAACAAAGAAAGATATAGCTGAAAAGAAATTTCTTCTCAGAGGCGATATTATAGAATTAAAGAATATGCTAATAGTAAATATTTTTTGGAGTAAAACAATTCAATCTGGTGAAAGAATTTTACAAATTCCTTTAGTTGCAATCAAAGATTCCAAGCTTTGCCCTGTAAAGGCATTTAAAGATATGTGCCGCTTAATCCCAGGTTCTTCTGATTCTCCTTTATTTATGCTAACTGAAAGTACTCCAGTAACATATAGCATGTTTCAAGCTAAGTTAAAGGAATGTATTTCCAAAATAGGCTTAGATCCAGATTATTTTTCTTCCCATTCATTTAGACGTGGAGGTGCAACCTTAGCCTTTAGTAGAAACATTGAAGCTGACAAAATTCAGTTATTAGGGGACTGGCGTTCTGAAGCATACAAACAATATTTAACATTTACTTTAGAAGACAAAATCCAAGTTTTTAGAGATATGACCTGTCATTTACAGAAGTAATTTTCTGCTGATTCAAGAAGGGCAGTTGTCATTTCCTGCAAAAGCATTTTACTAGTTTACCAATTGCATATGGCAATAGTGTTGACTGGACCGGTAAAGTCAAGCATTCCAACTGATGATTCTAGAAGGGCAGTTATCAGGTTTTTTTTTTTTTTTTGGTAAAAGCATGTGCACTGTCTGGAATACGTGTGTTTAGTGTGTCACAGTATGTAGTTTCATGTCATGTCCCTTGATTATTTTCATATTTTATTTTTAAATTCTAATGCATTCCCCTTCTTTCTACATTCCACTACATTATATGTGTGGTTGATAGCTTTCGAAAAAGTGCTTTCATTTATCGAGTTGTCAAATTTCTTTAGAATGAAGGAGGAAGTTGATTTTAATGGGTGTACATGTCTTTGTGTATATTATTATGTTTTATTCAATCTTTTCCTCTCTAGGTCCACTACTTTATATGTGTGGTTGATAACTTTCGATAAAGAGATTCCATTTATCGGGTTATCACATGCATTTAGAAGGAGGATTGAAAGAATTATTTTAGAAGATATGTTTGTATAGTTGACAGGTTGTGTTGGTTTATAAAATTGTATGTTTCTTTCATTATTCTTGATTCCACTACATTTAATGTGTAGTAGATATAGTTATCTATTGAACACATTCATAGATCAAGAATTGATGAGCTGACTAGAAAATAATTTAGTTATGCATGCAGTGAAATTCTGATATTAAGACCACCTTTGGGACTGTTTATTGGTGGTCTTAATACCACTTTTGATTGATTCCTAAGGTGGTCTCATTAAGCTTCTTAAAGGAGCTGTGCCAGGTCTAATTATTAAGAATTTACAGTATGTAAAGCTGTGAATGTATGCAATGAGTTTGTCATTTTGACAAAGTGAAAAATTACACAAGCCCTTCCATCCTTGATGAGGTAGGCGGTTTGCATTCTTAAGAGTAACAGTGATCTAAATCAGCATGGATCCTGGAAAGGTAGCTTACCATGAGCAATTTTTCAGGATCTACACTGTTTACATGAAATTTAGTACCACATTAAGGGATGGAGGGGGTTGTCATTTCTCGTATAAATTAGTTTTTTGTTTTTATTTTTTATTTTTCATTTATTTTTTTCAGAATACAGGAAAGTTTTGATCCTAGGGGATTCAATAATTAAAGATATTCCACCAATACAAGGGGTTACAATCATGTCTTTCCCAGGAGCTACCATTGCAAAGCTTACATTCTTATTACAGAAAGAAGATATTAACTGGAATAATTATGAAATTTTGATAGTACATATTGGTACTAATAATATTGGAAGAAGAGATAAATTTGATCACATTATTTCTGATTTTGGGAATCTTGTAGCTAATATAAGGAAATGTAAACCCTCCATCCATATTATTGTTTCATCTATATTACCAAGACCATGTGATCATGATGTTACAGACACAATGATAAAGGACATCAATAGGCACTTGCGGGTGAGAATGAGTGTTGACTTGGGTTTTAAGTTTATATGTTCATATAAAGCTGTGGTTAGATTTGGCACATATAGGCGGTATTTATTTGCAAAGTTAGATGAAGGACTTCACCTCAATTTGGAGGGTTCTAATAGACTGAGGCATTTCTTTTTGATGGTTATTTCCACTTTAAAATAATGAAATTGTGATATTTTTTCAGATTTATGAAGAAATTCTTACAAGCTGTCTGGTAAGACTAAATGTGGCATGTTATTTTTGTTTCTGTGCTGTTGCTTAACCTTTAATCTGCTGAATATTCAATTAAACCACACCCTTTTCTGACTTTGAACCAATCAGATTGCTTGGTGCAATTTATTTCTGCATATTCATAGACTGAATGTCAAACAGTGTAGATCCTGATCAGATGGCCATCTGATCTGGATCCACACTGTTTGCAAAGATAGGGCTTGTCGCCTACAGCAGGATAAAGGTTATTTTCCTGTATCCCCTAGGACCTGCAATGGCTTATTACAATTGAATGTAATATTTTTCATAGTGCAGAAATTCTTAATACAGAATTTTCTACTTGAATACTGTTTGCTAGTTACACTAAATATATTTATGTAATTGTGTATACATTAATAGCCTGTATACATATATACATATGAACATTCATTTCATACATAAAAGCCTTTGCAGGTGCTTAATTTATGTATCAGTTCGCTTTATTATTTTATTTTATTTTTTCTCTTGAGTTCCATGCTTGACCCATATATACCATACTAATGGGATGGTGGCAAATGGTGTAGTACATGGTCAGACTGCTCCTGATCAGGTTTTATACTGCTTGCTTGCAGGAGGAGCAAGATTTATTTAATTTGGATAAAAATTAAATCAGTAAAAATGATTAGAGTTAAATTCTGACAGTTCTGTTTTGGGAAATGGTTTGTCATTTATTAGTATATGGGTTAAAGTCAACTGTGCTTAGGTATTTTGTTTATAATTGCTTTATGTTTCCTGCTTTGTTCTTTAATACTTTCCTTGCTTTATAAGTTGCTAAAAGCCTCATCTTTGTATCCTGCTGAATAGATTAATGACAAATGACAGATAACAAATGGTGGTGATCCTGATCAAGTGGATATTGCATTAGCCATGTGATCGGGTTAACACTGTTTGCAAAGATGGTGGTTTTTGTATTCATAGACATGAGGGTTGATGCATGTTGTGTACCCTCATGTAAATGATACTTACGGTGTCATATCAGATTAGTTATGTTGTGAATTTGTGCCTTTCATTTATTTATTTATTTATTTGTCATGGTTATTTAGTTATTTGTCATGTTTATTTATTTATATTGTTCATTTATTTATATTTTATTCATTGATTATTTATTTATTTCCTTTTATTATTGTGTTTTTTGAATATCCTTGGGCCTTTGGGTTGGCGGTTTGGTGAATATTAATGAATAATTCATTAATCATTACTTTATTTAAAATTAACATATATATGATATGTTATTTGTTATGTTAGAGTCACCAATTAATTTCATCATGCATTCTTTATGCATTATATTTTGTTCTTTGTACTTCTCATGAAGCTTAAAATTCATGTTACAAAGTATTGAAGATGAGATAAGATCAAATTAAATATTTATTAGGAAAATTCTTTATTATTTTTCTGAACCTTTCTGAAACATCGACTAAATGAAATATAGGAATAATAATTATATATAAGGTTTATGTGCATGGACTCGCACCACTCTGTCTGGAAAGGCTTAGACCTACTAAGGGGTTTAACAGTAGTAATGTGCGGTCGATTTTAGCACTACGTGGAAGCACCATGCGGCCAAATCTATTTCTCCAAGCCCCGGTGGGCGGGGCGTGTATTTATTTATTTTATAACGATAAATATATGAGTACGTGTTCAGTAGCTTTATAATTTTTTATTCACGACCTTTAGCCAGAAAGAAGGAACATTCATATCTGAGCCCCGCCAAGCGAATTTGTGTCTTCGAGCATTCCGTCATGACAAATTTTAACTGCGCATGCCCAGCCATTCAGAGGGGCCAGGGATATGGCTTTCTGTCTGAAGGTTCCTCTTGATTCACTGCTTGTATGGGTGAGCAGCGAAGGTTCTGGCGAGACTGCGCGCATGCGCAGGCTCCCCTGAACCTTCGCTGCTCGCATAGGCGATAAGTACCAAAATCGCTTGACGGGGCCCATCTGTCGTCCAACAGCATAATAATAGTCACTGCCAACCAGATGCGTTTTCAGTTATTTTCTGAAAAAAAAAATTGGACCAACAGAATTGTAAAACCTTGATACTGCCTTTGACAATAGCCATCAATATTTCCAGGTAGTCGAACTAGAATTGTTGAATTGTTGCAGAAACTACATAAATGTTAGACTATCAAGGGCAGAAGACTCGAGAAATGAGTGCGTGAGTGTTTGAGTTTTACGTCCAACCAACAGCTAAGGTCATACGGAGACGGGACCTCGGATTAAAGACGCCTCCGAAAGTCTGGAGAAGCCCGGTATCGATCCTGTGACCCCTGGTTTACAAGGCGAGTAGCGTTACCACTTCACCACTGAGGCTTCTAAGTCTCGAGAAATGAAATAGCAAGAGCAGCAACCCTCGGTCATAACATGCAGCATTTAGTTTTCTATAATCTATAAAATTTTATCAGGCCGTAACATGTAGTATGTATTAATACAGGTCAAAAGTATTTTTCAGAAACGTTAAGGGCAGATATAATTGTCGCAGATAAGATTGACTAGGCGGAGCTATCGTTTGTACTTGCCCTAGGAATATTCCATTAACAAAAAGGTAAACCTAGTCACCCGATTGTGTGAATTCAACTGAAACACAAGCATAGCTGTGGCGTATATGACCATTTCGTCCGCTTGTAGAAAGCGTGCGAAAGGCACTCTACCGAATCTTCTGGTGGACTCAGCGAATTTGACATATATTGACAACACCTGAATAGCTCCGCCTAGTCAATCTTATCTGTGACTACTATACCTCGGAAAAAGGAATGACCAAAATAGAAGTCCATATCACCAATGTGCTACCTGTAGTGCCCGACATGTCAGTGAATATTCATTCACTAATTCCAAGTAGAAAAGGAGCAATGGGCCAAAAACCTATTACTCAAAAAACAAGAATGTAAAACGTAGTGGTCTGCTTGCACCGTGGACTATATATCTGTACATGTTCATCAAGATAGTTCGTATTGTAACGAAGTGCAAACCGAAAAAATTTCTTCAGATATATCAAGTGCAGATAATCCAAGAAATGAAACAGACCAAACTGTGGTCTCTGACCACGATTGTGGTCTAAATATCGGTGGAGTTTCATCCATATGCACCCGTAAAGGAATGAACGCCGCAACATCGCGAAAACAAGCCTATATAATTTTGATCCCCTTAAACACACCTTTTTATAGTAAAACTGGGGTTTACAGGGGTATACATTATTTCTCTTATTTCTGCTCAAATTATATATTGTGGGTACTGTGAGGCGGTTCTAACGAGAGTTCAGAGTCTATGCTTTGAGCAGGAATATGAAAAATATCAGATTGTTTTATTCGAAAATTTTCCTTTTTTGGTGATAATTTTTTTTCAATATATTTAAATAGGCGTGTTTTCGTGATGACTTGACTCAAGTATCGGGAGCTAAAAAAGGCCATATCTATCATTTTACCCATTGACAATCCAAAACCGCTTAGTCCTGATAGAGGTGTGTCTGCAAAATTTGAATGAAATCTGTGAAAATTGCAAGAGAGCGTTAATGAAGTGCTGACGGACAGACAAAAGATAAAACATAATACTCCGTTGCACAGTTGTGACGGCCTATTACATGTGGAAACAACAAAGTATTGATGTTATTGTCTTGTTTTAACCCATACTGACGCAATGGGGAATACTTGAAATGCTTAAAACAAAATATCTATACTGCAATAAGACCCGACAGACCCACAGCGATGAGTCAACGTTGAATCAACGTTGATTGCCTGCTGGACTGCTCTTTAAAAACCCCAGTGACAATGAGAAAAAAATTACTGGGCTCTTTGTTTTTTTGTTTTTTTTTTTTTATTTTACAGCCCTTTCGAGATTATTTCAGTTATATCATTATATCGAGCCGATTGTTAATCAGAGGTGGACGAAAACCGGGAAGCCCAGATGTAAATCACCCGACCTTCCGTTGCAGAAATTGGTGTCTCATATAAGACCCGAGCGAGGCTCGAACCCCAGCGATGAGAGACATTAAGTGTCAGCGCTCTTACCCACTAGGCCAAATAGGTGTGCATATATTGGGCTAGAAAAACAGCTGGAAATAATCCAAAGAAAAAGCGATAGTTGACTATACCATTATTTGAATCATGATTAAATTTGAATGAAAAACAAAACTCCACACACACAAACCTGATTTCTATATGTATAAACATTTTTTATCATTTTATTAAAAAAAACCCAAAAACAGCAACAACAAAAAAAACAAGAAAAAAAAAAAAAAAAAAAAAAAAAACTTCATAAAATGCAATAAACTCTTGTCAGATGTCGAATTATTTACGATATTTACAAGTATATTTAAAATCATTACTTATTCGATGAACCTAATTTTTGCAAAATAATACTGGTAAAATAAATTGAATGAACATGGAAAAACAAAAACGTGATTTACCTGTTTTATACGTTATTTTTGGTAAATTAAAACTTATTTTACCCAAACCTTACCAGATAGATTGGTTGGAGCTTATGGAGCTTATCTTGGGCTTCTGCAGAACTAAAATTATTTTGAGAGTATGTATGGTACAGCCGAATTATATGACATTATGCATTTGTCATGTGTTTCAAATGTATTATTTGGTGGCAAACATTGTCCCCGACTACGCTATAGGCTTCCATATGTGTAATTTTAAAGTGTTTTACCAAAGGTTGCCAGTTATCAAATAGTGCTGTATATATTTTTACGCGGAAACCATGGTTTCCGTAGTGATATTACTAACATATAACATGGGTTCCAATGTAATCTTACTAGTCTTCCTCGAGGGAATCCCAGTTTCATTGAAAATCCATGTTTAACTTGATTTTGCTGCATGACAATAATTTTGACCTGTAACTATAGTGAGTTCACTTAATACGAAAACACACCCATGCGATATAGTGCATTTTTACACATCTCCAAAATGGCTACTTTTCGGATGAAAATCCATGATATTTTTCTTATTTATACTGCGAACATAGGTTGTGGGTGCCCGTTAGAACCGCCTCAATTAGAATCGCCTCACTGAGGCGGTTCTAACGAGTACACACAACCTATGTCTTGGAGTAAAAATAAGAAAAATAATGTTTACCCCCGTAAACCCCAGTTTTCTCTATAAATAGTTGTGTGTAAGGGGTGTTCATTTCACAGACTTGTTCATGTGATGCATACGTTGCATGTGTTTCCATGATTTTCATGCACAGCCGTGAGATATTAATAGTCTTAAGAATTACGGATGTGTCAGTAGCAGGCAAATTACGGGGAAATGAGAACACATGGAAGATTTTTCCACCATTTTCAAAGGGAGACAACTTTCGGGAGTTTTCGTTCGCTTTTCTATAAGTCCTGTCCAACTAAAAAAAACGGGTGAACGCTCTAAGGAAAGAGTTTGCTCCTGAGGAGCAAATTCTTTCCTTTAAGAGTTAAACCCCTATTGACATGGGAGACAAAATACTTTAGAAGGAGTAACCTCCCCTGAAGCTGTATCCGTTCCAATTAAGCACACAGTAAGAGTGTGTGTGTGAATTCGGGTTTAACGTCGCTTTCTACAATTTTTCAGTCATATCACGACGGTGTCTAGTTGCGACAGGGAGTTCAATGCCCACTGCCTGACTGAAGTATCATGTCCCAGACACATTACATGATACCACACCCAGTCACATTATCCTGACACTGGGTCGACCAGTCCTAGCTCTACCCCGTAAATCTGAGTGCCAAGCGAGGAGCAGCTAGTACCATTTTTAACGACTTTGGTATGTCGCGGCCCGGGATCGAACTCGTGACCTCCAGTCCCCGGAGCTCACACAGTAAGAACAGATGTCAGTATTTCAACACCATAAAATGTCGAGGTCATTGCAAAGGCTTTGACAGTACATGAAATTTGTGTTTTTATATTTGAATAATTTTAAAGTCTGTTTGGCGGGTTTACTCGTATTGGAATACCACTAAATTTTCAAGCCTCTGAAAAGTAGTGTTTGAGCCATAAGTTTCATAAGCTTCCGGTTGTTTATAAAGCGAAGTCCCGTCTCTACATCGCCATACATGTTGAGGGAACGTAAATCTCAAACAGGCAGGTTGGTCTAATTCCTCATTATGAGACAATCAATGCCAACTGGTTAGACTTTAGGGCCTAATGGGCTGGCATTGACAGTACCTTAGTGCATCAAGCATGCTCAGGGCGCTAGTAGGAATTATTAAAATGTCAGGAGCTCAGCGTTTATAACGATTTCAGGCGCGTTTAGACATCTATACGAGGGATGTTCGAAAAGAATTGCTTATTTCTGTCTGGAGACTTCAAATTTCAAGTTAGCCCAAAAGTGCTGATTTCATGCCGTCGAAATACTCTCCGTGGCTAGAAATGAAATGCAAAGTTTCAGCCAATGTATCAACTTCTTGAAGGCGTCACGGTACGCTGATTTTGGCACAGTAATAAGGTACTGATGAATGGCAGATCCAAGTGCTTGTCGGGACTAGTATTTCCGCCCAGCAAGGAACGATTTCAATTTCGGAAACAAAAATAAATCACATGGGGCAAGGTCTGGGGAATACGGGGGTGAGGCAAAACAGTTACTTTTTTTTCTTCAGAAACGCCGTACTATTGCGGAGGTGTGAGCGGTTGCATTGTCATTTAGAAGACGGACATGTTTAAAACCGCAGTGGCAGGGCGTCGTTTCTGATAGTACTTTTTCAATTTCTTCAGTACTACGTCTTTGTGGTAATTTCCAGTGATGCTTTTGCGCTTTTTCACCGGCACTTTTACTACGACCTATTCAGCAGAGAAGAAGATTGCATACAAAATAGAGGTGCAGGCAATGATCAGGAACCAGAGACACCGCCGAACTGTGTCATAAGACACACAAGGAGGTCCAAAAGCAGTAGAAATTTCAGTCATCAGCTTCTTCAAAGAACAACCAAGTTTATGAGCAAGCTTTGATGAAAGCCCGTATTTCTTCTTTTTTAGTCGACGCTTCTACCATCTATTTTTACTGCAGTGGTCAATGACTGCGTGCATTCAAATGGCAAATTTTATGTCTTACACTTAGTCTAACATGTACATTTATACACACTTGTGTAGATATTGAATAGCCCTATACAAGTATGTACTGGTTTTGATCGTGTCCAACGTGGATATCGAACTAAAGGACAAAACGCCATTCTTTGCGAACATCCCCCGTATTTGTACATGCAGTCTGAAATGCAGTTCCGCATTATGGACAGTTGGTATTTTCGTCAAGCCTTTGAGCAGTCGAAGCGCCTGAATAACGTCATCGACGTCGCCACGCCAGTTCTATCGTTTCGAATTACGATAACCCACTCGTTTGACATTGTGCATTTTCCCATAACTCCAAAATGGCTACTTTTCTGATCAAAATCCGTTATATTTTCCTTATTTATACTACACACATAGGTTGTGGGTGCTCGTAAGAACCGCCTCATCTAACAAGTACCCACAACCTATGTTTTGGAGCAGAAATAAGAAAAATAATGTATACCCCCGGAAACCCCAGTTTTCTCTATATAAAGTGGGGTGTAAGGGGGGTCTTCATTTCACGGACTTGTTCACGTGATGGGCTACCAAGTACGAGAGTTTGTTTTGTTTGTTTGATATGAGGTCTCACGTCCCCGTCATCACTGTAAAGGTCATTTTGGAGACGTTGCTTCCAATTTTGTGGGACATTTACCCGACATTGAGATGAAATGACTTCTCAAGCCCTGTCGCCCAATGAAACCAATAGGGTTTATAAGCAAGGACGGTCCGAATCGCAACGCTTGGTCTTGGCAGCTTTAGATCCTCTAAGCGGTTTACCAGTACTCGTGTGCGGGTCGGTTTCAGCTCTGCGTGGAAGCATCATGCAGCCCATATATTTCTTCAGGCCCCGATGGGCAGGGGCCGAGTACGAGAGTAGCACATTTGAGATTTTATTCAAAAAAAATTGTTTGTGTGTTTGATTTGACATTTAACGTCCCCATCAACACTGTATAGGTCATTTAGGAGACGTTGCTTTCAATTTTGTGGGACTTTTACCCAACATTGGGATGAATTGACATCTCAAGCCCTGTCCCCCAATGGAAACAATAGGGTTTATAAGCATGGACGGTCCAACTCGCACCGCTTTACCTGGGCAGTCTAAGATCCTCTAAGTGGTTTACCAGTAATCGTGTGCGGTCGGTTTCAGCTCTGCGTGGAAGCATCATGCAGCCCATATACTTCTTCAAGCCCCTATGGGCAGGGGGCGTTGTACAAAAAAGTGTTGGCCAGCTGACTCGTTGCAGATGAACAGATGGATGTGTGCATGATTTTAATTTAAGAACAGTTATTTATGAGTTTTTCCCCGGAGAAGTGTCCGAAAAAGAACTGTTCCCTTCATTGGCGAATGGTTATCATGCGCAAATGAGAAGTATGATCAGTCTACTTTTGCTTATGGTGGTGCGATGTGCACGAATTTGACTGGTAACAGCTCAGTTATAGTGAGCATGAAATTGATTTCTGTAGTGCTCAGTGAGGGAGTACAAATTTTGAGTATTCTTGCTTCAAAAACAGTTTGTATATATATATTGAGAAGCTGAGTTTAGCAGTGCGGTTGCTCTAGTCTGCTTGTCTAGTCAGCGTCTTCGCAGTAACAGCACATGCATGATGGACTTGAGAGTATTCCGGGACATGGTTCGTATTGTGGTGTTTTTCATATGACTGGGCCCCGTCAAGCGATTTTGGTACTTATCGCCTAAGCGAGCAACGAAGGTTCAGGCGAGCCTGCGCATCCACGCAGTCTCACCAGAACCTTCACTGTTCGCTCATACAAGCAGTGAATCAAGAAGAACCTTCAGACAGAAAGCCATATCCCTGGCCCCTCTGAATGGCTGGGCATGCGCAGTTAAAATTTGTCATGACGGAATGCTCGAAGACAAAAATTCGCTAGGCGGGGCTCATGTAATCTGTATTGTTAGATGTACGATATTGTTTCACGTCGATGACCGCTGCTCCGTGGGATCGGCTTGTCTCAGAAACAATTGTTACACTGCAGTTTTTGGTTGGTTCTGTGCTGTAGTCCTTGTTGATTGGTTTGATCCTGGGATGCCAAAGCTAAGGCGGGCACGGTCAATTCTTACTAAAGGACGACGACCATTTATTTATTTTAATTTATATATTTTTGTTTGGTGGGGGGTGTGTGGCGGATTCCCATAGACGTTATTGACTGTTTTGTCCTCTTGAAGTGAAAGGCTATTTTCTAGAAAAAAAGAAAAAAAAAGTGAAATAAAAATTAATAAATAAAAAAATAATAAATATATAAATAACCAAACACCAAAGTCAATTCTTTTAATACGCATTATTCTTATAATTCGGACCGTTGTAGATTATGTTTCATGAAACGGTCTACGTTCTGAGCAATTTAAGCCACGACCCAGGCAGACATTTTGATAGTCCTTAATGTAACACAGCTGGGATTATCCTTGTGACCTGTACTGCTTTTGGCTGTTCAGTTGTCGGAGACTTCCATCAGAATTTTAACAAAAATCAATGTAAATAGTAACACTTAACAAAAGCCCCCGCCCATAGGGGCTTGAAGAAATATATGGGCTGCATGATGCTTCCACGCAGAGCTGAATCCGGCCCGCACACTAGTACTGGTAAACCGCTTAGAGGATCTAAGCCTATCCAGGAACCGCGGTGCGAGGTGGACCGTCCATGCTAATAAACCCTATTGGTTTCATTGGGCGACAGGGCTTGAGATGTCATTTTATCTCAATGTCGGGTAAAAGTCCCACAAAATTGGAAGCAACGTCTCCAAAATGACCTTTACAGTGTTGACGGGGATGTTAAACCTCAAATCAAACAAACAAACACTTAACAAATTTAATAAAATAAAGGACTTGTTCGCTCGACCTTGGAATAGGGTAAGGACCCCCGTGGAGTGGTCCTTAATGAAAAAATAGAAGAGAAGGCAATGATCAGGAATCGATGCAATTAACCCAGATCTTCCATCAGAGACACCAAAGGGAAAGAAACACAAACATGAAACAACTAGACCCTAATGGAAACATCACTAGCGGAAAGCCAAAAGGACAGTTATTTTCCAACAAAATGACCAATTGGCTATCCAAAACAAAATAATATAAGCGATACACACATTCAAAGACAAACCATAACAAAAACAAACCACGACAGAAGAACCGCCTTGGAACAATCAGTGAAACGAATTCCACTGGGGGGCTTAATCGATTTTACGTGGCCACAATCCTCGCCCTTACTTCCATCGCGTGAAGGCCTCGTAACTAATTTGAAAAAGTTTAGAATAGAGCTGCCAGATTTGTAACAAGCCATTACTGCTTTGAAACAGAGAGCATGAGTGGAATACTAGGAAAATTAAGATGTAAGTCTTATCTCTCAAGAAAAGGAGAAAAGACAGTAGCCTCATACTTTTATACAAATGTCTAAAGGGTGCTGCCAGCATTCTAAACGATGATCTTGTTACCCCAGCTGGGCATTGTAGAAATCACCATTCATTGCCATTTCAGATCCTTACTTCAAGAACTGACTGACATTTATAAAAAAAACTCATTCTTCCCCAGAACCATTAGAGATTGGAATGCCCTTCCCGATTCGATTATTTCAACAGCTGAAGAAGCTTAGGATTGTGTAGCTAAATTTACCTCTTTGGTAAGAGCTACGGATCACAGGTCCTGGTGTATGAATGTCATTTGACGTGTCACCAGAAACAAACTCTGATTCTGATAAAACGGTCGTGGGCAATATTTACAATTCATCACGATGACAACTCTGTGTTATGAACAACCCTGTAAACCCCACATTTTTCTCTTTTTGCTCAAAGACATATATTGTGGGTACTCTTTAGAACTACCTCAATGAGGCCGTTATATCGAGATCCCACAACCTTTTCACAACTTTTCATCAGGAAAAATATCTATTTGGGAGATACATTTTAAAGCACTACTACTACTATAATTGCTACTAGTATTGTCATAATCTCTACAACTATGGCTTCTACTGCTACTACTTCTACTACTAGTGCTATTACTGCTACTCCCACTACCACTTCTGATGCTGATACTACTTCCACTATTTCTTCTACTACTACTTCTACTACTACTGCTACTGCTTATTCTAATACTTAAAATACTTCTACAACAACAACAACAACAACTACTACTACTACTACTACTACTCCTACTACTACTATTACTACTACTTCTACTACAACAACTACTTCTATTTCTACTACTACGACAGCTACTATCACTACTACTACTTCTGCTACTACTGTTACTATAACTACAACTACTACTCCTACAACTACTATTACTACTATTACAGTACTACAGTTACAGTTGCTACTGCTATGACAAAAGTAGTAGTAGTAGAAGTTGTAGAAATAGAAGTAGTAGTAGTAAAAGTAGTAGTAGCAGTAGTAGTAGCTATTATTGTAAGTTTGTAGTTGTTGTGACAGCTACTACTTCTACAAGTTTCACTAATGCTTATGCTACTGCACCTGCAATTGTAATTAAAACTACTATTTCTTTTGCAACTACTACTACTACTTCAACTACTACTACTACTAATAATAATAATCATAGAAGTTATAATAATACGACTTCTGCCAATAATATAACAACACTACTACTGCTACAATGGCTTCTTCTGTTCCAAACATTTCTACATTTTAAAACACTACTACAACTTTAACTGCTACTAATCTTCTCATAATCGCTACAACTATGGCTTCTACTGCTACTACTTCTACAACAAATGCTACTACTTCTACAACTACTGCTACTACTACTACTACCACTACCACTACTACATCTGCTACTATCACTACCACTACTACTACTACAACAACTACTACTACCACCACCTCTGCTACTGCCACTTCTATTACTTTTTCAACAAAAACAACAACAACAACAACAACAGCTACTACTACTATTACTATTAGTACTACTTCTACATCAACAACTGTTACTACAACTACTACTACTACTACTACTACTACTACTACTACTACTACTACTACTACTAATACTACTGCTCCTACTTCTACCACTGCTTCTATTACTACTTCTATTTTTACTACTACTGCTACTACTACTACTTCTATTTTTGCTTCTGCTGCTACAGTCGGGTCCCCGAACATCGGGGCTTGAAGAAACAAATGGGCTGCATGATGCTTCCGCGCAGAGCTGTAACAGACCGCACACGAGTACTGGAGAATCGCTTAGAGGATCGAAGCTACCACTGCTGCTGCTGCTTATGCTACTGCACCTACTACGAGTATAACTGCTACTACTACTGCAACTACTACTACTATACCTACTACTTCTTCTTCTATTGCTACTACTTCTACTTCTACAACAACAGCTACTACTACTACTACTACTAGTAGTTATACTTGTACTACTTCTGCTATTACAATTACTACTACTACAACTACTTGTACTAGTGACTGTGGTAGACATAGATGAAGTAGCGGTTACAGAGGTAGCATGAATAGTGGCGGTAGTAGTTTTTTTGTTTGAATTGGAGTTTAACAGTCCAGTTAACACTGTTTTAGGTCATTTTTGAGCCGGTCAGTTTACCTATCCACGCTTTTCCTGGGCAGGCTTATATAGCTGTAGTTGCAGTAGTTATGGCAGATATAATAATGGTATTAATAGTGGTATTTAAAGATATAGTGGTAGTGGTAGTAGGCCCGTATATATTTTACCTTAGTTGTTTGTGAAACTTACAACTCAAGCGCACTCCGCACACACATATATGCATCTGCCTGCGCTTCCGCGCAGTATTTACGCACATTCTTATTCTTTGCTTGAATAACACAAGACTTTACGAAAACGCGCCTTTTCAGATATACTGGAAAATTTTACCACCCAATAGCGAAATGTTTCGTTTTTTTTTTTTTTTTTTTTTTTCCAGACAAAAACGAATGAGTTTGCCGCCCTCCTCCTCACCCCCCCCCCCCCCACCCACCCCCAACACACACACTTTTTTCTTTGATAGGAAACAGGAAACGTTCTTGCGAAATAAGAAAGCTTTTCGAGTTATCTGTTTGTTTGTTTGAGTTGAGGTTTTACGTTCCCGTCAACACTATTTAAGTCATTTTGGAGACATTGCTTCCGATTTTGTGGGATTTTACACGACATTGAGATGAAATGACTTCTCAAGCCCTATCGCCAATAGAAACCGCTGGGGTTTAAGGAGTGGTCCGACTCGCATCACTTTTCCTGGGCATGCTTAGACCTAAGCTGTTTACCAGTGCACAAGTTCGGTCGGTTTCAACTCTGCGCGGAAGCACTGTGTAGTCCATTTTATTTGTCCAGGCCCCGATAGCGGGCGCGATTCGAGTCATCATCATGCGTATTTGAAACCCTTGAAGACCAAACCATACATAAAGAAAATCGGGGATTAACAAGGGTATACTTTATTTTTGTCAAGTCTGCTCCAAAACATAGATTGTGGGTACTCGTTAGAACCGTTTCAGCTAAAGAGTACTAAAGAGTACCAACAATCTATGTTTTCAGCAAAAATAAGGAAAATAATATATACCCCAATAAACCCAAGTTTCACAAAATGAAAATGGGGTTTCTGGGGGTCAAACATATGTGGGCGTGTATTCTTGATGCTTCAACATTGTATATCTGGAACTAAACCCCACATGATAATCTGTGTGAATAAATAAATAAATGACAGGAAAGTAAATGCAAAACATTTTATTATACGCTTAGTTAAATTTTAATATATCAAATCAGACTGATAATCCCGTGATTTTTTCAAGGGTGCAATAAACGCTCTTGATTCTCATTAAAATTTGAAATTATTGAGTGTTTACACAGCATGAATTGGACAGGTATATCAAAGACGCCGCAAGAAAGATAAGAGCCTTATCCAAAAAATGTGGATATGTAAGCGGCATTTTGATTGGATAATTGGAAAATAAGAAATAGCGGTCTACTTGCATTTACGGGTAGACCTGCATTTTACGGGTACACTCCTATTTTTACGGGTATACCCGCATTTTAAGATGCGGGTACACCCGTAAATTTAGGGGTGTACCCGCAAATATAGGGGTGTACCCGTAAAATGCAGGTCTACCCGTAAAATGCGGGTAGACCGCTAAATGCGGGTGTACCTGCAAATTTACGGGTACACCCGCATTTGAAATAGAGGTGTACCTGCAAATTTAGGGGTGTACCCGCAAATTTACGGGTATACCCGTATATCTAAAATGCGGGTAGACCGGTATCGGTCATTTTGACCCTTTTGGTACACCATATGTAGGAATGCACGATATCACACGGGCGTGTTATCATAATCAAATTAACATTAGTTTTGCCTTTATAGTATATTTATCTTTATGGGGGATCGCTAGGTTAAATTGACCTGTGAACAGTGTAATCGGATCAGTTTTATACAATTAAACATATATATTTTTTTTTTTCAAAAATAAAAGGGAAATTCTCACCTACAAAAAGCCCCACTCGATAGATTGCGGAAAACAGGACAGCTCTCATGTAAAACGTAGAATCATAGCTGAAATCAACTTACAGGATGAAAAATATTCTGAAAGTACAAAAACAATTCGAATATCAATCACTTCCCGTTGCATATCAGTGCAAATAAGATGTGATGTGCAACCACGAGTTTTCCTTTTATTAGACCAATACAACGGAACCAAGCTACGAGAAAAGATGTCTTCAGATTCCAACACATTACGAAAACATGTCTTTGCAAATACATTGCAAGGCTTTACCCCGCAAAAGCGAAAATTTTAAGATTAAAAAAAGGTGATATTTTTCTTATTTCCGCTCAAAATATAGATCATGGGAACTCGTTTGAACCGCCTCATCGAGGCGGTTGAAACGAGTGCCCACAATCTATATTTTAGAAAAAATAAGGTTTACCGCTGTAAACCCCAGTTTTTGCTGTATAAATGTGGGGTTCAAGGAGGTCAAATTTTATAGGCGTGTTTCGTGATGACCAGTAGTGACACAGATCAGCAGGGGTATGTGAAGAGTCGGGATATGAGTACGTTGTCGCCGACTGCGGACCGCAAAGACTCAGATCAACGTGTGCGTGGATGCGCAGTCTGACCTGATCCTTAGCTGGTCGCCATATTACAAATTAAACTTCCTGGGGGCGCGGCTCAGTTTAAGAGATTGATAATTATAAGTGCGCTCTTTATGAAGTGGTAATATCCCATCACTATACTATGTACGAAAAGTACTATTTATATATGTTTAACTAAATGTAACCCTTTCACCCCTACGTTCTGACATGGACTCCTCCATGTTCGAATTTGGGTCAATCCACGCTTGCAAATAGGTGTTTTGCATGTTGCACTAAAGCTGAATGGTAAACAGTGAAGACTCGTGATAAGATATTCACTGTTTGCAGCCGGCCTCGGTAGCTCAGTCGGATGCGCGTCTGACTGGTGATCAGGAGGTCGCGGGTTCGATTCCTGCCGGGGTCGGCAACATTCTTTCGTTGAGATTGATCATGAAATCTTTTCTACTGTCAATCTGTTCTTTCCGCTGATTCAAGAAGGGCAGTTGTCAGTTTCTGGCGAAAGAATGTGCACTGTATTGGCTAACAGCTTACGTATAAGCCTGCCCAGGAAAAGTGTGGATAGTAAACTGACCGGCTCAAAACTGACCTAAAATAGTGTTGGCTGGGCCGTTAAACTCCATTACAAACAAAATCACTGTTTGCATAATTTTAAAGAGTTAAAGGGAAAGGAGACTGGATTAACAACGCAATTTTTTGTCATTGTCTCCAAGAGTTCCCTCGATAACTTATACGGAACACTTTTTATTTTTTTCAAGATTTATTTTACTTATTTCGATTGATTGATTGCGTTGGGGTTTAACGACACGTCAACTCTTGTGGGTCATTTTGTGTCAACTTGACAGGAGAGGAGATAAAAAAGAAGGATAGGGAGAAAGAGGAAAATAACGATTAGAAGTTTTGAAATTGAAGAATTGACAACATTTTCTGCTTTTCAATATCTGTTGAACGCCCCAGTGCCGCAGGATACACGGCAACATCGCCTCACCCAACCGCCCCCCCCCCCACCATCAGCTAATTCGAGCCGATCGTTATCACAGGTCGACACAATCCAGAGTAACTGGAGAAAAACACATGACCTTCCGTTGCAGAACTTGGGGTATCACATGTGGCGAGGCTCGAACTACAGTGGTGAGAGACTTGATGATTAAGAGTCAGCGCTCTTCCGAAAGTAACTTATTTACACTTTGCACTATTGTACTCGGGTACGTGTTTGTTTATGTAAAGTAGAAGTGGAGGCAATGACCAGGAATCGATACAATTAACCCACAGCTCCCATCAGAGACACCAAAGGGAAAGAAACACAAACATGAAACAACAGACCCTAATGGAAACATCAATAGCGGAAAGCCAAAAAGGACAGTTACTTTCCCACAAAATGGCCAATAGGCTATCCAAAACAAAATAATATAAGCGACGCAAACAACCAAAGACAAACCATAACAAAACAAACCGCGACAGAAGAACCGCATTGGAACGGTCAGCGGAAACGAATTCCATTGGGTGGGTGGTGGTGGTGATGGGGGTAGGGGGGGGGGGCTTATGGCTTTGTAGGTCAACACAACTTTATTGTCGTAATTATTATAGGTTGCCAACATAACTCAGAAAACATGACAGCTGACAGCTGGTGATGTATTAAAATCAGTGTACAGGATAATACGGGCGGCACGTTTTTGCAATTTTACTATTCCGTCTAAAATTGTTGAGGATGTGCCTGATCATGTAACTGTTCCATAGTCAATAAGACAATAAGAGGCAGTAAATAATTCTGATAGAATTTCTTAAGGATTTGAGTTGATACGTAATTAGCTATCTGACGTAGATGTGAATTCTTAGAGGAAAGAGCGACACGCAGATTGTCAATATGGGCCGAACATGTAAGCTTGTCGTCAATGACCACACCTGGTAGCTCTGCTGAGGGACATTTTAAACAAGATTGTCATCGAGTTTCAAGTTAAGTTGAGGATAGGTATGCAATTTATTCCTTGAACCAATGGCAATACAAGTTGTTTTGCAGAAGTGTACATGCATTTTATTCTGCCTGCCACATTTAATTGCATTGTTGCCTTTGTCTGCGAGAAATATTCAACATCTGGCAAAGTGTTATTGTGTGTGTGGAACGTCGCATTGTTAGCATACATGTCTGAAAAACAAAAGTTCATAAAGAGTGGAAGGTCGTTTATAAATAGTGGAACCCATGGTTTGACCTCTGTAAATTCAGAAAGACCATTGTTGCTATCAACTGCCTGCTTACGATGACCTAAATAAGACCTTAAATACTCGAGAGATGATTCGTTGAATTTGTATAATGCTAACTTTTATAGCAAAATTGAGTGATCGACCATATCGAAAGCTTTGCGGAAGTTTATGAATAAGGAACCAACTTAATCTCCTTTATCAGTACATGACTTCCATTGATCCAAAAGTTTTACTAGAGGAGTTTGTTTCTGTCGGAAACCGGACTGGCGTTTGTTGTTTAAGTAAAATAGAAGTGGTGGCAATGATCAGGAATCGATATAATTAACCCACAGCTCCCATCAGAGACACCAAAGGGAAAGAAACACAAACATGAAACAACAGACCCTAATGGGAAACATCAATAGCGGAAAGCCAGTTACTCTCTCACAAAATGGCCAATTGGCTATCCAAACAAATAATATAAGCATACACACACTCAAAGACAAACCATAACAAAAATAAACCGCGACAGACAAACCGCCTTGGAACGGTCAGTGAAACGAATTTCACTTGGGTGGGGGGGGGGGGGGGTGGGGGGGGGGGTAAATCGATTTTGTGGTTGTGGCCACAATTCTCATGAAGGCCCCCTAACTTATCAGTGCAACATCTCGGTGAACACAAAAGTCAAACAACCACAGAGATGAAACAACGGTGAGGACTCGACAGCAAGGATCCACTGAAATATTTGAACAAAAGAAGACAGTTAGACTCCAATGGACCCGACCAGAGACAGAGCATCAGGCACCAACCAACATTACCTTAAAATTAGATACTCTCTAGGTCTCAGTAAGCCTTTACGCGCGAACCTTCATAGAATCTGAGGCCTGACCCACCGGCGTGCAATTAAAGTGGGAAGCAAAGTTGCCAACCGTGACTGGGTAAACTACCATGCATGCTGTCTATCGTATAACATTTAGGTTGTACCCTATCTTTTTATATGGAAGAATGATTTTACGAAATTGGGAACTCAGGTCATTGCATTTATATATTTTTTTCTGAATTTATATAGTAACTCGCCATAAATTCGGGTTTGCATGTAACTGGCTTCAACACTCGTAATAAATATTAACTGCTAAACTTCTTAATCAGGGTTATCGGTACCATAAACTACGTAAAGCCTTTGCAAAATTTTGTAGACGTCAGTCTGATTTAATTTCGAAATTCACGGACTTAAATCTCTTCTGCAACAAGGTCTATCGGAACCCAATTTAAAGGACGTCATACATGTAACGTTACGGAGCGTATCTAACTAATTTGCATATTTAATCCACTAGTTGAATTTATTATAGCGTTATAACATTCTCAGATGCGACGTCATATGATAAATGACAATGTTCCAGCCCACAAATCCTCATCTGTAACATAATATTTCGTAGCGATGACTCATCCGTGAGACAAAGTGTATTTTTCTTATCTCAGAAACGGACATTATTCTGCAAAAATAGACTATGGGTGCTCATTAGAACCACCACATTGAGGCGGTTTTAACAAGTACCTAGAACCTATGGTTTTGAGCAGAAATAATCAAACTAATGTAGGCTATACCCCGCCCCCTAACCCCAGTTTTCTCTATATAAAGTGGGTTCAAGGGCGTGTTGCTTTCATGGACTTGTTCACGTGATTGTTTTGTATGCGGTGATGTTTTACATCCCCGTCAACATTATTTAGATCATTTTCGAGACGTTGCTTCCAGTGTTGGACGTTTCCAAAATGGCCTATACAGTGTTGACGGGGACGTTAAACCTCAAATGAAACAAACAAAGCTTCCAGTGTTGGACGTTTATCGGACATTGAGATGAAATTAGATCTCAAGCCCTACTGCCCAAAGAAACTGCTAGGATTAAAGGAATGGTCTGACTCGCACCACTTTTCCTGGGCAGGCTTAGACTTTCTAAGCAGTTTACCAGTACTTAAGTTTTGTCAGTTTCAGCTCTGCTAGGAAGCACAATCCAGTCCAATCTATTTCTATAAAATTTATGGTATTTTTCTTATTTTTACTTCAAACAGAAGTCGTGGGTGCTCGTTAGAATAGCCTCAATGAGGCGGCTTTAATGAGTACGCACAACCTGTCTTGGAGCAGAAATAAATAAAATAATGTATATCGCTGTAAACTCCAGTTTTTTTTCTATATAAAGTAGGATTTGGTCAGGCCTTCTATGACAGATCCAGCGTAAAAACATACTGAGAATTCGAGAGAATCAAATTCTAAGTAATGCTGGTTGGTGCCTAATGCTCTGTCTCTGTTCGGACCCATCGGGGTCTAACGGTTGGTTCTCTTTTGCTCCAGCATTTCAGTGGTTTCTTGCTGTCGAGTCCTCGGCGTTGTTTCATCTTTGTGGTTGTTTGATTTTTTGTGTTCACGGAGATGTTGCACTGATGAGTTAGGAGGCTTTCGTGCGGACTGAACAAATTATTTGTCTAAATCGCGACGGAAGTAAGGGCGAGGATTTTGGCCACGTAAAATCGATTTCGTTTCACTGACCGTTCCAAGGCGGTCCTTCTGTGGCGGTTTATTTTTGTTATGGTTTGTCTTGGCTGTTTCCATCGCTTATATTATTTTGTTTTGGATAGCCAATTGGTCATTTTTTGGGAAAGTAACTATCCTTTTGGCTTTCCGCTATTGATGTTTCCATTAGGGCCTGTTGTTTCATTTTTGTTTTTCTTTCCCTTTGGTGTCTCTGATGGGAGCTGTTGGTAAATTGTTAATTGTATCGATTCCTGATCATTGCCTTCATTTCTATTTAGAGGGGTGTTCATTTCTAGGAATTGTTATCATGCTGGAACTATGAAAATGTCTATTTATTGTCGCACTCTCCCAACAGGCCATACCTGCCCCATGCGATTTTCCCCTTTGCGAAATTGAAAATATAACACCAGTTTCTTATGGATGTATCCAAATATGAGTATGAATATTGTTTCAAAAATTATTGAAACGATTGGTTCTGGCTAAAAGGGAATCTTTCGAAGGTATCTAGACAAAAAAATAAAACCTTTTAATTATCATCACGGAGGAATGTGTCATTTGCGAAAGTTTTTGAATATCCTCGTATTAATAGTAGAACAGCCTCACTGAAAGTTAGGACGCCACCAAATTAGAAATTATACGATAAACTGATAAAGTGATATCTGCAGAACCCGGGAAGGGACATGATTGTTTGAATATGTTGTGCGAACAGGATATTAAGTTGTGCGAACAAGATATTATCTTGTGCGGACAAGATAATATGTTGTACGAACAAGATATTATCTTGTGCGGACAACATGATTTATTTTGTGCGGACAACATATTATCTTGTGTGCACAACATAGATCTTGGGAAGTTGTGCGAACAAGATATTATCTTGTGCGCACAACTTATAAAATAAAAAAAATCATGTCCCTTCCCGGGTTCCGTAGATATCTAATAAAGTGCATTCTTTCATAGCTCAAAAGGCATTTTTTTTTATTATTTATTTCTGCAGGAAACATATATTGTGGGTACTTGTTGGAACCGCTTAATCGAGGCGGTTCTACTGAGTGCCCACAATCTATATTGTGTGCAAAAATAATAAAAATAAAATTTACCCTTGTTAAACCTACGTTTCTACATGCTTAATACACGGCTTTGCTGACGTGGTGACCATAGTTTATTTTGACGTTAATTTCACCCGTGTCACACTATGCCGCGTTTCCACTGCGATGGAACGGCGTTGTTTAATTTTCCAGAACGCCGCGAGATCGCAAGAAATATGAGATATTTTTCGGGAACATGGACCTGTCATGGCGTCCTTACAGCGACCAAGACGTTGCTACGGGGCTTACATGGCGATCTATCGCGATTCTGCGGCGTTCTTGATGGCGATTGTATGCGCTCTAACGGCGCATCCACTGTGCTTACACGCCACTAACACTGCGTGCACTGCGCTTTTACGGCGCTCACAATGCGTGCACTGCGCTTTAACGGCGCTCACACTGCGCTGACTGCATGTTAAAGACGTTCGTTTGCACTATCAAGCAAAGTGTAAACATACATCTTCATCAGTCAAACAGTTTTGTTTGATTTGAGGTTTAACGTCCCCATCAACACAGTATAGATTATTTTAGAGACGTTGTTTCCGATTTTGTGGGAATTTTACCCGACATTGAGATGAAATGACATCTCAATCCCTGTCGCCTAATGAAACCAATAGGGTTAATAAGCCTGGCTGGTCCGACTCGCGCCCATTTACCTGGGCAAGCTAAGATCCCAGCGGTTTACCAGTACTCGTGTGCCGTCGGAAGCAAGTCCACCGCCATCACCGCAAGCAGGAGCAAGTCCACCGCCATTACCTCATCAACCCCGGGATGAGTCACCACAGAAGACAGTACTCAATCACACTTTACGCTCCACAGTCTACTCTAGCCATTGCTTATACAAACGGGTCCCCCCCCCCGCACATCGGGACTGGAAGAAATAGATGGACGGCATGATGCTTCCTCGGAGAGCTGAAACCGACCGCAAACGAGTACTGGTAAACCGCTTAGAGGATCTAAGCCTGCCCAGGCAATGCGGTGCGAGACGGACCGTCCATGCTTATAAACTCTATTGGTTTCATTGGGCGACAGGGCTGGTGATGTCATTTCATCTCAATGGCGGGTAAAAGCCCCATAAAATTGGAAGCAACGTCTCCAAAATGACCTATACAGTGTTGACGTGGACGTTAAACCTCAAATCAATCAATCAATCAATTAATGAATTATACAAGCGGAGCTTATAAGGCGTTGTAGGAGACCTCTGTGCGCCCCTACCGAGTTCCTGTAGCGTTATAGGAGACCTTACTGCGCTGCTATGGCAACCTTACGGCGACCTCACTGCGCTCTTATCAGAACGCCAAACTACGGCGTTTGTTTTGAGCATGCGATCCCAATGCGCCTACCGGCGATGCCACTGCATTGCTACGGCGATGTTTGCGACCGTACTGCGCGCACCTCGGCGTTCTGCATTTTTCTTGAACGCCATGAAAACGCGGCCCTGGTGTGACAGGTTTTTTTTACGATCATGCGAAGTCACGCGACTCGATGCAGTAAGGCCTAAATTAGCCGTGTTTCCGCTATGCTTCAGACCTCCCGACTCTACTATTTTTATTAGTAAAAGAACAAAATAACAACACCGACCCTACCATTTTCAATTTCCGACCCTACCCTGTGTCGTCTTTGCATTTCGCATTTTAAGTACATTTGTGTAGTTTTTTGTGTAGTTACAGTTGTACCTTCCAAATTACAGAGTTGACTTTTTTGAGCATCTAAAATGAATTATGATACTCAGTAGAGAATGCAAGTCTCAGCATGACAATTTTATTAACAAAGAACATGTACAAAAAAAAACACACATAAAAAATACAGGCCCGACCCTGTTGTTTTCGGTGAAAAGAAATAACAGTATGAAAAAGTTTTTTCTATCTACCGACCAAATATTTTTTCAGTATGTTAGTAAAAACACAGCTATTTTTTACGCCTAAATGAAATGTTAACTTCATCACACCTCAATGTCCGATTTTTCAATTCAGGGAAACATTAAATTTTTAACCCTAGGTATTTTCATACGATAATAGAATTTATGAAACTTGAGATAATGTAAAATTATTTACTTCCTGTTGGATCTAATCATTTGTATTGAAGTGAACTCCTGGTTGGGTGTATAGGACACTCTCGTCAACATTACGATAAAAACCGTGCGACATAGTGCATTTTTTCGCATCTCAAAAATGGCCATTTTTCTGATGAAAATCCGGTATATTTTTCTTATAAATACTGCAAACATAGGTTGTGGGTACAAGAGTAAAGAGTTGTGTTAAAAAGTACCAACATTCTATGTCTATGTCTTGGAGCAAAAATAAGAAAACATAATGTATACCCCCGTAAACCCCAGTTTTCTCTATATAAAGTGGGGTATTGGGGGTTTTCATTTCACGGACTTGTTCACTTGATGAATAAGGTAGGAATAGTTTATGTTAACCAATCCCTATAACGTTGATAAGTAAACATGCAATGAACACCCCTCTAAACCCTACGTTATATAGAGAAAACTGGAGTTGACAGGTGTATCTATTATTTTTCTTAAAGACCGGGGCTGTGGGTTTTCGTAAAAATCGCCTAAACAAACACGAACAAATCACCAGAAAAGTTACTTTTTTTGGAGATATGAAAAATAGAAGTGAAGGCAATGATCAGGAATCGAAACAATTAATCCGCAGCTCCCATCAGAGACACCAAATGGAAAGAAAGACAAACATGAAACAACATACCCTAATGGAAACATTAATAGTGGAAAGAATGCGTAATAGCATTTACTGAACACCGTTTAGGAACCCGCGTTTTATAGGAAAATGTATGTTTCAAGCGAAGGGGTTGGGCCACAAGTTCTATCATCATTAGTTACAGACCTCCGCTACAGATGTTTACAACAATATACGTGGAAATAGCAAAGAAGTTGTGTATCTTTGTATGGCTTTGAACACATCACGTGAACAAGTCCGGGAACTAAACACCCCTCTAAACCCCACTTTAAATAGGGAAAACTGGGGTTTACTTGGGTATATATTATTGTTCTTATTTCTGCTTCAAGACATAGGTTGTGGGTACTCGTTAGAACCGCCTCAATGAGGCGGTTCTAACGAGCACCCAAAACATATGTTTGCGGTATAAATAAGAAAAATGTCACGAGTTTTCATCAGAAAAGTCGTCATTTTGGAGATATGAAAAATGCACTATGTCGCACTGGTGAGTTATCGTAATGACTGGTGTTTTCTTCTTCTGTTAGATTTTCCAACAAAAGAACTTGAATATTTAATGAATGAAGATATCTAGTAGATTGAAAGGGTGCCATTCTTTCATTGATATATTTTTACCAGATAGTAAATCGAGCATCCTTGATGCCTCGCCCCCGCCCATCAGGGCTTGGGAAATAGATTCGGCTGCATGGTCCTTCCGCACAGAGCTGAAACCGACCGAATATTCAAGTACTGGTGAACCACATAGAAGGTAAAAACTGTATGTCAGTCGGACAGCTCCTAGCAGGTTCTTTGGGCAGTAGGTTTTGTCCGATAAAATCGGACCGAACGTTTCGTTTTCAAAATGACCTAAATAGCGTTTACGGGGATGAAAAACCTCAAGATAAAACAATAAAAATTTTCGATTTCAACGGAGCAACTGCATCTATGATTAATGTGCTTTGCGGTACACCACTTCCCTTCGGCAGAACAGTGTTATGACATACATGACGGGCCTCCGTGGCCTAGTGGATAAGAGCGCTGACTCTTAGTCATTAGGTCTCTCACCGCCGTAGGTTCGAGCCTCGCTCGGGCCACGTGTGAGACGCCAAGTTCTGCAACGGAAGGTTATGTGGTTTTTCTCCGGGTACTCCGGTTTTCGCCCACCTCTGATTAACGATCGGCTCGATATGAGTGAAATAATCTTGAAAGGGCCGTAAAACCCAAACCAAAAAAAAAAAAAAAAAAAAAAAAAAAAAAAATGACATACATGTTTGTAGGCAAGATAGTGTCTAGCACGGCATGACTAGATCCTGTCGGACGCCTGGCTAAGGTCGTAAACCAAATTCAGGCCGATTGAGCCTCCAATATTTGTGAGTTGTATAATTAGTATAAAAATACTATGTAAAATACCTGGTATAGTTCGAACAATTTGACCTGAGACTGTTGACCTCTATTATCATAATTTCACACCCGACTGAATGTTGCCATTTTCCGAAGACGTCGGTATTGTTATTCAATGCATAGAGGTCACTAAATGGGTCGCCATTCACGAGATGCCGAAAGTTCACGAGAAGTTTGCGAAAACCGACCAGTTAGGCAATAACACCGACTTATTTATTCTTTGCATAAAGGTCAGCATAAAGGTCAGTTTAATATCAAATTTAACCAGCTATACCAAACATGTCTCTTTCTCCTGCGAGTCTGGCAAGTAGTAGAGGATAGCAATTGAGGGTCCTATGGTTTTATGTTAATAAACGTTTTCCCAATCTATCATTGGAGTTCTAAACATTAGGGAAACACGTCCATGAGAAATATTGGCGTCCAACATGGTGTCAGAAATTACAAATATTTGGTAAAAAATGATAACATCTTTATTATTTCTGCTATTAACATAGATTGTGGATGCTCGTTAGAAGCGGTTCTAACGAGTACTCACAATCTATGCTTTTTAAACAAAAATAAGGCAGATAATGTATACTTCCTTAAACCCCACTTTTCTCTTTCTAAAGTGGGGTTTATGTGTATCTTCGTTTCACGGACTTGTTATTGTGATGACAGGCTACAAAATGTATGCAATATCCCGTTGCCTAGTGAGAATGAGTAAGGAGGTAATTAAACTTAAGAATATTTCTTATTTGTTCCCAAAGCCTGTTGTTGAACTTTAAGAATCGCCTCGAGGAGTCGATTCTAACAATTACCGACGACATACATCAGGAAAACACGACTATATAACTTAACCCCCCCCCCCCCCTTGAACCCAACTTTTATACAGTAAAACTGGGGTTGACAGGGGTAAACCTATTTTTCTTATTTATGCTCTAAAATATAGATAGTGGATACTTGTTATAACCGCCTCGATGAGGCGGTTCTGACGAGTGCCCACAATCTATATTTTGAGCAGAAATAAGAAAAATATCACAATTTTTCATCTTAAAATTTTCATTTTTTCGGCGATAAAGGTTACAATGTATTGGTATAGGCGTGTTTTCGTATTGTAAAGGCTCCAGCTGAGATAAGAAAGCAGATGTCTCCTAAAATCACCTCTAATTTTACAGATAACAAGGTTCATTTCAGTTTTCAAAGATTAAAGAAGAAGAGTGACTGATATTTACTGACCTGCGGAACATGAATATTTTCCTTATTTTAGTTTCAGTTGGTATATATGGACTAGTCAAGGTAAGGCGACATATTACTCGTACTAGTGTTTCTCGTTTTTGTTCTTTAGCCGTTCATAGCGGAGATGGAGTTATTGTATGGACAGGCCCCGTTTTCCGCCATATAGCAGTCATTTTCAAACATTTCCTGAAACTACCTCAGAGGGGCTTGGTTTACCGAACTGCGTGTACTACTAAACGACCCTAGATTGATCTCGGGCAATTTAATATAGTATGGTCAAATTGGTGCTCTTGCTTATATACTTGCATGGGTAAATGTAAATTATTAATTGACTAAACTGTATTGATAGGAGGTCATCCGTATTAACACCAGGTCAACCAATATTAACCGGAGGTCAAAAGTCAATAATAATGTTTTCAATTGTGTCAATTACTAAAACTATCACTAATCAAGTAATTTCGTACTGATCAAGTTATAGATCCTCGGCCAGCTGTATTGGCCTCGGCCTTCGGCCTCGGGCCAATACAGCAGACCTCGGACCTGTAACTGGAGGCCGAGACCAGTACAGCCGACGAGGACCTGTAACTGGGCCAAAACGAAATTATTTGTGTAATAACATCATAGAAAAACCTTTTTTTTCTGAAACTGATGTGTTGCTAGTGATATTAAAGTTATATGGATTTCGCTAGATGACGAAAAGAACCTTACTAAAATTTCAAGGGTTAAGGTCATTTATAGACACTGGCCTAAGGTCACTCAGATTCAATCCTATAAACATATTTTATGCCCCCTGCAGCGAAAGCGGGGACATACTGGTTTTGCCTTGTACGCTTGTTTGTTGATTGGTTTGTTGGCTTGACAACATTAACTTTTGTCATAAGTTCTGAACAGTTTCAGATATAGAGCCGTCACAGTTGGCATGTGGGTTTCTTGTGACAAGGGCTTTACATTCATAAAACATTGGACCATGGACCTTGACCAGCTTTAAAGAAAACTTTGATCTTGGCCCGTGACATGTTCGTGTTTCACAAACACATCTTGTTGCTTAGAAACCTGAAAGTGAATTGAAGCCAAATTACGTATAGAGTCTTTGTGTGTCTCATTCTAGTAATATGGGTCACTTGACCAATATAGAAAATAGAAGTGAAGGCAATGATCAGGAACCGACACAATTAACCTACAGCTCATATCAGAGACACCGAATGAAAAAAAAAACAGAAACATGAAACAACCGGACCCTAATGGAAATATCAATAGCGGAAAGTCAAAAGGACAGTTTGGCCAATTGGCTATCCAAAACAAAACAAATATAAGCGATACACACACTCAAAGACAAACCGTAACAAAAATAAACCGAGTCAGAAGTCATGTTTTTGCAAGGTTTGACACCCTTAAAACATTCTCCTCCGGACGTCCGAGGTCGGCAGCCATGGACCATGACGACCAGGAATCGATACAATTACCTTAAACCTTCCGTCAAGGGAATAAAAGGGCGCACCTTAAGGGGAATGGGAACACCTTCAGGGGAGGCAACTTCTGTCAAAGAATTTTTGTCTCCCATGCCATTAGAGGTCAACTCTTATAGGAAAGAATTTGCTCCAGAGGAGCAAATTCTTTCCTTTAAGAGTAGACCCCTTTTTCAGTACGACAGGGCTTATGGAAAAGCGAACAGGAAGTCCCGAAAGTTGTCTCCCTTTGAAAAATGGCGTAAAAATCTGCCAGGTGTTCCCATTCCCCTTAAGCAACGGTATTGTTATTTGAACATTACAAGTCGAAAGTCAAAAGAATAATTTTCCCCAAAATGACAAAAAATAGAAATGTGACCAGTACATACATGCGAAATGACTGCAACGCCTTTAAAATTATTTTGACGATCTTCTTATATGGAACAAAAGGGCATATGAATATAGGTCGGCCCCCGCCCATAGGGGCTTGAAGAATTATATGGGCTGCATGATGCTTCCCCGCAGAGCTAAATCCGGCCCGAACACTAGTACTGGTAAACCGCTTAGAGGATCTAAGCCTGTCCAGGAACCACAGTGCGAGGCGGACCGTCCATGCTAATAAACCCTATTGGTTTCATTGGGCGACAGGGCTTGATATGTAATTTCATCTCAGTGTTGGGTAAAAGTCCCGCAAAAATGGAAGCAACGTCTTCAAAATGACCTTTACAGTATTGACGGGGACGTTAAACCTCAAATCAAACAAACAAACAAATATAGGTGTTGTTATGCAATGTCAAGCTTGAACAACATGGACTGACAACATGAGATATTGATGAGGTCTGGTAGGCAATTCAGGACCTCATTGTCCTCTTGCTGTCTTACCTGCCTAGGGCCTCCCAATAACGTTCCGATCCGAAGGACGGTGCGCTTTTTTGACATTCATCCCTGCAATTGATGCCAATTGAGCGTGTTCTGACACCGAAATTGAACCGCATGCAGTATGTCGTATTACATTTACAAGTATGTACCCAATCTTTTTTATTCTGAAGGAGTCTCGTTCTTGCATTTTCGATATAATTTATGTGCAATTGGGGTATTTCGAGAAAAGTCTTCTAAACAAAATGGTGCACTAAGACACTCATGTAACGTTACCGTTAAAGACAAATTTGATCCAATATTTAACATTTGCCTCGAAAGCCCACAACTGTTATCTTTTTATGTGACACTAGGCTGTACCTGGCGGACCATGTACTACAAAGTCCGACTGCCAATCAGACGAATGTTGTGTCACGTTAAATCAACCACGTGGAAAACGAGCTTTGACGTCACATAGTTTGACCGGAACCGCCACAGGAACCTGCCATAAACAAGGATTAAGTGGATCACGTACGTCTGGTTAACAATATTCACTGATTGTTTGTGTGATCTTTCAGCTGATGTCATAGAAGATCTTACATGAGTGTTCATGTATTATTGAATTTATTAAAAGAGTTGAGAAAAATAGATAAAATCCGAGGCTTCGGAGAACATTTTATCCCTTTCCCTCAACGAGTTTAATAAACTCAATAATACGTGAGCATGAATACAAGATTCCATTTATCATATGACATTAATAACGCATTTATTCATGATTTGTTTAAAAATGTCAATATTCCACCATTAGGAAACGCGACGTCGTTAGCACATCCTAAGTGTAACGTGTTTAATCCACTAGTTGATTAAGGAATTTACTACAAGGCGTAATAATATTCTCAGAGACGACGTCATATGATAAATAGCACACATGGCAGACATATAGAGTGAGTTCGAACGTCAACCAGCTTTAACATAGTTGATTGGAGATGCTTATATGATGTGAGACGTGGAAATCATGGCATGTATGTATGTAGCGGCAGACCCTCTTTTATACGTAAAGCCAACGTATCTTTTGTAAAATTGAAACCCGCCGTAACTAGGATAATCATAAAACATTGCAGTTCAATGCATAACGTCATGTAATAAAAAAAAAAAAACCACATGACGACACGTGCAATAATACATGATTACTGGCGAGTAACGTCACGACGCTGTCCGTGACAAAGCTGTTTTCTACTGAAACATCACGTGAACAAGTCCGTAAAATGAAGACTCTATATAGAGAAAAGTGGGGTTTATGGGGTATTCATTATTTTTCTCATTTCTGCTTCAAGACATAGGCTGTGGGTACTCGTTGTGAGGCGGTTCTAACGAACACCCACAACGTATGTTTTGAACATGTATAACAAAAATATCAAAAAAGTAGCCATTTTGGAGATGTGAAAAAAATGCACTGTGTTGCATGATTTTGGTTTAACGACCCTTTGAAGATTATTTTATCGAGTCGATCGTTAATCAGAGGTGGGCGAAAACCGGAGTACCCGGAGAAAAACCACCTGACTTGCAGAACTTGGCGTTTCACATGTGACCCGAGCGAGGCTCGAACCACAGCGGTGAGAGGCCTAATGATCAAGAGTCAGCGCTCTTAACCACTAGTCCACGGAGGCCCAACTGTGTCGGACGGGTAACACAGCGGTGAGAGACCTAATGATCAAGAGTCAGCGCTCTAACCACTAGTCCACGGAGGCCCAACTGTGTCGGACGGGTAACACAGCGGTGAGAGACCTAATGATCAAGAGTCAGCGCTCTTAACCACTAGTCCACGGAGGCCCAACTGTGTCGGACGGGTAACACAGCGGTGAGAGACCTAATGATCAAGAGTCAGCGCTCTTAACCACTAGTCAACGGAGGCCCAACTGTGTCGGACGGGTTAGTTATCGTACTCATTCTCATATTAACTTCTTCGACAATAAATTGAGCCCCGCCAAGCGAATTTGTGTCTTCGAGCATTCCGTCATGACAACTTTTAACTGCGCATGCCTAGCCATTCAGAGGGGCCAGGGATATGGCTTAATGTCTGAATGTTCCTCTTGATTCACTGCTTGTATGAGCGAGGTGCGAAGGTTCTGGCGAGACTGCGCGGATGCGCAGGCTCGCCTGAACCTTCGCTGCTCGCATAGGCGATAAGTACCAAAATCGCTTGACGGGGCCCAAATCTAATTTAAATCGTTGTGTGGTAAGCATATACGTACACTCGCGGTCATTTCATTTGAAATTTATGAACCTCGCCAGAGGATCGTTTCATTTCGTATGAGCTGATGACTCGTTTTATATCAACCGGACACACAAGGAATGTGCTACGTCATATCAATGTCAGCGCGACGTTTTATCGACATTGCTTAGCATCATGTGCAACCTGGGTTACTAAATAGAAATACAATATCGAAATGGTTGCAAATAACATTTTAAGGGGCCCCGCCCATTGGGGCTTGAAGAAATAAATGGGCTGCTTTATGCTTCCACGCAGAGCTGAAACCGACCGCACACGAGTGCTGGTAAACCGCTTAGAGGGTCTAAGCCTGCCCATTTAAAGCGGTGCGAGTCGGACCGTCATCGCCTATAAACCCTATTGGTTTCATTGGGCGACAGGGCTTGAGATGTCAGTTCATCTCAATGTTGGATAAAATTTCCACAAAATTTGAAGCACCGTCTCCAAAAATGACCTATACAGTGTTGACGGGGACGCTAAACCTCAAATCAAACAAACAAATTAACAGTTTATCTATAGAAAAAATATCTTTTTAGGCAGAAGTGGGGGCAATGATCAGGAATCGATACAATTAATCCACAGCTCCCATCAGAGACACCAAAGGGAAAGAAACACAAACATTAAACATCAATAGCGGAAAGCCAAAAGGACAGTTACTTTCCCACAAAATGGCCGATAGGGTATCCAAAATAAAATAATATAAGCGACAAAAACACCCAAAGACAAACCATAACAAATATAAACCGCGACAGAAGAACTGTCATTTGTACCGTCAAACTGTCCCTTTTACGGTACGAAGTTCCATTTTATAGTAATGTGGAAACAGAGCGACCTGCCACTTGTAGATCATATTGTTTTCAAGAATTATCTCTAAAGATGACAATTTTGAGAGATTATTTTCATTCTGATGCATTTTTACCAGCAGTCTGGGTTTTAAATCGTACTACATCTTCATGCAAATAGGCAAGGACCGCTAGTGGGAAAAATACATTTGCAAACGGGCTGCGTCAGATAAAGTGAGAGTATATTCAGTCTAATCATGATCGTCACTGTGTCATTGATCAGTCAGGGAAGTTTTTAGTTTGTGCACAAACTGATAGAAGCATCAGGAAAACATGCCTATACAATCGGATGACCCCCTTTGACCCTACAGTTACATAGTAAAACTGATGTTTACAGGGACAGACCTTATTTTTCTTATTTCTGCTCTAATTTATAGATTGTGGGTACTCGTTAGAACCGCCTCGATGAGGCAGTTCTAACGTGTACCCAGAACCTATATTGTGAGCGGAAATAAGAAAAAATGTCACACTTTTCATCAGAGAATCGCTGGTGTTTGGCTTTAAAATTTACAATGTATATGAATAGGTGTGTCTCGTAATGCGTGTCAACTCAGCGCACATGCAAGAATACTATTTTTATGCTTTATCGTGGCCCATTAATGAACTGTTAGCGTCGAAGTTGATATCAAACCAAACATTTTCGCCAAAATTTGCTTTGTATTGACAGTAACTGTTTCACTTTTTGATGCCCAGGTTGTCTAGCGAATTCTCGTTTCGCTCAGTCGGTAAATGGGATGTATTACACTTGCCCTTGTGCGACACATTTCTACTGTAAGGGATCAGGACTGTCTGTGATGCCACTCGGAGAAGTTGGTAAGTTATTGAAAAGTTTATCCCTGGCTGTAGTTTATCCCTGGCTGTACGCACTGTACAGCCGGCCAATCGGATGCGCCCTTAGAATCACTAGCGCCAGAAAAAAAACAAGGTTGGCCGATCAAAATGTTCTGTCAGTAAGGAAGTAACGGAATAGTCGATTATAATACAGTTTTCGGCACCGGGGGAAGAAACATTTTTTTTTAGTTTACCGGCCCTGTCAACACTATTTGAGGTCATTTCTGAGCCGGTCAGTTTACCTATCCACACTTTTCCTGGGCGGGCGTATAGGTAAGCGGTTAACCAGTACAGTGCAAATTCATTCGCCAGAAACTGACAACCGCCCTTCTTGAATCAGCGGAAGATTGAATTCGTATGACTATCATAACCTCTCTAAAATTGACACATTTTTGAAGACCTCACTCAGTGATTTTGCAGTCTTCAGGTCATTATATTCGAAACTAAGGCCAACTAACCTTCCCCTTTTACTAACATGAGTTCTTTCAAACACATATATTTTTTTATATCTAAAGCCCTTCCACCCAAAGAAAGTCGAGGAGTTATAAGCAGGGACTGTCCAACATTAACACTTTGCCTGGACAGGCTTAGACCTTCTTAGCGGTTTACCAGCACTCGAAGGTTTGAGCTCTGTGCGTAAGCACATGCAGTGAAAGCCAAATCTTTTTCTCAAAGGCCTGATGGGTGAGGACGTCAAAATTTGAGGTCAGTTGTAAAATTGATCAAATAACGAGCGTATTGTTTTTTTTTTTTGTTTTTTTTTTTGTTTTTTTTTTTTTATGTTTTTTTTTTTAAATACAACTGGCCGCCGCAGCCATTCACGTTGAACATGACACATACATTCGATAATAACTTTGTTCTCCAAACCTTTTGCCATTGTTAGAAGATATCCCACCAACGCCATTGACTATAGCACTTTTGTAACGTTCTTATGTGAGAAAAATAAGAAGCTATTAGCAAATGCATAAAACGACAGTTTTTCGTGTCACGTTCTCCGACATAAATTAGAGAGTTTTTCCATTGCCTTTATAGGCGTGCTGTATTGGAACGCTGTCAACCAATCAGGTGTGTGTTTGTTTGCATGTTCTTGTATATAAATTGGCTTAACGTCACTGATAAGCAATTAGTTTATTAATGTGTGTTTTTCATGCGTGTCTTTCTGTCAGTAACTTTCTCATTCCGAAAACACACCTATACAAATACATTGCCAATTTTTTGGCCACAAATAAAAAATTGGCAAAGATGAAAAAAATGTGATATTTTTCTTATTTCTGCTCAAAACAAAGATTGCGAGGACTCGACAGGAGGCGGTTCTATCGAGTACACACAATCTATGTTTTTGAGCAGAAATAAGAAAAATAATGTATACCCCTTAAACCCCAGTTTTACTATATAAAAGGTCAAATTTATATAGGCGTGTTTTCGTGATGCTATTCTTACAGTGGCTTGAGCATTAACCATGTGACATAGTGCATTCTTTCTGGGCTCCGAAGGGCGAAAATGTGATATTTGTCATATTTGGCTGCAAACATTTTGTTTTGTTTGATTTGAGGTTTAACGCCCCCGTTAACACTGTAAGGTCATTTTGGAGACGTTGCTTCAAATTTTGTGGGACTTTTACCCGACATTGAGATGAAATGACTTCTCAAGCCCTGTCGCCCAATGAAACCAATAGGGTTTATAAGCATGGACGGTCCGCATGGCTGCAAACATACATGTACATTGTGGTTTGTGGAAACCCCAACCTGACTTACGGAGGCTGTTTCTAACAAGAACCCAAAATCCATGTGATTGAGGAAAATTATTGTGTGGTATATTATTGTCATAGTTGGTCTGTCTTTTTGGTTTTCAGATTTTGACGTTTTCATTGTGGTGAAGTTGTTTTATCTTTGTGTTTCTTTCCCTTTGGTGTCTTAGATGAGAGTTGCGGGGGTAATTGTAATTGATTCCTGATTATTGAATTGTGTGTGTATCGCTTATATCTGTTGTTTTGGATAACCAACTGGCCATTTTGTGGGAAAGTGACCGTCCTTTTGGCTTTCCGCTGTTGGTGTTTCATTAGGGTCTAGTTATTTTATGTTTGTGTTTCTTTCGATTGGTTCTCTGAGGGGAGCTCTGTGTTGATCATTGCCTTCACTTCTATGTTGGTGTCTGATGCTATGTTCCTGATCGTTCCCACCTGCATCCAACTGTTGGTTTTCTTTAGCTCCAGCATTTCAGCTATTTCATGATTTCGACTCCTAATCGTTGTTTCACATCTGTTTTCGTTTGATTTTTATGTGCTCGGAATATATGCATTGATAAGTCAGAAATCCTTCCTGCAGGCTAAACAAATTAGTTGTATAAGCCGCGACAGAATCGAGGTCGAGGATTATGTCCGCCTAAATTCGATTAACGCCGTCCAATTTAAAAAGGAAAGAAATACGAATGCAAAATGAAAAAGGCACACGCGAATGACAAAGCTGGTTAAGGAAGCGAAGCCGTTTCAACGTTTCTCCATTTCTAGCTCCGTCGGCCATCTCCTCGAGCGGAACGGCGTTAGCAACACTGACAGAGGGCCGCCAAAGGAACATTTCTGTGAACTCATTTCAAAATTGAAGTAGGACATTTCTCAGGAATCGATACAATTACCCATCATCTCCCATAAGAGACACCAAAGGAAAAGAAACACGAACATGAGTAACTTTCCCACCAAATGGCTAAACGGCTATCCATATTCCACTGGGGTGGGGGGTTAAATCGGTTTTCCATGGCCATGGAAAACCGATTTAATCCCCCCACCCCATTGGTTCTGTAGTGGTTTAGACAAATAATTGGTTCAGTCCGCACGAAAGGCATTGTAGCTCATCAGAGCTACGTCTCAGAGAACATAGTAATCAAACGACTAAAGACATGAAACAAGGATGAGGACTCGACAGCATGAAATAACTGAAATACTGAAATGCTGGAGCAAAAGAAAACCAACAGTTGGATTCCGATGAGCCCGGCCAAAGACAGAAAATTAGGTATCAACCAGCATTGCCTAAACAGATTACGTATAAGCTTCTATACTGGAACCTTCATAGAATCTGAGGCCCGACACGCCGGCGTAGAAAGAGGGATAGATACACAGGCTGGTCTAATTTCTTGCTTGATGCACATGCTCAAATAACCATCTGTGCTTGTCCCAACCAAATTATTGAACTCTGATGTTAGTTCTTCGATATTTCAGGAACATGCCATGCCAACCATTCTCTCGTCAGCTCTCATTTTTCCCATACTCTTAATATGCCATGTTCCAGTGGTTTACAGTGCGCTGCCAGTGAATGTTGTGTCAGCAGTGTACGGCCACTAGGAAAGAGAGCCAGTCTTGGTGGTCATTGCAAAGCCATGGGAACCACTGGATCACGTACGTAAATATGGTTTTCTTGTACACCAGTTAAGAATATCACATGACATCGCGTTTGAGTATAGGGATCAACCATGGTTTTTCATGCATTAACATTTGCCGGACCACGAGGAAGCTGTTTGAACACGAGGCCGCTAGGCCGAATGTTCAAATAGCTTCCGAGGGATCCGGCAAATGTTAATGCAATGAAATAACCATGGATGATCGTTGTTCTTGCATAACTTACGAATCCGACAGCAAATTTTGACGAAAACGCCCAAAAGCTCCATATAAATACCATTTAAACTATTCAAATGCGACAGGCAAACCAAAATGGCGGCCAGTTCAGAATGTTGTTTACAATGACGTTGTCATGCAGTGACGTCACCATAGATCCCTAAAAAGCTACGTTCAGGGCGATAACGTTACGTCGCTATACGTAACGTAAACAAAGCAAGGCCCGTCTTGTCATATCAAAAGCTGAAAATCCATGTTCAAACAGCATGCGAATTTCATGATTTGAACATGGTTTTTGCTGTTTGAGCACGGCTTTCGGTTCATTTGACAGTGGCTTCAAACAACCATGTGCATAGATATTTATGCAAGAAAATATATTAACACAATGTATTGAATTTGATAATGTAGTATGCAAATTAGTTAGATACGTTACGTAATTTTTCAAGTAGGGCGTCCTTACGACGTCGCGTTTACTAATGGTGGAATATTGACATTTTTATGCAAAAATGATAAATAAAATGCCCTGTTATATGATAAATAGAATCTTGCAATCGTGCTCATGCATTATTGAAGTTTTTAAACACAGTTGGGAAAAAACATAAAATGCTCGGAACAGCCTCGCATTTTATCCCTTTTCTTCAATTCATTTAATCAATTCAATAAAACATGAACACTCATGTATAATTCTCTATTTTGCATAGGCTATAGAAGTTCTTCTTCCACTCTTCTTATGGGCCCCCGCCCACCGGGGCTTGAAGAAATAGATGGGTTGTATGATGCTTCCCCGTAGAACTAAAACCGACCGCACACGACTACTGGTAAACCGCTTAGAGGACCTGAGCCTGCCCAGGCAAAACGATGCGAGTCGGACCGTCCATGCTTATAAAACCTATTGGTTTCATTGGGCGATAGGGCTTGAAATATCATTCCATCGCAATGTCGGGTAAAAGTCTCACAAAATTGGAAGCAACATCTCCTAAATGACCTATATAGTTTTGACGGGAACGTTAAACTTAAAATCAAACAAATCCACTCTTCTTATCGCGCCCTGCTTTTCACTATTTGAAAGGCCCGTTAGTTGATCATAAATTGACAAGAGGGGATAACTGTATTCAAAATTGTCATTTTGGGAGGTTTAACGGAATTTTCGGTCGTAAAACAAGCGATACACCTCCCCAAAAGATAATTTCTCATTACAGTTATCCCCATTCTTATTCCATTATGTGTGTTTTTTTTGTTTTTTTTAACTTTAATATTTTGCACAAAATAGCAACCGCTATGAGCTGTGTAAAACCGATTATCAGCCAATGAAAGGCGGCGTTACGTGATGATGTCAGGTTTGCGAAAGTTTATCGCAGATTGTACTGTTGCAAATTAATCAGGCGTCACGTTACATGCATTAGAATTTGCATTTAAAATGTCTTAAAGTATTCAAGATTTATCACGTCTCTAAATTTTTAGTCTTTTTCTCTCCTGAGTGTTTCCGGTTTTCTCGAAGCATTATCTAAAGCGCGCAACAGATTGTGAATGCTCGTTCTTGCATAAATACCTATGCGCATGGCTGTTTGAAGCCATTGTCAAATGGACCGAAAGCCGTGCTCAAACAGCAAAAACCATGTTCAAATCATGAAATTCGCGTGCCGTTTGAACATGGATTTTGAGCTTTTGATATCACGAGACGGGCCTTGCTTTGTTTACGTTACGTTGAGCGGCGTAACGTTATCGCCCTGAACGTAGCGTTTTAGGGTTCTATGATGACGTCAGATGGTTACTGCGTAACAACGTCATTGTAAACAACATTCTGAAATGGCCGCCATGTTGGTGCGCCGGTCGCATTTCAAGATTATAGATGGAGTTTATATGGGTTTTTGGGCGTTTTCGTCAAAATTTGCTGTCGGAATCGTAAGTTATGCAAGAACAACGATCATCCATGGTTATTTCATGCAATAACATTTGCCGGATCCCTCGGAAGTTATTTGAACATTCGGCCTGGCGGCCTCATGTTCAAACAGCTTCCTCGGGACCCGGCGAATGTTAATGCATGAAAAACCATGGTCGATCCTTATATTCTTGCATAAATATCTATGCACATGGCTGTTTGAAGCCACTGTCAAATGGACCGAAAGCCGTGCTCAAACAGCAAAAACCATGTTCAAATCATGAAATTCGCGTGCTGTTTGAACATGGATTTTCAGCTTTTGATATGACAAGACGGGCCTTGCTTTGTTTACGTTACGTATAGCGACGTAAAGTTATCGCCCTGAACGTAGCGTTTTAGGGTTCTATGGTGACGTCACTGCATGACAACGTCATTGTAAACAACATTCTGAACTGGCCGCCATTTTGGTTTGCCTGTCGCATTTGAATAGTTTAAATGGTATTTATATGGAGCTTTTTGGCGTTTTCGTCAAAATTTACTGTCGGATTCGTAAGTCATGCAAGAACAACGATCATCCATGGTTATTTCATTGCATTAACATTTGCCGGATCCCTCGGAAGCTATTTGAACATTCGGCCTAGCGGCCTCATGTTCAAACAGCTTCCTCGGGGTCCGGCAAATGTTAATGCATGAAAAACCATGGTTGATCCCTATATTCAAACCGTCTCATTCAGGCGGTTCTAATGAAAACGAATAGTTTATGGTTTGGAGAGAAAAAGAAAACTAATGTTTTTTTTTTTTCGTGTAAACCACTTTACCATGAATTGGGATTTACAGTGGTATTAATAACATGGCTTAGTTTACATGATATTACCCAGACACATCTGAAATTAGAAACAGACATTACGATAACACACCCGTGCGTCATGGTGCATTTTTTACATCTCCAAAACTTTCAATTTTCCTGAGAAAATTTGTGGTATTATTCTTATTTATACTCAAAACATAGGTTTTGGGTACTCGTTAGAACCGCCTCATTGAGGCGGTTCTAACGAGTACCCACAACCTATGTCTAGGAACAGAAATAAGGAAAATAACGTATACCCCCGTAAACCCCAGTTTTCTCTATATAAAGTTCGGTGTAAGGGGGTGTTCATTTCACGGACTTGTAAGCGTGATGCCTGCCCCTGGCTATTAGAGGGGAAGGGGTGCAATTTCACGGCTAATATATTATATCGATTTATGATTAATGACTGATTTTTGTCAACACATCATGCTTACAAGTTCATTAGATGAATGCCTTTGTAACCTCTACCTTATACTGAGAGAACTGGAGTGTACACTTTTATTCATTTTTTCTTCATAGTTGTTAAAAAACATAGATCAGAGGTACTTGGTGTCGCCCGAATGAGGCGGTCCTTACGAGCCCCAAATTATTCAAATTGCGGATTCTCTGAGGCAGTTCTAACGAGCACCACAATGTTTATTTGAAACACACAAAAGAAATAGATCACAAATTTGATTCAGAGAAATATCAGTTGTCAGATTATGAAAAAATACACACTATGTTGTTACATTCGATTTTTTTTCATTGGGGGAGATTTGGCGTATTAAGGCTTTTTTGCATGGAATCAAGCGCGATAAATAACACTAACCCTTCTTTCCCCAATTTCCCATGAGAGTGGTCTCCCAAACTGACATTGTGCTGATATTTGAAAGTGATACCTTTTCACAGGAGCTTAAGTAAAGGGAAAACAGACATGCATTCCAAATGTTTTCTACCTGGCATATTACAAATGAATAAATTTCAAATATAACTGGCCCCTTCCTTGTTGTCTTTACAGACTGTTTCGTGAAAGCCGGATCCAGAAAGCCTAGCGGAATGACATACGGTTGTCCATGCTCTAGTCGTCTAACGTGCCATGGTTCTGGTACCTTTGACATTCCTCTTGGGGAAACAGGTGGGGCGTTGACTGGTTCTTACAGATGTTGTTTAAGAAATAGATCAGCTCTAACTGTGATTTGTTGTGTAATAAATCACAGTTTGGAGGTCAGTTGTAAAGTAGACAAATCACGAGCGCGTAGCGCGCGTGATTTGTCTACTTACAACTGACCGACGAACTGTGATTTATTACCCAACAAATCACTGGCTAGAGCTGATCTATTTCGACTCTAACACGCTGAAAATCGGCAATAGTGTTGTTGTTTCCTTCAAAATCTCACAACTTTTCGCCATTGTTAGAAGAAATCCCGCTAAAATTATCGACTGAAACACATGCATTTACATCCTTTTCTAACGTTCTCGATGCGAGAAATTGACGTTACACCGACTAACGTCAAGTAAATCGACTAGTGACGTCATAAATTTGCAGTTTTTAATGACGTCACACGTCACGCTCTTCCGAGCTGTGATTTGTTGCAGAATTAAACACAGTTATTTTGCATTGCCTATATAGGCGCGCTGTGTTAGAATCGATTGTTTATCCATTGACCCAAAGTTAGTAATCACAGTAGCTTTACGGTGATGATGCCTACGTGACTATCACTGATTTGTAAGGACTCCAGATTATCAGTACCCCCCCATATAAATTGCATTGTGACGGGCCTCCGTGGCCTAGTGGATAAGAGCGCTGACTTAATCATTAAGTCTCTCACCGCTGTGGTTCGAGCCTCGCTCGGGACACATGTGAGACGCCAAGTTCTGCAATCGAAGGTCAGGTGGTTTTTCTCCCGGTACTCCGGTTTTCGCCCACCACTGATTTACGATCGGCTCGATATGAGTGAAATAATCTTGCAAGGGCCGTAATCCCCCCCCCTCCCCCCCCCCAAAAAAAAAAAATAATTGCATTGTATCACTTTGACCTGGTGAAGATATGCTATCTCAGGACAAGGGAGCTTTATCAGGTCAGCGTGACATTGTATTTCTATGAAATGGACCGCTAGAAAAAAAATGGCAAAAATGTAAGAGTGTACAAGGGGATTAACTGATAAATAGAAAACCACATTCGTGGGATTTGATATCACGGCTTCGGGAACGCATGCAGAATCGCTCGGCGAGCCTCGCGATTCCACAAGCGTTCTCGAAGGCTTGCCTGATAAACTTAATATCAAATGACACGAATCTGGTATTCTCTGTTTACAGCCGTGATTATCTTATTGTTGTGAGGTCAGAGTGTTGTGTATAGAGAGTTGACAGGATTTTTGTGTTGGATTTGAAAAACGTTGTACAGTAGAACTTCGATGGCTCGAACACCGATGGCTCGTTTACCATGGATGTGTCGAACCCATTCTTGAGTCCCTAGCGAAATCCTCTTCATAAGAAATAGTGGGGGATAATGAATGAGATTTTAGTCTTTTATCTTGCAAATGTATGCTGTGTGTACTCATTAGAATCGCCTCGATGAGGCGATTCTAATGAGTACACACAGCATACATTTTTATTATAGAACATCGAACGTATGTTTAAAATATCACGTTATGCCTCCTGACAGTAATCCTCAGTGGCTCGAACTACCCCTGTCTCGAACAGATTTTCGAAGTCCCAAAGGTGTTCGAGCCGTTGAAGTTCGACTGTAGATGCAGATCAGACACATGGGCTTCACTGTTTTCTCACAGTACAAGAAATTAAGGGTTAGGCGAAACAGCCCAAGTCCCTGTTAAGAATATTTTCCAAGCCTACACGCAAAGACAATCGACCCACTACTGCCGTCAGTTATTAATTTAAAAGAAACATTACGACAGTTTATATGTGTTTTTGAATGGAGGCACATTATTTAGGTCATTTCAGAGCAATGTGCTTTTATGTTGATTCAGTATATGAATTCAGAATAGACATATGCTTGCAACGACTTCAGTATCCAATTTCCTAAGATCATTCTTCGAAATAAAAAAAAATGGTACAACATCAATGTTATACAATAGATTGCATTCATGGTAGTTAAAACAGAAACGGTTGATAACTTTTTCCTCACTTTTCGGACGCCTGGTTACACTCTTCTGGAGTCCATGTCTGTTGATCTGAACATTGATATTTGTCATTTGTCTATGGATTAATGCTTTGGTACTACGACCTAAACTACCCTTTAATTGAACGCCGGCGAGTCAGACCTTAGATTATATTATAGTTCCAGCGTAAAGGCTTACTTAGAGTTTAATTTTAGGTAATGTTAGTTGGTACCTGCTGCTCTATCTCTGGTCGGGCCCACCGGAGTCTTACTGTTGGTTTTCTTTTGCTCCAGCATTTCAGTTATTTCATACTGTCGAGTCCTCACCGTTGTTTCACCTCCGTAATTGTTTGATTTTTTATATTTTCGGAGATGTAGCACTGATGAGTTAGAAGCATTCATGTGGACTGAACAAATTATTTGCCTAAGCCACGACAGAAGTAAGAGCAAGGATTGTGGCCACCTGAAATCGATTTATGCCCTGCCCTGCCCCCTATTGAAATACTCTTCACTGACCGTTCAAAGGCGGTTCTTTTGTCGCGGTTTACATAACGATAGTGCATTTCTCACATCTAAAACAAATGGCTACTTTTCTGATGAAAATCCTTGATAATTTTCCTATAAATGCTCAAAACATAGGTTGTGTGTGCTCTTTAGAACCGCCTCAATGAGGCGGTTCTAACGAGTACCCACAACTTATGTCTGTGAGCAGAAATAAGAAAAATAATGAATACCCCCTTAAACCCCAGATTTCTCTGTATAAAGTGGGGTTTAGGGGGGTCTTCATTTCACGGACTTGTTCACGTGATGATTTTTGTTATAGTTCGTCTCCGAATGTGTGTATCACTTATATATATTTTAGTCGGTGAATTAACGAAGTGAATTCGCCAGACTTTAGTTGTTGCTCGATGACCCTTCTCATCCACCATCTATTGAGTGGTTTTTAGATGTATATTAATTGTCGCTTTTTGGATACGCCTTCGGATTCCGCCCATAGGGGCTTGAAGAAATATATGGGCTGCACGATGCTTCCACGCAGAGCTGAATCCGGCCCGCACACTAGTACTGGTAAACCGCTTCGAGGATCTAAGCCTGTCCAGGAACCGCAGTGCGAGGCGGATCGTCCATGCTAATAAACCCTATTGGTTTCATTGGGCGACAGGGCTTGAGATGTCATTTCATCTCAATGTCGGGTAAAAGTCCCACAAAATTGGAAGCAACGTCTCCAAAATGACCTTTACAGTGTTGACGGGGACGTTAAACCTCAAATCAAACAAACAAACAAACAAAGCCTTCGGATTCAGATTCATGTAAACCTCCGATCAAAATGTAGTTCCTGCCTAATTAAAGATCCATTGATAAATAGTATATTCTGCTATCAACACAGCTGTGTTATGTCTGATTAAAGAGAACATTCTTTATCAGAATGAATGACCCGATAATCTGATTAAATGTGGCAGCTCATAATTGGCACCGTGTATTCTATGGAGTGGAGTCTTGGAGTGGAGTTTGGAGCGAAATTTTCATCATTTTGCTCTTATTAGCTGAAGGTAACCTATTGTGGTTGGTTTCAATGTCCGTTGGACGTCATCTTAGACGAAAATCAGATAATAATTTCAAATGTTATATGTTAACCGCTATAATAGTGTTTCTTCCATAAAAATGTTGGACACTGGCAAATAGTGTAGATCCGGATCAAATACCCTGTAATTCACCGACTTTGAGGCTTCTCAAGCCTTTGATTGTTTTGGATAGCCAATTGGCCATTTAGTTGGAAAGTATCTGTCCGTTTAGCTTTCCGCTAGTGATGTTTCCATTAGGGTCTAGTTATTTCATGTTCATGTTTCTTTACCTTTGGTGTCTCTGATGGGAGGAGAGGGTTAATTGTATCGATTCCTGGTCATTGCTTTCAGTTCTATTTTAGACAATGGAAATCGGCATAGACTCAGATCAGATGCCGCAGGCAGAACACGGCGGTTGATCAGTTTCAGAAACTTAAATGGTAAAACGAAACAGTGTAAGTCCCTGTTCAGGTTCCACATAGAGACAATCGAAGCCCCACCCCTGTGCTGTCTGTGCTTTGATTTAATAAGGTTGCTGTTCGTATATGCCCGTTACAGTGAGCTCTTGTGGCGATTCTAACGGGTACCTAAATTCTAAGTTTAGAAGCTAAAATTAGAACAAAGATAGTGTACACTCTCGTTAGTCCTTTTGCAGAGTGTTTATTACTCATTTTTATTAAAGTTATAACTTTTTTTTCAGGAACGTGCCAGTGAAGAAAAGAAACATCGAACTGCAATTTAGTCATTCTTATCAAAGAACTTTTAAAAATAAGAATTAAAAAAATATATACCTTTTTTTTTAAGTTTGCTTTCCACGGATCATCATAACAACGGCAATTTTTGCAGTTTGTTTTGATCCAAACCTCAAAGGGACATGCGGCGCCTGATAAGGGTTTTAACGGTTGGTATGACATATGAAGCTTACAATAATTGAAGCGAGCCTGGAAATCGACATGTCCAAGCTTGATATTAAAGATATTTTACTGTATCATATTGTGTTTAGTGTACAGAAAGTGTCATGGTGTGAAATCACGTGAAAACGTCTGTAGTCAGTGAACATCAACAATTGCAAGCAGAATTTTATCCAGCGAAAATTGGCATTCGCCAAGGTACACATTATTTTCGTTATTTAAAACAACAACAACAACAAAAAAAAAAAACAACAACAAAAAAAAACAACAACAAAAAAACACATAGATTGTGGATAGTCGCTAGAACCACCTCAGAAAGACGGGTTTTATGATAATGAGCACTCACAATCTGTTATAAAAGCAGAAACTGGCAAAGTATCAATAACTTTCATAAGATGAATGCCAAAACCGGAGCCATGAAAGAGTTGTATTTCACTTTATTCCACCGTAATCTATACAGACATCTTTCCGGCGTGATAGTGCAACATAACCATTCAGTTCAAACGAACATTCTTATGTACGCATGTAACGAAATGTCTACTGACTGAACTGGTTTTTAAGGTAACCGGGCGCTATAAGCACATAGGGGCTACCCCTAGAACGTGTCCAGGATTAGTTTTCCCACTTTCTGAAAGGCTTTCGCATGGAGTTGTACACTAATTCCGGTGTACTCCTCTCGCCTCAGTCGCCGTGCAATAAAGGTGAAAGTGGTCTGTAAGTTACCGTGGTTTTTGACATAGTTTCCAAATAGTTGTGGGCTGTCAATCGCGGCTATGGAACCTGGTCAATTCCGACCTGCAAATCGTGTTCCATAGCCATTGCCCGTCTGGCCGTGGTAGAGGTGAAAGGCAAGGAGGCTAAGTTTTAGTGCTTCTGGGCTGCGAATCGCGGCAGTGGTCTGCGGAATACGAATCGTGCTGATCTGCCAGTGCCCTTCCCTTAGTAAAATAGAAGCACTTTAATTTTGAATTTTGAACGCCAGGTCGAAAGTGGGCATGAAGCAACAGAGAAATCAATGCCAATTTCGGCTGCAAATCGCGATTTCTCTGTTTCGCCCGAGCAAACTAGGTCATGTTGCTCTCTCTTAGGGCCGCGTGATTGGCGTCGGACTGGCTACACATGAAGTAGCCTTGCAATACCCATGGTAAACAGGGTTTTCGGACATGCGGCCCTATGTTCACGATCTCGGTCCGGTGCAGGTTTAGGAGGGATGCGCCCTCCTAACTACCACTCCCTCCGTCATCGCCGTATCTAGGAATAGCTTGTGGACCTTCCGGGTTTTCTTCTTGTTCAGGGGGGTCTCTTCGGTGCGTTTTTCAATGGAATTGTAGATGTGCTCGTCGTAGTACTTTGAGGTGGGTCCCTTGTAAATTATGAAGATGGGCGTATCTTTTGTCTTGAAGGCATATACGGCAAGGTCCACGTTGATCGTTTCGTTAGGTCTTTTCAGGCGGTGCAGTTCTAGGATGGTGGTGGGGGAGTCGGAAGTAGCTGCCATCCAGGCTCTACCCAGGTGGTATTTCTCATGCCATGGTTGTTGTGGGTTGGATGGCAGCTTCTCGAAGTCTTTTTCTTCCGATGTCCAGATCCTCCCTCTCCTAGTGGGTTGGGCTGGTGACGAGCGTCGTTGTGCTTTAGGCGGGGGTGGTCTCTCTGTGGGTGATGGAACGGTGGTCGCTGGCTGTGGACTTTCTTCGGGCTGGGGATGAGCTGGTGCTGGCGATGACGGCGTTGGCGGGAGCGTCGGTTTCTGTATCGTTGGCGCTGGCTCGGCGCTGGCTGTTGTTTGCGGCCTCTGTTTCCTGGTGATGGTCGCAGTGGTCGTTGAGACTGTATTGACAGCTGGAGGCGCTGCTTGTTGTAGTCTTTGCTGTTGGATCTTGACTGTCTTCTTGGATCTGGCTGGAGCAGGAGTGCTTAGATCCCAGCGAAGGCTGACAGTCACGCACTGGTGCTGAAGGCCTGTGGTCACTTCAGGCACCCCATGCAGTCGGCATGACTGCAAGAAAGCCACAAGTGGCTCTGGAAGTCGATATTCTTTCATCGAGACAGACATGCTGAGAGTTGATCTTGACGATTGTAGAGCTGAGAAGCGAATGATGATGATGAGGAATCATTTGTCTAATTTGGTATATTCTGTTATATACTGTCGGAAACAATGACATCACGTAACATTGCATCCATTATATTTATTCATGTGTTGCGATAAAACTAAGTTTGCGACCGCGTATTATTATATAAGTATTTCTTTATATTTACATTTCCAGTGTGAAGCCTAATGTAAACCTATAGAAAACAATGTAGTTCATACTTCCATGAACGCATCGAGACACATGATTTTCGGTGACGTCTAGTGACGTCAGTCTAAACCATAGCTCTCTACGACGTTGGTGACGTCAACGCCGTTCCGCCCTTTGTAGAAAAACAGCGTGTAAATGTTTTTCAGCTTTAAAAATTTGCCATATAAGCATTTATTTCGTCCAGTGATGAGGGGCAAAGAATGTAAATGTACAAAATAAACTTAATTTTTTTGCTTTCCATGAAAGTATGAACGACGACGGGTCTTTAGCAAGGTTACATGAACCCATTTGGGGTTCAGTTACTTTGCACGCGAGCCACTGCGTTCATACTTTCATGAACAGCAAAAAAAAAATAAATTACATTGCTTAAACGAACCACCGTCATCATGCGGATCAATTTGGTTTTTTTGTTTGATACTACACTGGAACTGAGGGCGAGGTTTGAAATTTCGTAAACACCGGAGTTGAATCCCTACCCCCACAAACACCACCACCACCCGTCGTTTTAATACTGACCGTCCTTTTGCATGTCTTGCGTGTTTATTGACTTTGTCCCGCTGGTTCATGTTTCGTCTGATGTTATTGTGTGTGCCTCCATGTTGCTTAAGAAATAGATCAGCTCTAGTCTGTGATTTGTTGAGTAATAAATCACAGTTTGGAGGTCAGTTGCAAAGTAGACAAATCACGAGCGCGTAGCGCACATGATTTGTCTACTTACAACTGACCGACAAACTGTGATTTATTACTCAACAAATCACAGCTAGAGCTGATCTATTTCGATTCTAACACGCTGAACATCGGCAATAATGTTGTTGTTTCCTTCAAAAGTTCACAACAATTCGCCATTGTTAGAATAAATCCCGCTAAAATTCTCGACTGAAACACATGCATTTATATCCTTTTCTAACGTTTCGATGTGAGAAAATGACGTTACACCGTCTAACGATAAGAAAATCGACTAGTGACGTCATAAATTTGTAGTTTTTAATGACGTCACCCCTCACGCTCTTCCGAGCTGTGATTTGTTGCAGAATAAAACACAGTTATTTTCCATTGCCTATATAGGCGCGCTGTGTTAGAATTACTATTTTAGGCTTACTTCAGATGGCTGCGTTCTTTGATGTACGGCCTTTCCCGCGTGACATTTTCTGACTAGTACTAAAATCCCAATTTTCAAAGCTGAACACCTTCATTACAAAAGTCATTGAATAACCTGTTTTGCCATTTGCGAACAACAAAAGTGCTGATTAGCCTGCGCATTCGAACGGACCAATCTGCACCTTGGTGTTCGCCCATCACGTGAACAAGTCCGTGAAAAGAACACCCCCTAAACCCAACTTTATATAGAGAAAACTAGCTAGTCTGGCCCAGAAAACATGTACAGTCCATATTTTTCAGTTCTGTGATGTATTCCTTGCTTTCAACGGATAAGCCTTTCTAGAACATATTTAACGTCGCTACGCTGGTGTCTGGGAATGTTTGGTGGCCGTAAAAAGTCTCTCTGCCCTAAATCATAGTTTTGTTTATATTTTCTTGTCCTTTGGGATCATTGAATGCATTGTTGAATTTTGAAAATATTTGAGGGTCACTGATGAGGCCTTATTAGCCGAAACTAGCTAGTCTGGCCCAGAAAACATGTATACTCCATATTTTCCAGTTCTGTGGTGTATTCCTTGCTTCCAAAGGATAACCCTTTCTAGAACATATTTATGGGGGTACACATTATTTTTCGTATTCCTGCTCCAAGACTTAGGTGTGGGTACTTGTTAGAACCGCCTCAATGAGGCGGTTCTAACGAGCATCCACAGCCTATATTTGCAGTCTAAATGAGTAAAATATTACGGGTTTTCATCAGAAAAGTAGCCATTTTGGAGAAGTGAAAAAATGCACAACGTCGCACGGGAATGTTATCGTATATGCTGCGATAGTACAAAAGTTTCTCGATTGTCTGTGTAGATGAGCAGGCCACTTTGTAATTAACTGGTGCAAACCAATCAAGGTGGGATTCATGCTGCAGCATATGGCCCGATTCACACTAAATGTTATATATATATACATTCTTTCGTGGAGACTGGTCATGATCTACGGTCATTCTCTCCCTTCCGCTGATTCAAGAAGGGCATTTGTCAGTTTCTTGCGAAAGAATGTGGACTGTACTGGTTAACCGCTTACGTATAAGCTTGCCCAGGAAAAGTGTGGATAGGTAAACTGACCTGCTCAAGAATGACCTAAATAGTGTTGACTGGGCCGTTAAACTCCAATACAAACAAACAAAGCACGACCTGTCTATGTTGGGAAATAAGGCAAATTTTGATAGTGCTCTTTAATCAAGCCGATTTTTGTCCTTTTTAAAGAAATATCTGGTTATTGGTCAGTGTTCCGTTCTTTAGAAATCTCTGTTTTTTCATAGGACGTGGGCCGCTGTAAAAGCTGGTTGGAAAACACAATAGTTGGAACACACAATAAATGAATCATAAATAGCGTTTTGAAGGTCCCTTTCGAAATAAAGGGCACATTATATTGACAGATAATTAGTGTCTGGTTTGGTCGAAAAAAGCCTTACTTGAGTTCACAGAAGAAATGATTAAACCATACACTGAAACAATAAAAGCAAATTTAATATCCCGAACTTGGTGGTTGATTCGAACTGTTCTTTACGGAACCCGGGATTTTTTTTTTATTTTATATGTTGTGCGCACAAGATAATATCTTGTGCGGACAAGATAATATCTTGTGCAAACAAGATATTATCTTGTGCGGACAACATATTATCTTGTGCGGACAAGATAATATCTTGTCCGCACAACATAATATCTTGTCCGCACAAGATATTATCTTGTGCGGACAACATATTATCTTGTGCAGACAAGATATTATGTTGTCCGCACAAGATATTAAGTTGTGCGAACAAGATATTATCTTGTGCGCACAAGATAATATCTTGTCCGCACAAGATAATATCTTGTCCGAACAAGACAATATCTTGTCCGCTCAAGATATTATCTTGTTCGCACAACATAATAAAAATAAAAAATCATGTCCCTTCCCGGGTTCCGTAGTTCTTCGATATCAGTGCAATAATTGTATACTGGTATAATTTACACCACGCAAACACGCCTATACAAATACATTGCCACCTTTATCGCCGAAAAAATGAAAATTTTATGATGAAAAAATGTGATATTTTTCTTATTTCTGCTCCAAATATAAATTGTGGGCACTCGTTAGAACCGCCTCATCGAGGCGGTTCTAACGAGTACCCACAATCTACATTTTAGAGCAGAAATAAGAAAGAAAAGGTATACCCCCCGAAACCCCAGTTTTACTATACAAAAAGTGGGGTTCAATGGGGTCAGAATTATATAGGAGTGTTTTCGTGATGGGAGAGGACAGTAACTGGCGAAGGGTTGTAAAGCCCTGTTGAATGAATTAATTCAGCGACACTAATTGCTGACTAACAACTAATCAGCATACTTCATATCATGCATTTGTTTGTTTACAAACTGCATTCAAATAGTGTAGATCCTGATCAGATGGCTTCTTCAGAATAAATCTTATCTTGATCAGATGACTTCTTCAGCAGGGATCTGGTCTGGATTTACCCTGATTGCAAAGGTAGGGGTTGACATTGTCAGTAGGGTACGGGTCAATAAAAATGATTACTAAACACAAGTGTCTTTTAGACAAGCTGTTAAACATCTTGGACACAGGTTTCAAGTTTTAAGGAAAATTGTTTTCTCAGGTTTACTCAATTGTTCAAAACTAACGATGGCGTTAATTAAAGTATACATTTGCTGACAAAATGTGAGTGACGTTTGCAAAGGTCTTAAATAATTCCTAGATCATTTTACGCGCTGGTCACTATCGAATTGGCCAAGCTAACTATACTTTGAACAACAACACCCAGGATCAAGTCGTTCAAAGTATCCCAAACTTAACGAGCTCGTTAGTGATCAAAAAGTTATTTTCTAACTTTTGGAATTCCTAATATGGTTTTTAATTTTTGCTGAAAAATGTGAGTAGCTTTTGCAATTTTGCAAAAGCTACTCACATTTTTTTTCAGCAAAAATATTAACATATTTGCCATTTTACATGATTAAAATTTTAACGATATGTTGGTAACAGAACAAGGACTTCATTTTGTAAATCATTCTCAGGCTACTCACAGGTGCCATAAAAGAAAAAAGTTTTGACATAGTGTATCAACAAAAAATAACATGGCTGCAACAAGCATCAGACTGTGTAATTATACATACATGTAGTCATAGCAACATTGTACAAGTTCAAGGCGGAGTGTACATTCTCACCCTGTGCACGGCATCGCATCAGCGTAGATGCAACATCGTTGCAACGACGTCGAGGCGACTCCGCTCAAACGTCCCGTTGGTTGGTTTTCAAACTTTCATCTGTATATGATGCCGAGGAATATTGGCCGGTCCACGGGAATAGGGCTTTCTTCTAGCATAAATCATCAGAGGCCCATACCTTTGAGAGAAAAAAAAAAATAGCCCAACGCGTTGGCAAAGCCCCAGTCCCACGATTCATGAACTGCTAAGTGCCACTCTCCCGTGTATAGGCCCACATACATATATGCACATTTACTTCATATGTTGGGTCAGATTTTAAAGGCTGATAAATAGAAATTGGGAAACAACAACAGTAATTATGAAGACAATTGGCCAGTAGGGGCTTGGGTTTATCTGTCCTGTTTACCCTTGGCCCCATCCCCCATGTCGTTAGTCTCAGTACCCTGCCCCTCTGACGGGTCTTCATCATAATAATCGTAATCCTCTAATTCTATCCTGGTATCTCCTGGGATCTCCGTAAACATTAATGGCCACATGTATTTATCAGTCTTGTCCAGGACATACTTCGTTCCTACAACAGAATGATTATATTAGTTAACCCATTTGGTACCAGAAACCCCAAAACGGCTATTTGGCAAACAGTGCAGGCCCAGATGAGACGCCGCAGAACGCGGCGTATCATCAGGGCCTACACTTTTTGCAGAAAGTCCAGACGTTTTCCAAAGCAGTTTTGAAGATACCACAACCCGTCACCCCTAAATTTAGAAATGGACTCCTCCTATATATGAGGAGGAAGAATCTATTTGGTACAAAAAGGGTTAACCCTTCTCTTGCTGAATATTCAGTTTAGCCACACCCATTTCTGACTTTGAACCAATCAGATCACTTGATGTAAGTTTTTCCTTCAAATTCATTAATTGAATGTCAAACAGTGTGGATCCAAATCAGATGGCTTCTTCAGAAGCCATCTGATCTGGATCTACACTGTTTGTCAAACAGTGTAAATCCTGATCAGATGGCTTCTTCAGAAGCCATCTGATCTGGATCTGCACTGTTTCCAAAGATAGGGGTTGTCGTGAACAGCAGGGTAAGTGTTAACTGGATCGCGTCAAACGAAAAGAGGTCTTGGAGCATGTTCGCTCAGTGAAGTCTCAACTCAGCAGTCTGATCAGAGTCTGGTTGTGCGCTGACACTCAACGTTAATTTATTCAAACTGAGAAGGCGGTGAAAGAGAAAGCATCTGTGGCGTAGTGGTTAAGCTACTGGCCTCATAAACCATGAATGTTGGGTTCGACATCCGGACTTCTCCAGACCATTCGGATGAGTAGTTTAACCCTTCTCTTGCTGAATATTCAGTTTAGCCACACCCATTTCTGACTTTGAACCAATCAGATTATTTGATGTAATTTATTCCTACAAATTCATAAATTGAATGTCAAACAGTGTAGATCCTGATCAGATGGCTTCTTCAGAAGCCATCTGATCTGGATCTACACTGTTTCCAAAGATAGGGGTTGTCGTGAACAGCATGATACGAGTTAACAAAGGTCCCGTCTACATATGACCTCCGGCGATAGTGGGACGTTAAACTAAAAACAAACACTCCCCTTTAAAATGTGGGTTTACCGGCTACATTTAGTGTTTGCTGGGCGTACAAGCACGCCACATGAAAACCTATATTCCGGGTAACCAGGTAAGACACTGGACGGACTCCTCTACTACGGAGTCTAGTAACAATCGTGAACATCACGAAAAAACATGCCTATATAATTTTGACCCTCCTTGAACCCCACTTTTATATAGTAAAACTGGGGTTTACTGGGGTTAACCTTACTTTTCTTATATCTGCTCTAAAATATAGATCGTGGGTACTCGTTAGAACCGCCTCAATGAGGCGGTTCTAACGAGTACCAACAATCTTTATTTGGAGCAAAAAGAAAAAAAAATCACAATTTTTCACCTTAAAATTTTCCTTTGTTCGTCGATAAAGTTTACAATGTATTTGTATAGGCGTGTTTTGGTAATGAATATCAGATAATTATATGTATATTTGTTTGATTTTAGGTTTAACTCCCAGTCAACACTATTTAGATCATTTTGAGATGTTGCTTTTGAGAAAATGTTTCCAGTTTTGTGGGACGTTTACCGACATCGAGATCAAATGACACCTCAATCCCTACCGCCCAATGAAATCAATAAGGTTTAATTGCATGGACGGTCCGACTCGCACCATTTTGCCTGAGCAAGCTTAGACCTAAGCAGGTTACCAGTACTCATGTGGAGTTGGTTTCAGCTCTGCGTGGAAGAAGCATATTCTATTTCTGAAAGCCCGGATGGGCGGGGGCCAAGATTATATTATGGAAACAATCGGTATTGCATTATCCAGGCAGCGGACACTAAGGATTAGATCAGACTCATCTGTAGCAGGCTTATCTGTACCTTTTCTGTTCATAAACGGCAAATGAAGGTTCCTTATGCCATGGCTCACAAGCTTCCCCAAAATAAGACAAAGTAAGGGGTGGAGGACACACCCCCATTACAGGATTTGACATTTCATGCAAATTGTATAGAGTCAAATTGTTTCCTATTTGAATAAAATATCAAATTCTGTTTTCTGGAAAACATAAGAAAATGTATTTCAAAATGCCGTGGACTGAAACAAATACCCAGCAGGCAGATCGTTCATATCCTATGTGGGCAATTAACTGACATAAAGAGAAAAAGTCGCCTTAATTCCGTTAGCAGAACCTGGCGCTATGATTCAAGGTTAAACAATCAATTGCAGCAGTATCCATAAACTTTTCTAATTGGTAACTGAAGACAAACGTTACTTCATGAATATCACGGGATAAAGATACTAATAACCCGATGGGGCATATAACTGTCCGGTGGCATCACGAAAACACGCCTTTATAATTTTGACCCCCTTGAACCCCACTTTTATATAGTAAAACTGTTGTTTCCGGGGGTATACCTTATTTTTCTTATTTCTGCTCTAAAACATAGATTGTGGGTACTCGTTAGAACCGCCTCCATGAGGCGGTTCTAACGAGTGGCCACAATCTAAATTTTGAGCAGAAATAAGAAAAATATCACAATTTTTCATCCTAAAATTTTCATTTTTTCGGCGATAAGGTGGCAATGTATTTGTATAGGCGTGTTGCGTAATGGATAGTATAAGACGAAACAAGATAGGATCATCAATGGTTGATATTCTTACCTCTCCAAACCAGTTTCAGTCCGCTCTTGGCATAAACCCATTTCACACCGGCTGCGCCTTTCTTCATACCACTCTTGACATAGAACCATTTAGCACCGACCTTAACAAGTCTGTACCCAGCCTTGGCCGCTGTTCCTATCGCACGAATAAATCGTGGGCTTCTCACAGCTGGCTGATCTAGGGAAGAATCAAAACACTAATAGTAATTGTGGGTCGACTGTCTCTGAAAGTAGGCTGAAATAATGATCCTGAACAGTTTTCGGGGACTTTGACTATTCGTTAAACACTTTCATTTTTTTTCTTTAAGCAAACAGTGTATACCCAGCTAAGACGCCGCTTACTGAGGATGCTGGTCCAGATCTACACTGAATGCCTCACGAAGCCCATAAGTCCAGTGCAGTTTTACAGTTAGCGCTGTTTACACACACCTCTCTCACACCACAGCGACAAGAATAGCATGACTATAAATAACCGTTACCTGGAACAACAACAACACCAACAACAACAATAACAACAACACTATGCCCCAACTATATGCTTTCCCTTAATCATGCATTCACTATAATACGTAAGCACCATAAAAAAACCAAAAAACCGGCTGGGTTCAAAAGTCGAAAGGCCAAAATCACATGAACATATACAGACCATATCAAAAGAGCCCTCAGCGTTTTCCAACTGACTGGCGGAGTTGTGCACACAAAATACACACCATCTTGTTGTCCAATGCCAACGTCGAAAAAGGATGAAAAAGGCGGAATTACTAAGCAAAGAGATTACCAAGGAAAAAAACATAAGAAAATGTATTTCAAAATGCCGTGGACTGAAACAAATACCCAGCAGGCAGATCGTTCATATCCTATGTGGGCAATTAACTGACATAAAGAGAAAAAGTCGCCTTAATTCCGTTAGCAGAACCTGGCGCTATGATTCAAGGTTAAACAATCAATTGCAGCAGTATCCATAAACTTTTCTAATTGGTAACTGAAGACAAACGTTACTTCATGAATATCACGGGATAAAGATACTAATAACCCGATGGGGCATATAACTGTCCGGTGGCATCACGAAAACACGCCTTTATAATTTTGACCCCCTTGAACCCCACTTTTATATAGTAAAACTGTTGTTTCCGGGGGTATACCTTATTTTTCTTATTTCTGCTCTAAAACATAGATTGTGGGTACTCGTTAGAACCGCCTCCATGAGGCGGTTCTAACGAGTGGCCACAATCTAAATTTTGAGCAGAAATAAGAAAAATATCACAATTTTTCATCCTAAAATTTTCATTTTTTCGGCGATAAGGTGGCAATGTATTTGTATAGGCGTGTTGCGTAATGGATAGTATAAGACGAAACAAGATAGGATCATCAATGGTTGATATTCTTACCTCTCCAAACCAGTTTCAGTCCGCTCTTGGCATAAACCCATTTCACACCGGCTGCGCCTTTCTTCATACCACTCTTGACATAGAACCATTTAGCACCGACCTTAACAAGTCTGTACCCAGCCTTGGCCGCTGTTCCTATCGCACGAATAAATCGTGGGCTTCTCACAGCTGGCTGATCTAGGGAAGAATCAAAACACTAATAGTAATTGTGGGTCGACTGTCTCTGAAAGTAGGCTGAAATAATGATCCTGAACAGTTTTCGGGGACTTTGACTATTCGTTAAACACTTTCATTTTTTTTCTTTAAGCAAACAGTGTATACCCAGCTAAGACGCCGCTTACTGAGGATGCTGGTCCAGATCTACACTGAATGCCTCACGAAGCCCATAAGTCCAGTGCAGTTTTACAGTTAGCGCTGTTTACACACACCTCTCTCACACCACAGCGACAAGAATAGCATGACTATAAATAACCGTTACCTGGAACAACAACAACACCAACAACAACAATAACAACAACACTATGCCCCAACTATATGCTTTCCCTTAATCATGCATTCACTATAATACGTAAGCACCATAAAAAAACCAAAAAACCGGCTGGGTTCAAAAGTCGAAAGGCCAAAATCACATGAACATATACAGACCATATCAAAAGAGCCCTCAGCGTTTTCCAACTGACTGGCGGAGTTGTGCACACAAAATACACACCATCTTGTTGTCCAATGCCAACGTCGAAAAAGGGTGAAAAAGGCGGAATTACTAAGCAAAGAGATTACCAAGGAAAAAATCACAACAATACGATCGTGGGACATACTGCATTCTTTCGTATCTCCAAAATTACTACTTTGTGATATTTTTCTTACTTGTACTCCAAACATAGGTTGTGGGGGCTCTTAAGAACAACCCCATGTTGATGGGGTTGTTCTTACGAGCCCCCACAACCTTTGTTTGGAGTACAAGTAAAAGTAAGAAAAATAATTCTAATAATTAAGCAGTTGTAATATTATTTACAATGCACAAAAAGTTGGTCTACCTGAAGGTCACTAACTCAATCAACAGACCATCACAGAATAACAATTAAATTAAAGGAAACTGAATTACAAAGCCCACAAACTTGAAGACAGCGTCTCCAAAATTGCTGAAATATTGTTGATAGGGACGTAAAACCTACTATAAAGCAAACAACCATACATTGAATATTCTCAACAGAAGCACATTGTGTACTCTCGGACGACCAGTAAAAAGACATATGTAACATAAACTACACAATGTGCTACGCAGACAGGACTGTGATTGTGTCGGTAGGGCAAAGGAGGGCGAACCTTGTGTAAGGTGCAGATTACTGCTCTACAAATCTTGCTTAGGAAAAGTGAGGATAGATGAACTGACCGGCTCCACATGACTTAAGGGGAATGGATACACCTTAAGGGGCGGCAACTCCTGCAAAATTATTTTGTCTCCCATGTCAATAGGGGTTAACTCTTAAAGGAAAGAATTTCCTCCTGAGAAACAAATTCTTTCCTGTAAGAGTAGACCCCGTTTGCAGTGGGACAGGGCTTATAGAAAAGCGAACGGGCAGTCCTGAAATTTGTCTCCCTTTAAAAAATGGCGGAAAAATTTACCAGGTTGTCCAATTACCTTCAAATAGTGTAAGAAAACATCCAATCAAATAAACAAACCTGTTCGATGCTTATGATAGGATGACTGACTTGATTCTGTCTCTGGGTCCATTAATATTGTCGAGATGCTGCAAATAGCCACCAGCAGAAGAACTACAGTCTGTGCCATCTTTCTTTCGTCCTTGACCTAGGATAGTATGAGAGGTTTCTAGATAAAATGTGTATTAGTCAACACATTTAACAGGTACACAGATTGCCTAAAGACGATTTCATGAGGGACCTTTTTTCAAAGCAGCGTCAGCAAAACAAGTACTTGAAGGTCAAGAATACGTATAGAGGACATTTAATTTTTTCGGTGTTTTTGTTTGATTTGAGGTTTAACGTCCCCGTCAACACTGTAAAGGTCATTTTGAGACATTGCTTCCAATTTTGTGGGACTTTTACCCGACATTGAGATGAAATGACATCTCAAGCCCTGTCGCCCAATGAAACCAATAGGGTTTATTAGCATGGACGGTCCGCCTCGCACCGCGGTTCCTGGACAGGCTCAGATCTTCTAAGCGGTTTACCAGAACTAATGTGCGGGCCGGATTCAGCTCTGCGTCGAAGCATCATGCAGCCCATATATTTCTTCAAGCCCCTTTGGGCGGGGGCGCAAATTTTTTCGGTGTACACAGGGATCTCAAATGAAATTATATTATACACTGCACGTTCATGATGATGATTGCTACGACCGGCTTGTACTGAGTCGTGTTGAACCATTATTATTATTATTATTATTATTCACTTATAGACTGCAGTTTATTGTGTCAAGTTCAGTTATTTCAGAATTTAATGTATAAAATCGTTTAAGCTTCCACAAACAGTAAATGTCCTAATGAGACACCAAGTTCTGCGGAGTCTGTTCTGGGTCTGCATTTTTGCTTGTGATCCGTTTCTGGCGTTTTCCTTATTTAATGGGTGAAATTCGCCCTTCCGGGTATTGAATGAACACGCAATCTGTCGCCCAATGTGTCATTTTCCGAATTCCGTCATATTTTTTTTTTATTTTCATAAAAGCTTACTATATTCAGGTTATTCATGTAATTCGAATCAAGCCAAATAAAGTTTGGCAAGTTCAAAACTATAGAACAGTTTGTACGTCAATGGCTCGAACACCGATTGTTCGTTCACTTTGGCTGATTTGAACCCGTTCTTAAGACCCTAGGGAACTTCTCTACATGAGAAATAGTGAAAAAAAAACTAAGGATAGTTTCGTCTATTATCTCGCAAATGTATGCTGTGTGTACTCATTAGAATCGCCTCAATGAGGGGATTCTTTCAAGTACACACGACATACATTTAAATTATAGAATACTGAAAAGAAGTCCAAAATTAACCCCATTATTCCTTCTGGAAGTTACCCTCAGTGTCGTGACAAAATAACTGAAATTAAATACATCTTAGTATCATTCTTAAATCACACCTGGTAATCTCGGAAGAGGTATCCAAATAGTTGTTCAAAAAACTTAACCGAAAGGTAATACAAAACAAAAACAAGCTTGGCACATTCTCATGCTTATGTTCGCAATTGTCTTATCCCGTAGGTCATTGCCAGTTGTTCCCGTATAGCGCTTATTTGCATAACTTCCAATGTGTTAATGATTCCAAAATAGATAGAGTAAACGTAAGGACAATGCTGTATACCCCCGTGAACCCCCACATAAAATGGCTCTGTCTCTGGTCATGCCCATCGGGGTCTAACTGTTGGTTTTCTTTTGCGCCAGCATTTCAGTGTTTTTGTCGGAGATGTTGCAAAGTAGAAGTAAAACAAAGATCAGGAATCGATACAATTAACTTACTCCACCCATCAAAGACACCAAAGGGAAAGAAACACTAACATTAAGCGACCAGACCATAATGGAAACCTAAACAAAGGAAGACCATAAGGACAGTTACTTTCCCACAAAATGGCCTTATGGCCATCCAAAATAAAAAGACACAAGTGATACACACAGTAAGTAACAAACAAAAACATAAACAAATCACCACAGAAGAACAGCCTTGGAACGGTCAGTGGAAAGATTTCCACTGGGGGGCTTAAATCGATTTTACGTGGCCACAATCCTCGCCCTTACTTCCGTCGCGATTTAGACAAATAATTTGTTCAGCCCGCACTTAGGCCTCCTAACTCATCAGTGCAACATCTCCGTGAACACAAATAATCAAACAACCACAGAGGTGAGACAACGGTGAGGACTCGACAGCAAGAAACCACTGAAATGCTAGAGCAAAAGAAAACCAACAGTTAGACTCCGATGGGCCCGACCAGAGACAGAGCACCAGGCACCAACCAACATCACATTGAATTAGATCTCTCTAATTCTCAATAAGCCTTTACGTTGGAACCGTCATAGAATCTGAGGCCTAACCCATCGGCGTGCAATTAAAGAGGGAAGCAAAGTTGCCAACCGTGATAGGATTAACTACCATGCATGCAGTCTGTCGTATAACATCCATGTTGTACCCAATCTTTTTATATCGAAGAATGATTTTACGAAATTGGGTGCTGAAGTCATTGCTGTTATATATTTTTCTGACTTTATATACTAAGTCACCATAAAATTCGGGTTCCGATAGACCAATATTGAATTTTTAAATTAAATCAAAATGGCGTCTATAAAATTTTGAAAAGGCTTTGCGTAGTTTATGGTACCGATAACCTTGATAAAGAAGTTTAGCCGTTAATAATTTATTACGAGTGTTCATGCGGACTGAACAAATTATTTGCCAAATCGAGACGGAAGTTAAGGTGATGATTGCGGCTGCGTAAATCGATTTAACCACCCGGCCGACCAGTGAAATTCTTTCACTGACCATTCTAAGGCGGTTCAACTGTCGCGGTTTATTTTTGATATAGTTCGTCTAAGAATGTGTCTTGTGTGTGTGTGTGTGTTTTTTGATAACCAATTCGCCATTTTGTGGGAAAGTAACTGTCCCTTTGGCTTTCCGCTATTAATGTTTCCCGTTACTTCATGTTAGAGTTTCTTTCCCTTTATGTTTTTTAAGGAATCGATGTTTACTTTATGTTTTCCTAAGGAGTCGATACAATTAATCCAAAGCGCACATCGGGGACACCAAAGGGAAAGAAACACAAACGTGAAACAACAGACCCTAATGGAAACATCAATAGCGGAAAGCCAAAAGGACAGGTACTTTCCCACAAAATGGCCAATAGGCTATCCAAAATAAAATAATATAAGCGATACATAAACCCAAACACAAACCTATAAAAAAAAACACCGCGGCAGAAGAACCGTCTTGGAACAAATTCCACTGGGGATGGGGGGTGGGGCTTAAATCGATTCAAGTTACGTGGCCACAATTCCCTTACTTACAAAAGAACGACCGCCTTAGGACGGTGAGTAGTAAAACTACTGGGAAGGGGGAGGGGGGGGGGGGCTTCAACTCCGGAGTTTATGAAATTTCAACCCTCGCTCTCAGTTCCAGTACAGTATCAAACAAAATAACAATTACAAATTGATCCGCATGGAGGTTTTCTAGCTCAACAGTGAGTCATTATAAAATGCATGGTAAAACAACGGTTATGTCTAGATTAACATTATCATGAATCAGGGTTGAGGACTCCACAACAATCCGACGTCAGAGCAGAAGAAAACCACCAAATAGTTCACGGAGGGTCGAACCCAGGAAATATCCGGCTCCACCCTTCCCGAATTCAGAGGATTTAGGGTGGGACCGTCATCAAAGAGTCCGGAATCCGGCCCACCCCCGTCCAACCAAAGAGCTAAGCAAATGTGTCCACTGTAAAAGGGTCGACAACCAAACACACGGTCTGTCGCATAACGTCCACTTTATAAACACTTTTCTTGTATTTATCACAATTTTTCTGAACTGACGAGAAAAATTATCACTACCTAGTATACTTCTGAAATTGTAAACTAAATCCCCATAAAACTCAGCAGGTTTCGACAGTTGCAGTAGTGTCTTCAAAGAAAGGCCATATTTAAAAACAATGTCGTAATATCGACGATAAAATTTTGAAAACATTTTGCGCAGTTTATGATACCGATAGCCTTAATGCGGACCCAACCAAGTATTTGTCTAAACCAAAATAGAAACAAGGGCGATGATTATGGTCATGTGTAATCGATATAAGCCCCCACCCTCCCCAGCGAAATACTTTTTTGCTGATCGTTCCAATGCGGTTATTCTGTCGTGGTTTATTATTTGTTTTAATTTATCCTTGCGTGTGTGTGTTGCTCATATTTTATTTTGGATAGCCCTTTGGCTATTTTGTGAGAAAGTAACTGTCCTTGCGGTTATCAGGTAGTGTTGGTTTCATTAGGGTTAATGTGGTAAAATGCTTTCGTTTGTGGGTTCGAAAATTGCATTTGTCTTATTCAATTGTCTTTTTTCTTATTTCTGCTTTAAGCAAAGATTGTGAGTACTCTTTAAAATATACAACCCTCTCAAGTATAATTATGTTACATCAAGAAAACACGCCTATATAAATTTGAACCCCTTAAACCCCACTTTTATATAGTAAAACTGGGGTTTGCAGGGGTTTACCTTATTATGTCTCCCCCGAAAAATTTTTTTTCGGAGAGACATATTGTTTTTCCCCCAGGCGGAGAGACATATTGATTTTCCCCCAGGCGTCTGTCCGTCTGTCTTGCCCCCGCGCATAGGGGCTTGAAGAAATATATGGGCTGCATGATGCTTCCACGCAGAGCTGAATCCGGCCCGCACACTAGTACTGGTAAACCGCTAAGAGGATCTAAGCCTGTCCAGGAACCGCGGTGCGAGGTGGACCGTCCATGCTAGTAAACCCTATTGGTTTTATTGGGCGACAGGGCTTGAGATGTCATTTCATCTCAATGTCGGGTAAAAGTCCCACAAAATTGGAAGCAACGTCTCCAAAATGACCTTTACAGTGTTGACGGGGACGTTAAACATCAAATCGAACAAACAAAAACTGTCGGTCTGTCACACATTCGTGTCCGCTCTTTAACTTGAAAACCGTTCAAGCTATCTTCACGAAACTTCTTATATATATTAATCAATTTGAGACGACGTGCAGTGCGCAAGAACTATAACTCTCGCATTTATACTTTTTGAGTTATCTTCCTTGGAAGTTTGACGGTATGTATGTATGGGCAAATCGTGTCTTGTCAATAATTTTCTTATTTTGAGATTGATTTTGAAATTACTTGGCAGAAATGTTAACCACCATGAGACGATGTGTTGCGCGCATTACGCGGGACGGTACCTCAAAGGTCAAGATCATACTTAGAGGTCAAAGGTAAAAAAGGGTCATTTTTTCGTGTTTGGTCAATAACTTTCTTATTTTTACATGGATTTTGAAATTACTTGGCAGAAATGTTTACCACCATGTGCCGACATATTGCGTGCATGACCCAGGTTGTTACCTCAAAGGTCAAGGTCATACTTAGAGGTCAAAGGTAAAAAGGGCATTTTTTGGTGTTTTGTCAATAACGTTCTTATTTTTAGATAGAATTTGAAATTACTTGGCAGCAATACTAACTATCATGAGACGATGTGTTGCACGCATTATACAGGTTGGTACCTAAAAGGTCAAGGTCATACATAGAGGTCAAAGGTCAAAAAAGGGGCCCTTTTTCGTGTTTGGTTAATAACTTTCTTTTTTTCAGATGAATTTTGAATTTGCTTGGCAGAAATGTTAACCACCATGAGTCAATGTGTTGCGCGCATGGCCCAGTTGTGTATCTCAAAGGTCAAGGTCACACTTAGAGATCAATGGTAAAAAAGCGGCCTTTTCTCGTGTTTGGTCAATAACTTTCTTATTTGTAGATGGATTTTGAAATTACTTGGCAGAAATGTTAACCACAATGAGATGACGTGTCTCTTGCATCACCCATATTGGTACCTCAAAGGTCAAGGTCATACTAAGAGGTCAAAGGTAAAAAATTCCCATCGGAAGAGATGGCAAATCCCCCGACCAAAAGCCAACATGACCTTCAGAAGATTGTTCACCAACAGAAAGTGCACCAGAATTAAATCAGCAATATATCACAAAAGTATTGCAGTTCTGACCATCACAAGATTATACTGTCAGGGGAGATAACTAAAAAACCAGGGCACTCAGATGTGGTTCTTGCGCAAGACATGCTTGCTTAAGCTCATGTATTTCTGTACAAAGTACCAACAACATGTCTTAAAAGGTATTGGAGATATGGTGATCACAAGCTGGTCATACTGTAATATTGGAAGGGTAGATAACTCAAATACCACAGCACCAACAGTTGTGGTTCTTGCACATGACATCCCTTCTGTAAATTGTATACAATTGTGCTAAGTTCCTTCAATATATCTCAAAGGGTGTTGGAGTTATGGCCATCACAAGGTTATATTGCCAGGGGAGATAACTAAAAAACCAGAGCATCCAGAGTTTTAATTCTTGAGCATGACACACCTGCTTAACCTCATGTGCATCTGCATCAAGTACAACCAATATGTCTCAAAGGGTATTGGAGGTACGATGATCACAAGGTTGTCATACTGTTATATTGGAAGGGGAGATAACTCAAATATCATAGCACCCAGAGTTGTGGTTCTTAGGCATGAAGCGCCGTCTCAACGTTGCATACAATTGTGCTAAGTACCATCAATATATCTCAAAGGGTATTGGAGTTATGACCATCACAGATTATATTGTCAGGGGAGATAATTAAAAAACCAGGGCACCCAGAGTTGAGGTTCTTGCACGTGACACACCTGCTTTACCTCATGTACAACTTTGTTTGTGAATAACTTGGTAGGTGATGTAAAGGCAAATCCCAGAGACTTCTACAGATATATTAATGGCCAGAAGAAAGACAGGCAAGGTATTCCGCCCCTTAATAAAAGAGGAGGGGACGGGGTTGCTGAATCCGACTCTGAAAGGGCAGAGGAACTAGTTGGTCAATTCAATGATGCGTTTAATAAAACTGAGTTCACGGAGGTTCCATTGACTGGAAGATCGGCCCCATTCATGAATAATATTGTTGTGACAGCTGCAGGAGTGACCAAATTACTTCAAGGCTTAAACCCCAGTAAGGCCTTAGGACCTGATGAGCTTCATCCTAGAGTCCTGAAGGAACTAGCAAATGAGTTGGGTCCAGTTTTCGCACATTTGTTTCAACAGTCTCTTGATACGGGTGAAATCCCCAAAGAATGGCTCTTAGCAAACACCTGTTCACTCTTCAAAAAAGGAGATAGGGCTCTTGCCCGTAATTATCGCCCTGTGTCTCTGACTTGTGTTCTGTGTAAATTGCTGGAACATATAGTCTGCTCGAACATCATGGCCCACTTGGACGAACACAAACTTTTGTCAGACAGACAACATGCATTTAGGAAAAGGCACAGTTGTGAAACTCAGCTAAGCACAGTTATTAATGACTGGGCAAAAATCTGGGACACATTGCACGACCCGCAGAAAAAGCAACCGACTGAAGTCGGTTTTTTTCTAAGAGTGCCCTAAAATCACCGTGTCATTCTGTCATTCTGTCAATCTGTCAGTCTGTCAGTCTGTCATTCTGTCTGTCCGTCCGTAACCCGTTTGTGAAAATTGGTGATAGTGACTTAACCGCTTGGAATATTTAAACAATTTTTGGCATACTGATAGATATCAATGAGATCTAACCAATGAACTTACAAAATATTACATTCCATTTAGTATAGCCTCGCCGAGGCGAAAAATGTGAAAATTTTTGAACATTTTTGTACTGCTTCTCCTCGGAAACCGTTGGGCCGATTGAAGTCAAATTTCATATGGAGCCTCTATGGGATGGGGGACACCATAATTTGCTTATGGGGTCAAGGTCACATGACAAAAATGGCCGCCAAGCCATATATGGTTTGTCTGTCTGTCCGTCCGTAACCCGTTTGTGAAAATTGGTGATAGTGACTTAACCGCTTGGAATATTTAAACAATTTTTGGCATACTGATAGATATCAATGAGATCTAACCAATGAACTTGCGAAATATTACATTCCATTTAGTATAGCCTCGCCGAGGCGAAAAATGTGAAAATTTTCGAACAGCTTCTCCTCGGAAACCGTTGGGCCGATTGATGTCAAATTTCATATGGAGCCTCTATGGGATAGGGAAACCAAAATTTGCTCATGGGGTCCAGGTCACATGACCAAAATGGCCGCCAAGCCATATATGGTAAAAACCCTTCAAAAATAGTCTTCTCCAGAACCACTGGGCAGATTTCCACGAAACTTGATAAATAGCATCTGGGATGTAGGCCTATCATAAATTGCTAAAATGGTGACCCTGGGTTGACCTTGACCTTCTTTGGGTCCGTCCGTAACCCGTTTGTGAAAATTGGTGATAGTGACTTAACCGCTTGGAATATTTAAACAATTTTTGGCATACTGATAGATATCAATGAGATCTAACCAATGAACTTACGAAATATTACATTCCATTTAGTATAGCCTCGCCGAAGCGAAAAATGTGAAATTTTTCGAACATTTTTGAACTGCTTCTCCTCGGAAACCGTTGGGCCGATTGAAGTCAAATTCATATGGAGCCTCTATGGGATGGGGGAAACCAAAATTTGCTCATGGGGTCAAGGTCACATGACCAAAATGGCCGCCAAGCCATATATGGTTTGTCTGTCTGTCCGTCTGTAACCCGTTTGTGAAAATTGGTGATAGTGACTTAACCGCTTGGAATATTTAAACAATTTTTGGCATACTGATAGATATCAATGAGATCTAACCAATGAACTTGCGAAATATTACATTCCATTTAGTATAGCTTCGCCGAGGCGAAAAATTTTCGAACTGCTTCTCCTCGGAAACCGTTGGGCCGATTGAAATCAAATTTCATATGGAGCCTCTATGGGATGGGGGAAACCAAAAATTGCTCATGGGGTCCAGGACACATGACCAAAATGGCCGCCAAGCCATATATGGTCTGTCTATCTGTCCGTCCGTAACCTGTTTGTGAAAATTGGTGATAGTGACTTAACCGCTTGGAATATTTAAACAATTTTTGGCATACTGATAAATATCAATGAGATCTTATCAATGAACTTGCGAAATATTACATTCCATTTAGTACAGCCTCGCCGAGGCGAAAAATGTGAAAATTTTCGAACTGCTTCTCCTCGGAAATCGTTGGGCCGATTGAAGTAAAATTTTATGTGGAGCCTCTACGGGATGGGGGAAACCAAAATTTCCTCATGGGGTCCAGGTCACATGACCAAAATGGCCGCCAAGCAATATTTGGTAAAAACCCTTCAAAAATAGTCTTCTCCAGAACCACTGTGCAGATTTCCACGAAACTTGATAAATAGCATCTGGAACGTAGGCCCATCATAAATTGCTAAAATGGTGACCCTGGGTTGACCTTGACCTTCTTTGTGCCTAGGTCAAACTTTGACACATATGCTTTTGTGTTGGATTTTATCCTGCAAATGATTCAGAATACAGTACTAAAGTATAAGATATATTTTTGCTCCTTACGATAAGGCGCATTTATTGGGGGAACCGTTTTATGTCCAGGTCACATGACCAAAATGGCCGCCATACCCATATATGGTAACACTCATAAAGCTAAAAGCATCCGGCGGGTCGTGCACTTCAGCTGAAGCACTGGTTTATTCTAGACTTTGAGAAGGCTTTTGACACCCCTCCTCATGAACTACTTAAATCTAAGTTATTTGGTTATGGAATTGGGGGAAAGACCCTCAAATGGATAGATTCCTTTCTTTGCTACAGAAAACAGCGGGTTGTTGTTAATGGTGAATCTTCGGAGTGGGCTCCAGTTTTGTCTGGTGTCCCGCAAGGGACCGTTCTTGGTCCACTTTTGTTCTCCCTGTACATCAATGATATTTCCACTGACATTGACTCAGAAATAAGACTGTTCGCAGATGACTGTGTTTGTTACCGGGAAATTAGAGATACAGATGACTCATTGAAACTTCAGGCTGACATAGATAGATTAGGATGTTGGGCACGTAAATGGGGCATGAGATTTCAGCCAGTTAAATGCAATATTATGCAGATAACTAGGAAGAGGTCTAATAAATTTGAGGCCTCTTACACCTTAGAGGGAACGGTCCTCGAGAATGTGGACTCCATTAAATACCTTGAAGTGACAATCTCACACAACTTGAGATGGAATACTCATATTAGCAACATGTGTACTAAGGCAAATAGAACGCTTGGTTTCCTGAGGAGAAATCTTCATCAGTGCCCTCAGGATGTAAAAGAGGCAGCATATAAAGGTCTTGTTCGCCCAATCTTGGAATATGGTAGTTGTATCTGGGACCCCAGTGGAGTGGTCCTTAACGATGAAATTGAGAAAGTTCAGAATAGAGCTGCTAGATTTGTAACAGGAAATTACTGCTTTGAAACTGGGAGCATGACTGGAATACTTGGAAAATTAAAATGGGAGTCTCTCAAGAAAAGGAGAAAAGACAGTAGGCTAATCCTTTTATACAAAGGTCTAAAGGGTGCTGCCAGCATTCCAACAGATGACCTTGTTCCCCCAGCTAGACACTGTAGAAATCACCATTCTTGGCGTTTCAGACCCTTAGCGCAAGAACTGACATTTATAAAGAGTCGTATTCCCCAGAACCATTAGAGATTGGAATGCCCTTCCCGATTCGATTATTTTGACAGCAGAAGGTGCTGATGATTGTGTAGCTAAATTTACCTCTTTGGTTAGAGCTAGGGACTAACTTCCCACATCACAGGTCCTGGTGTATGAATGTCATTTGACGTGTCACCAGTAACAATTCTGATTCTGATTCTGACCAAGTATCATCAATAAATCTCAAAGAGTGTTGGAGATGTGGCCATCACAAGGTAGTGATTCTATATTATTGGAAGGGGAGATAACTAAAAAACCATGGCACCCAGAGTTGTGGTTCTTGTGCATGACACACCGTCTCGGCCTTGTGAACAACTGTGACAGGTATCATCAATATATCTTAAAGGGTATTGGAATTATGGCCATCACAAGGTTGTCACTCTATTTTATTGGAAGGGGAGATAACTCCAAAACCATGGCAACCAGAGTTGTGGTTCTGGTGCATGACATGCCGTCTCAGCCTTGTGAACAACTGTGCCAGGTACCATGAATATATCTCAAAGGGTATTGGAGTTATGGCCATCACAAAGTAGTCATTTTATTTTATTAAAAAGGGAGATAACTAAAAAGTATGGCATCCAGAGTTCTGGTTCTTGCGCATGACACGCCATCTAGCCTTGTGAACAAGTGTGCCAAGAACCATCAATGAATCTGAAAGGGTATAGGAATTATGGCCATAACAATGTTGTCACTCTATTTTATTGGAAGGGGAAACAACTCCAAAAACCATGGCAACCAGAGTTGTGGTTCTTGTGCATGACACGCCGTCTCAGCCTTGTGAACAACGATGCCAGGTACCATCAATATATCTCAAATGGTATCGGAGTTATGACCATCACAAAGTAGCCATTCTATTTTATTAAAAGGGGAGATAACTAAAAAAGTATGGCATCCAGAGTTCTGCTTCTTGTGCATGAAACGCCGTCTCGGCCTTGTGAACAATTGTGCCAAGAATCATCAATGAATCTCAAAGGGTATAAGAGTTACGGCCATCACAAGGTTGCGTCTACGGACGGACGGACGGACGGACGGACGGACGGGCGTTCTCACGGATGTATACTTATGTGGCTATTTTTGGCAGGATCGATACTTATGTGGCTACTTTTAGCCACAGAAAAGAAGTATTTTCGGTGTCTAACGGAATAAATCCCATAGACTTACATTGATTCTGTCCATTTACATAGTCACCTAACTATACATTTGTTGGTGCGGACAGACCGACGGACGCCAGGCTGATCGCTACATCCCCCGAACCTATTCGGTCGGGTGATAAAAAGGGGCCTTTTTTAGTGTTCAGTCAATTACTTTCTTATTCCTGGATAGATTGTAAAATTACTTGGCAGAAATGTTAACCATCAGGAGACGATGTGTTGCACGCTAGACCCAGGTCGGTACCTCCAAGGTCAAGGTCATACTAAGAGGCCAAAGGTAAAAAAAAGTCTTGTTTGTGTTTAGTCAATAACTTTTTTTTATTTCTGTGTGGACTTTTTAAGGTAACCATGCAGAAATGTTCACCTTCATTAGATGATGAGTCGTGTGCAAGACAAAGGTCCATACCTCCAAAGTCAAGGTCGTACATAAAGGTCAAAGGTTAAAATGGGGCCTTTTTGTGTACAGTCAATAACTTTCTTATTCTTTGATGGATTATGAAATTACTTGGCATAAATGTTAACCATCATGAGACGATGTGTTGTACCTCAAAGGTCAAGGCTATACTGAGTCAAAGGTAAAAAAGGGCTTTTTGTGTACGGTCAATAACTTTCTTATTTCTCTATGAACGTTTTAAAGTTACTTTGCAGCAATGTTCATCTTCATTAGATGATGTGTTGCACACAAGACCCAGGTCAATACCTCCTATGTCAAGGTCATTCTTAGAGGTCAAAAAGGGGGAGACATATGTGATTTTGTAGAAAAACAATACTAGTTTTTCTTATTTCTGCCATAAACATAGGTTGTGGTTACTCGTTAGAACCGCCTCGTCGAGGCGGTTCTAACGGTTATCCACGATCTATGTTTTGAGCAGAAATAAGAAATATCGAATTTTTTCATTTTAAAATTTACGTTTGTTTCGGTGGTAAAATTTAAAATGTATTTGTAAAGGCGTGTGTTTGTAATGATATCATGTGTAATGCATCTTTTCACAGTTTCAAAATGATCAGTGTAAAGCTGTAATTGGAGATTGCTTCATAAAGTTCCCATTGAGTACCCCGAAAAAGGAAATAAATATGAGAACATGACTGAAAATATGCAAGCTAAACACATGCAAGTGTATCAGTTTTCTTTGTAGTTCTAAACCGATTATAGGAGGTTTCTCAAAGTACCCACTCCCATCACGCTAACACATCCGTGCGACATTGTGCATGTTTCACATCTCCAAAAGAGCTCCTTTTCTGATGAAAATCCGTGATATTTTTCTTATAATTACTGCAAACAAAGGTCGTGGGTGCTCGTTAGAACCGCCTCATTGAGGCGGTTCTAACGGGCACCCACGACCGATGCCTTAGAGTAAAAATGAGAAAAATAATGTATACCGCCGTAAACCCCAGTTTTCTCTATATGAAGTGGGGCATAGGGGAGTCTTCATTTCACGGACTAGTCCAAGTGATGCTAAAGCGTCGTGGAATGGTGGTATGCCGGAAGGCTAGAATGACAAACAAGGCAAATCCAACCTGCCCCCACTTTTTCACAGCGGGTCTATAATAAAAACCAGTCTGTTGTTTTCAAACTTGATTGCAGCATTGACAGATAATGGTTTTGGCGCCATGTTCTTGTTCTTGTTCTTGTATAGTTTCTGCCTTTGTAGACACACCTGGTTAACATTAACCAGTAAAAATCTTCTAGAGTAAAAGTTTATATAAACACTTTGGTATTTACAGTTAAGAGCCACAGTATGCTCGTAAAACAGTTTATCCACCACCATCCATGTATATATGTATTGAAATATGTATACACTGTATTCTAAAATACTGTCTTTTGCTTTAAAATTCTCCGATCACTACTCAATCAGCTGACTGAAAGTCCAGTTTAAATGTGTTTTGTAGGGCCGTGTTCCTTGCGTTTAGACTTCGGTAATAGTTCAAGTTTATGGTATCTCGTCGAGTGCAAAATATACACAAGGCGCCGACTAAGAAAGTGGAGTAATTCTATCAGAGTCTTGAGTTTGTCATCAGCAATTACACAATTGTTCTGTATGACACTGGGATCTATCACTAACTGTTCAGTACTAAAGTCGGCCGCCAAAGGATAGTAGTCTAGTAGTTCTCCACGTATATTAAAAAAGTCTCTCAATATAGGTTTTCTAACAGGTTCAAGTTCAGCACAGCCAAGTAAGAAATGTTTAATGGTTTCATTGTCCATTTTACATAGTTGACAAGTAGGATCAACTTCATTTTGGTTAAATTTGCTCTGTTACTTAAGAAATAGATCAGCTCTAACTGTGATTTACGCGCGCGTGATTTGTCTACTTACAACTGACCGACAAACTGTGATTTATTACTCAATAAATCACAGACTAGAGCTGATCTATTTCGATTCTAACACGCTGAAAATCGGCAATAATGATGTTGTTGCCTTCAAATTCTCCCAACTTTTCGCCATTGTTAGAACAAATCCCGCTAAAATTATCGACTGAAACACATCCATTTATATCCTTTTCTAACGTTTTCGATGCGAGAAAATGACGTTACACCGTCCAACGTCAAGGAAATCGACTAGTGACGTCATAAATTGGAAGTTTCTAATGACGTCACTCGTCACGCTCTTCCTTGCCGTGATTTGTTGTAGAATAAAACACAGTTATTTTCCATTGCATATATAGGAGACCGGTGTTAGAATTTGTAATATATAAGTCCCGGTCAGTATTTTATTTTTCACTGGGATTCTGTAGATGTCACGATTACTGTAATTATACGGCTTCACAGCAGGATGACATTTTCCAACAGTAAAATCTTTGACATATATCGGAGTGATGAATACAACCCTGACGGTGACACTATTTTGTCAGTCCAGTATTTAGTCACAGCACCATTGGACTGTTTCTTCCATTGGAATTTCCCGATTGGATGTTTCAATAGTTCTTCCGCAGTTGGTAAATCATACATAAGTTAAAGTTTTTTCACGGCTACGAACCAACTGTGACTTCTAAATGATTTTATTTCTAACTGTCTCTTAGCGAGGTGATATTCAATAGCAGCATCTGACAATCTTGTAATATTTCCAAATAAGCTGAACATTTTCTTGTGTATAATAGCATCAGAAGGTAATAGTCCAGATAAGAGATAAACCGTAGGATCTGCAGTTGTAGATGGAATTGATAATATCTGTTTCAGCAGTTTTTTATATTGAATTTCTAGAGTCGATGATGCTTTTCCGGTAGGGACTATAAGAATCTTATATGGGTGTGAGGGGTGGATTGAAAAATCCGTCCCGAGGGACACTGTCCGGCATCACGAGGCTTGCCGAGTGATGCCGGACAGTGATCCCGAGGGACGGATTTTTCCATTCACCCCTCACACCCATATTGGATTCTTTTTCTTGCATACCTTCAATTTCTAGTGCGAATTTTAATGCTGCTGTCACTTCGGTTACCGACGTCCGCCATTTTGTGATGACACAACAGGAATGTTTAGTGACGTCACGCATGACGACGCCGCGCGTGAGGTTGTAATCAACCAGTGCATTTATCAAACACGCAATTATATTCGATTTGGGGTCGGAACACCAGGGTCAGCACATAAATTTCTATCCCAGGGTAAAATCACGGATTTCCTTGTCTGGTGTGCAAGAAAATCACTTCCAACCCGTAGAACAGGACAGGAAATACGTAGGTTTGTAACAGTGATATGGCTGTTTTAGGATCAAGTCTATTTTCTCCATGGAGTCCAGAACCCATTAGACTGTACATTGTTCTTTTCGCTTTCTGGATATTAGTTTCCACATTGAGCATTTCTTGGTTAGAGTTTGTACGAAGGATCCCCATGTGAGTAGTGCTATGGACCACGGGCATGTTTTTTGAACCTAATATCCAAGATTCATTTTCTGGGTAGTCTTTGACACTGTCCAGTTGCATAACGACACTTTTCACCTCTTGCAGAATATAGCCATCCATTCGACTGGCATCGTCACTCATGTTTTTCAGAGACTGTCGACCGCTTGCAGTTTTATTCAGAAATGTCATGTCATCTGCACATGTTGGGGCTTGTATGCCAATATCCCCGATAAACGCTCCCTTTCCCGAGTTGTCAATTCTGTGTAGCAGACCATCATCGTAAACCTTGAAGAGGTCTGCACTTAAGACACCTCCCTGACGTACTCCTTGTTGATTCACGAAGGGTTTAGACAACTGTCCTTGCCATTTTACTGACGTTTGTGAGTTATGATGAAGACTGTCTTTAACTAGCAATTCATGGCCAGTGACACTGTAGTTGTATAACTTTCTCATAAGATTTGGATGAACGACCACATCAAACGCGGATTTAACATCCATAAATGCTACATAAGTTTTTTTTTATGTCTTTGTTGTTTCTATAAAACTCTTCAACCAAAAGTGCGCAGTTCATAGGGGAGGAATTTTCTGTAAATGTTTTTTCGAATATGAAATAAAATAGACTGTGCTGCCAAGTGTTGATATTTTGAAGGACAAACATCGCAAAACATTGACATAAATCTTACCTTTTCCCCTAAAACCAATGACTCTGGTTCCTGTTTCACGTCTGTCGGATTTTGTTACAATACGACATTAAAACTTAACACTTTCACCCCTGAGTTTCTGAACTGGAATATTCCATCTTTGAATTTAGACGAGTCCATTTTTGTAAAAAGGGTGTATTCTCAAAATCTCAAACAGGATAGCAAATAGTATAGATCCTGATGAGATGGCTTATTTGAGCCGTCTCGTCAGGGTTTACGCTGTTAGTAAATTAATGTTTACCTGGCTGCTGGGTTGAAAGGGTTATATAAAGTGCAGAATGTGGAATAACTCTTTTCGTATATCCGTTATGGGTTCGATTACAGCGTCAATATCAATTACCGGTAATGTAAACTGAACTTGTTCAATGATAAAGCGGGTTGAAGATCAGAAATCCGTCCATTTTGTGTGTGATATTAATGGCCACGCAAGTCCTTGTGCTTCAGACAGTAAACGTTTAGACTGGGAAGGGTTATTGGAGACCTAAATAACTTTTCTGACTCGGTTCAAAAGGTAAGCGCCGGAATAAATGTAAAAGGGAGTCGGATATAATGGGTAGATTATGTTTTCTGACATTTTACACAGCATCACGAAAAAAACGCCTATATAATTTTGACCCCCTGAACCCCTCTTTTATATAGTAAAACCCGGGTTTGCAAGGGTCATCCTTATTTTTCTTATTTCTGCTCTAAAATATAGATTGTGCGAACTCGTTAGAACCGCCTCATCGAGTACCCAAATTTTATATTTTAAGCAGATTTTAGAGCAGAAATAAGAAAAAAAAAATCACAATTTTTCAACTTAAATTTTTTATTTTTCGGTGGTTAAGTTTACAATGTATTTGTATAGGCGTGTTTTCTTAACGGGCAGACAACTTCTGCTTTTCTGTAAACGCAGGCCCTCTGATGAAGGGGTTTGCTACTGAAAAGTAGATTCGTTCCTTCTAGGTTTAACCGTTATTGACGTGGGGGTTGCCTACCTTTATTTTTCCCTTTAAAACGATTGTCTTTATCCGAGTACCATAGTGCTTTTATATGTTTTTGTTATTTTTTCTTATTTATTCTCCAAACGCACGTAGCGGGTGCTCGTTTCGTTCGTTGAGGCGGTTCTAACGGGCACTGACAACTTATGTTAAAGAATAATCTCTAAAACCCCAGCTTTCTCTATACAAGAGAAATGGGAATACCTTCGGGGGAGGCAACTCCTGCAAAAGGATTTTTGTCTCCCCTGTCAATAGGGGTCAACTCTTTAAGAAAAGAATTTGCTCCTGAGGAGCAGACCTGAGGAGCAAACTCTTTCCTTCAGAATCAGAATCAGAATTGTTACTGGTGACACGTCAAATGACATTAATACACCAGGACCTGTGATGTGGGAAGTTAGTCTCTAGCTCTAACCAAAGAGGTAAATTTAGCTACACAATCATCAGCACCTTCAGCTGTCGAAATAATCGAATCGGGAAGGGCATTCCAATCTCTAATGGTTCTGGGGAAGAACGACTCTTTATAAATGTCAGTTCTTGCGCTAAGGGTCTGAAACGCAAACGAATGGTGCTTTCTACAGTGTCTAGCTGGGGGAACAAGGTCATCTGTTGGAATGCTGGCAGCACCCTTTAGACCTTTGTATAAAAGGATTAGCCTACTGTCTTTTCTCCTTTTCTTGAGAGACTCCCATTTTAATTTTCCAAGTATTCCAGTCATGCTCCCAGTTTCAAAGCAGGATGCCTGTTACAAAACTAGCAGCTCTATTCTGAACTTTCTCAATTTCATCGTTAAGGACCACTCCACTGGGGTCCCAGATACAACTACCATATTCCAAGATTGGGCGAACAAGACCTTTATATGCTGCCTCTTTTACATCCTGAGGGCACTGATGAAGATTTCGCCTCAGGAAACCAAGCGTTCTATTTGCCTTAGTACACATATTGCTAATATGAGTAGACCCCTTTTTCAGTTGGACAGGGCTTATAGAAAAGCAAACCGGAAGTCCCGAAAGTTGTCCCCCTTTGAAAATGGCGGACAAATCCGTAAGGTGTTCCCATTCCACTTAACCTTTCCTGAATTGGACTCTTCTATGTTTGAATATGGCTACGTCTACTCTTGCAAATAAAGTGTTAAGTCAATATTGAGATGTTCGTTCTGTGTATGGAACAGCTACGTACGTGTTCATTACCACACGGTTTTGCATTTTACACGGTTTAAAGGTGGATCCAAATTTATGAAGACTATATATATAGTTTTCTATTATAACCATAAATGGCCATTTTCTATATAATTTATTAGCTAACCTGTCACGTAGTGACAAGATGAGCCTTTGTGATCACTTTTCGTCCGTCGTCCGTCGTCAATGCGTGTGTGCGTGTGTGCGTAAACAATTTCTTCAAACGACATCTCCTCCTAAACCACTGATCGGATTTTGACCAAACTTCACAGGAATGATCCTTAGGTGGTCCCCTTTCAAAGTTGTTCAAATGTTTCCGGTCCGTTGCACATCTAGGTCACAGGAGCCAAAATAGATTTTTTCACCGAAAACTTAAAAAATCTTCTTCTCTGAAACCATAAGGCCCAGGTCATTGATATTTGGTATGAAGCTTCATCTAGTGGACCCCTACCAATATTGTTCAAATTATAGTGCTGGGGATAAACATGCCCCCGCCCCGGGTCCCTTTGGTTTTACATAGGATTATAAAGGGAACATGTTTAAAAATCTTCTTTTCTGAAACCGCAAGGCCTCGGTCTTTGATATTTGCTATGAAGCTTCATCTAGTGGACCCCTACCAAGATTGTTTAAATTACAGTGCTGGGGCCAAAAATGCCCCCGCCCCGGGGCCCTTTGGTTTTACATGGGCTTATATAGGGAAACTCTTTAAAATCTTCTTCTCTGAAACCGCAAGGCCCAGGTCTTTGCTATTTGGTATGAAGCTTCATCTAGTGGACCCCTACCAAGTTTGTTCAAATTACAGTGCTGGGACCACAAATGCCCCCGTCCCGGGACTCTTTGGTTTTACATGGGCTTATACGGAAAATCTTTAAATATCTTCTTCTCTGAAACCGCAAGCCCAGGTCTTTGCTATTTGGTATGAAGCTTCACCTAGTGGACCCCTACCAAGATTGTTCAAATTATAGTGCTTGGGCCAAAAATGCCCCTTCCCCGGGGCCCGTTGGTTTTACATAGGCTTATATAAGGAAAATCTTTAAAAAATCTTCTCTGAAACCGCAAGGCCCAGGTCTTTGAAGTGGTATGAAGTTTCATTTTGTAGACCTCTACCAAGATTGTTCAAAATTATAGCCCTGGGGCCAAAAATGCCCTCGCTCCGGGACCTTTTTGTTTAACATGAACTTATATAGGGAAAATCTTGAAAAATCTTCTTCTCTGAAACCACAAGGCCTATGTGTGTGATATATGGTATGAAGCTTCATCTAGTGGACTTCTACCAAGATTGTTCAAATTATAGCCCTGAGACCAAGAATGTCCCCGCCTCGGGGCCCCTTGGTTTTACATAGACTTATATAGGGAAAATCTTTAAAAAATCTTCTTCTGTGAAACCACAAGGCCTAGGTCTTTGATATTTGGTGTGAAATTTCATCTAGTGGACCTCTATAGAGATTGTTCAAATTATAGCTTTGGGGTCATCAATGCCCCCGCCCGAGACCCTTTGGTTGTACATAGACTTATATTGTGTCTATATCTAGTGGACCTCTATAGAGATTGTTTAAATTATAGCCCTGAGGACAAAAATGCCCCCACCCCGGGGTTAAGTTGGTTTTACATAGGCTTATGTACGAGAGTAATATCTTTAAAAAAATCTTCTCCGGAATCGCAAGGCCCAGGTCTTTGATATTTGGTGTGTAGCTTCATCTAGTGGACCTTTGCCAAGATTGTTCAAATTATAGCCTTTGTTGACATTTAGTATGAAGCTTCACCTTTTTAGACTTCTCTCAACAATATGCTCATTATAGCACTGGGGTCAATAATGGCCCTCCCCGGGACCCACTTGTTACTCTATGGATCAGGGGAGCGGTCCAGGGCCATTATGGCCCTCTTGTTAACCTTTGTTTCGATATAACAGTAGTTTTGCTATTCTGGTTTGTGCTTTCTGCAGTTCTACACACAACAATTAAATTATTACAAACTTTAAATAATTACATTAAGGTGTACAGAGGATCTCACACGTGTATTATATCAGATCAAGCCTAAAAAATAGCATGTTTCCGCTACCCGTCCGACCCTGCTTCAGCCCCCCCCCCCCCGCCCCACGCAATAACGGATCAAAATGAAAATTAAAACACCGATCCTGCCATTTTCAATTTTCGGCCCTACTAGTGTCGTTTTTTGCATTTTCTCATCACGAAAACATATATATAATTCTATATCCTATATAATTCTGATCCCCTTGAACCCCACTTTTGTATAGTTAAACTGGGGTTTACAGGGGTAAACCTTGTCTTATTTCTGCTCTAAAATATTGACTATTTTTTGTGGGAGGGGGGGGGGGGGTAGTGGGTGGGGTTTGGGGGATAAAATAACCTACCAACCGACCAAAACTTTTTCCAGCATGTAAGTAGAAACACGTCTATTTTTTACGCATCATTTCATTGGAGCTTCGTGACACTGGTTATGGACAGTCCACTTTTAGTTCTGAACCCAATAAAGATTACATACATAGCTGTGACAAACGGGAATAAAATCAAGCCAGTCCAGTGCCAGAGTAAGCAAACTGCTTATATATCAGTCCGTATATATTAACGTCACTTATTAACAGTCCAGTGCCAGAGTAAGCAAACTGCTTATATATATCAGTCCGTATATATTAACGTCACATATTAACAGTCCAGTGCCAGAGTAAGCAAACTGCTTATATATATCAGTCCGTATATATTAACGTCACATATTAACAGTCCAGTGCCAGAGTAAGCAAACTGCTTATATATCAGTCCGTATATATTAACGTCACATATTAACAAAGGCCATGTATCAAGACATAAATGTCTAGGAGATGTTGCACCGATGAGTTAAGAGGCCTTCATGTGGACTGAACAAATTATTTGTCTACATCGCGACGGAAGTAAGGGTGAGGATTGCAGCTGCGTAAAATCGATTTAAGCCCCCCTAGTGGTATTCGTTTCACTGACCGTTCCAAGGCGGTTCTTCTCTCGCAGTTTATTGCACGACCCGCAGAAAAAGCGACCGACTGAAGTCGGTTGATTTCTAAGAGTGCCCTAAAATCACCGTGTCATTCTGTCATTCGGTCAATCGGTCATTCTGTCAGTCTGTCTGTCCGTCCGTAACCCGTTTGTGAAAATTGGTGATAGTGACTTGGAATATTTAAACAATTTTTGGCATACTGATAGATATCAATGAGATCTAACCAATGAACTTGCGAAATATAACATTCCATTTAGTATAGCCTCGCCGAGGCGAAAAATGTGAAAATTTTCGAACTGCTTCTCCTCGGAAACCGTTGGGCCGATTGAAGTCAAATTTCATATGGAGCCCCTATGGGATGGGGGAAACCAAAATATGCTCATGGGGTCCAGGTCACATGACCCAAAATGGCCGCCAAGCCATATATGGTCTGTCTGTCTGTCCGTCCGTAACCCGTTTGTGAAAATTGGTGATAGTGACTTAACCGCTTGGAATATTTAAACAATTTTTAGCATACTGATAGATATCAATGAGATCTAACCAATGAACTTGCGAAATATTACATTCCATTTAGTATAGCCTCGCCGAGGCGAAAAAAACCGTAACCCGTTTGTGAAAATTGGTGATAGTGACTTAACCGCTTGGAATATTTAAATAATTTTTGGCATACTGATAGATATCAATGAGATCTAACCAATGAAATTGTGCAATATTACATTCCATTTAGTATAGCCTCGCCGAGGCGAAAAATGTGAAATTTTTCGAACTGCTTCTCCTTGGAAACCGTTGGGCCGATTGAAGTCAAATTTCATATGGAGCCTCTATGGGATGGGGCTAACCAAAATTTGCTCATGGGGTCCAGCTCAAATGACCAAAATGGCCGCCAAGCCATATATAACCTGTCTGTCTGTCCGTTCGTAACCCGTTTGTGAAAATTGGTGATAGTGACTTAACCGCTTGGAATATTTAAACAATTTTTGGCATACTGATAGATATAAATGAGATCTAACCAATGAACTTGGGAAATATTACATTCCATTTAGTATAGCCTCGCAGAGGCGAAACATGTGAAAATTTTTGAACTGCTTCTCCTCGGAAACCGTTGGGCCGATTGAAGTCACATTTCATATGGAGCTTCTTTGGCATGGGGGGGGGAACCAAAATTTGCTCATGGGGTCCAGGTCACATGACCAAAATGGCCGCCAAGCCATATATGGTAAAAACCCTTCAAAATAGTCTTCTCCAGAACCACTTGGAGATTTGCACGAAACTTGATAAATGGAATCTGGGACGTAGGCCCATCATAAATTGCTAAAATGATGACCCTGGGTTGACCTTGACCTTCTTTGTGCCTAGGTCAAACTTTGACACATATGCTTTTGTAGTGGAAAATGTGAGAATGCATTTTATCCTGCAAACGATTCAGAGTACAGTACTAAAGTATAAGATATATTTTTGCTCCTTACGATAAGGTGCATTTATTTGGGGAACCGTTTAAGGTTCAGATCACATGACCAAAATGGCCGCCATACCCATATATGGTAACACTCTTAAAGCTAAAAGCATCCGGCGGGTCGTGCACTTCAGCTGAAGCACTGGTTTTTGGTATGGTTTGTCTTTGAGTGTGTGTATCGCTTATATTATTTAATTTTGGCTATTAGTTTCGGATAGCCAGTTGGCCATTTTGTGGGAAAGTAACTGTCTTTCCGCTATTGATGTTTCCATTTGGGTCTTGTTATTTCATGTTTGTGTTTCTTTCCCGTTGGTGTCACTGATGGGAGTCGTGGGTTAATTGTATTAACTCCTGACCATTGCCTTCACTTCTATTTTCCTCAGGACCGCCTAACGATACTAAAATCAAAACGTGCAGAAGAAGCATGACGTTTTTTAAAGACGCAATAACGTTGGCCTTATTTAAAAAAGGCATAATTGTGTCATTTTCATATCAGGCTAGTTATGCAGCTATCATGGCTTGCTGTGTTGGTGATTGCTGTCAGCAGTTCACAAATTCAGATGCGTCCTGATATTGACCAAGAAAATACCCAGCAAGTCTCAGAAAAACAAGGTAAGTCTTTAACTTAATATAAACCTTATAACTTACAATAACACATCCGTGCGACACAGTGCATATATTACATATCTTACTTCTGAAAATTTGCGATATCATCCTTATCTGTATTCAATTAATATATATTGGGAGCTTGTTAGAAGCGCCTCATCGAGGCGGTTCTAACGAGTATCCACTACCTCTCTCTTGGTTGTAAAATAAAAAAATAATATGTACCCCCGTACACCCATTTTTTCTGTATATAAAATTGGGTGTACAGGGGTGTTCATTACATGGACTTGTTAACGGGATGTGAGTATCATTGCCAAGAGACAGTGACAAACAATGTAGAACCAGATCAGCAGACACAGTACTCGGTGTTTGAACTTAATCAACCATGTTTGCTTTCGACACCCACAATAAATGAAATGCGTTACCGCCTTTGATTTTTGCGATACGCTTCAAATTTCCGAGATAAAATTAGCAGCATCATGAGAGGAAACGTGAACTACATCAGACCGTGCAATGCATCACGTGAACAAGTCCGTGTACGGAGCACCAACATAAACCCCATTTATATTAAGAAAACTGGCGTTTACGGGGTATATTTCTGCTCCAAGGCATAGCCTATGGTTACTCGTTAGAAACCCCCTCAATAAAGCAGTTCTAACGAGCACCCACAACGTATGTTTTGGGTAAAAATAAAAAGCAATATATAAAACATCGCCAGAAAAATAACTTTTGCGGAGAGGGGAAAGAATGCTCGTGATGGAACACCCCTTAAAACCACACTTTATTTAGAACATAACTAGGGTTTGGGGGTATACAATATATTTTTTTCTGGTCCAAGACATAGATTGTGGTTGCACGTTAGAACCGCCCAAACGAAGCGGTTCTGAACGAGGCGGTTCTGAAGAGCATCCACAATCTATGTTTGGCGTATAATCAAGAAAAATATAAAAAAAATTTCATCAGAAAAATAACCATTTTGGGGATATGAAGCTCTGTCTCTGGTTGGTACCATCAGAGTCTAGCTGTTGATTTACTTTTGCTCTAGTATTTTAGTTGTTTCTTGCTGTCGAGTCCTCACCGTTGTATCAACCCCGTGGTTGTCTCGGAGGTGTTGCACTGATGAGTTAGAAAGTCTTCATGAACAAATTATTTGTCTAAGTCGCGAGAGAATCAAGGGCGAAAATCGATTAAAGCCCCCCCCCCCCCCCTTCCCCCCACCCTCCCCCAGTGAAATTCTTTTCACTGACCGTTCCAAGGCTGTTCTTCTGTCGCGGTTTATTTTTTGGTTTAGTGTATCTTTGAGTGTGTGTATCGCTTGTTTTTGATGGCCAATTGGCCATTTTGTGAGAGAAAGTAAAGTCCATTTGGCGGCTTACCGCTGTTGGTGTTTCCATTGGGGTAATGTGTTGATTATTTTCCTTTTTTTTTCTGACGGGAGGTGTATGTTAATTGTATCGATTCCTGATCATTGCCTTCACTTCTATTGTGCATACTATTTACAAGACAGGGCGCAATGAAAACATAAGTCCAGTAAAAACTGGAAATATCTTGAATTAGTGAAGACATGTATGCTTAATGATGTTTAACGACGCACCAACCCTCTTTGTGTATGTATGCTTAAGGTACCAAACTTTGGGCGTTTGCAAACAGTGTAGACCCATATCAAACGGCGCAGAACATGGCATCTGATCAGGGTCTACACTGTTCGCTTAGGGATTTAACGGAACAGTGCAAGTCTTTTGGGCTTTTTTGCAGCCTACACTCAGGGACAAACGACCCACCAGTCTCGTTAAGGCTTTTACTGTTTCAGCTTTTGTATTAAATGGTGTTCATTTGGGATGCGCTTTCGAGTTCTATCGGTATGTAGTGTGTTGAGGCGATTCTGATGAGTATACACTACATATTTTCAGACCAAAATAAGTAAAACTGTCCTTAGATTATATTCCCAGATCATTACGAAAACACACCCGTAAGACACAGTGCATTTTTCACATCTCCAAAAATGGCTACTTTTCTGATGAAAATCTGTCATATTTTTGTTATTTTTACTTCAAACATAGGTTGTGGGTGCTCGTTAGAACCGCCTCATTGAGGCGGTTCTAACGAGTAACCACAACCTATGTCTTAGAGCTGAAATAAGAAAAATAATGAATACCCCCATCAACCCCAGTTTTCTCTATATAAAGTGGGGTTTAAGGGGGTGTTTATTTCACGGACTTGTTCACGTGATGATGACAGGTATCGAAGGAATTTCAATTCGACTAAAGAGCGATTTCGGATCAGCCATAAGTGACCCGGGCCTAAAGAAAACGCAGGATCCTTGTTTGTTTGTTTTCGTTTTTAACCTGAAGCAAATTTGTTTCCCCTATAAAGCCAACCTTTCCCGAAACCGATTAGGGATTAAAAGGGGATCATTACACGGACTTTTTGGCCTGGTAGAACATTCTACAAAAGTTCTTTCACATTTTTCCGTTTCAGAACAAATTAATTTTGTAGGTGACGGTGCTGCAGAGAAACTCGACCCTGGCGATTCCACTGGAATATTGTTCAGAGCAATTAGTGAAAACAAAGGTATTTGCATTTATGAAGGCCTTTTATTATTTGTTGTTAAAATTATCTTATTGAAATGTAGTGGTGCGAGGAAAATAACAATTTCTTAAAAAAAAAAAAAAAAAAAAAAGAAAGAAGAAAAAGAATGATAGGTTCGATATCTAAATCGTATTCGAGTATCCATTACGCAAACACGCCTATTCAAATACATTGCCACCTTTATCGCCGTAAAAATGAAAATTTTATGATGAGGCGGTTCTAACGAGTGCCCACAATCTACATTTTGAGCAGAAATTAGAAAAAATATCACAATTTTTCATCATAAAATTTTATTTTTTTTCGGCGATAAAGGTGGCAATGTATTTGTATAGGCGTGTTTGCGTAATGGGCTAGAAAATTCCGCCCATCGTGATCCTCGTGATCAGTGCCCCTTGGGGCGCATTTTCCCCTCCACCCCTCACACCCATTTGGGTTCTTATATTCTCTATATATTCAATCTGAAACTTGATGTATAGTTAAACCATGATGTGGAGCATCGCATATTGTCTAGAGGTTACGGTCCACCAAATATCAGCAGACTTAAATTCCTTTGACATTTCCTTACTGTTCTGTTGCTAGCTAACTCATTACGAAAACACCCCTATACAAATACATTGCCAATTTTTTGACCAAAAATTAGAAATTTTAAGAGGAAAAATTGTGATATTTTTCTTCTTTCTGCTCAAAACGTAGATTGCGGGGACTCGATAGAACCGCCTCGTTGAGGCGGTTCTATCGAGTACCCACAATCTATGTTTTTGAGCAGAAATAAGAAAAATAATGTATACCCCCTTGAACCCCACTTGTACTATATAAAAGTGGGGTATGAGAGGGTCAAAATTATATAGGCGTGTTCTCGTGATATTCTTCAGTATAAATCAGACCAAGCAGAGACTCTATAAATACAGAAACCATGAGGTACTACAGAGCATATTATTTCTAGGTTAAGGTCCACCAAACATAAGCAGAGAGCAGAATGATGGCATTTGAAAATTGATGTTAACCTTTAGTTCCAGGCTTATCCTCCTACAGTTACATCCCATCCAGCTGAAACTTGATTTATAGTTAGACTATGTTGTGAAGCAGTGCATATTGTTTTATGTACGCAGTTTGCCAAATATTAACAGAGTTGGCTTCTTTGAAAACCTCTGTACTCCTCCTACAATTAACATTTAATCAAGCTGAAACTTTTTGATTTACAGTTACACATATTGTTTGAGGATACAGCCCACCTAATACAGCAATATGGGCCTTTTGAAAATTTCGTTAGCTAAATCTTCCTATAGTTTACAGTAGATCAAGTATTACAAGAAGTTATACAATGATGTGAAACAGCACATAGCACTTAGATGTTACAATCCACCAAATATTATTCGAGTTATTCCTCTGTCACTTTTCATTCCTTCTAATTCCTCCCATCAAGCTGAAAGGACCATGATATGAATCAGAGATTACAGTTTACCAATTATTAACCTTTATCTTGCTGAATATACATCTAAGCCACACCCATTTCGTTATAACAACCAATCAAATTACTTGATGTAATCTATTGCTACAAATTCGTAAACTGAATGCCAAACAGTGTAGATCCTGATCAGATGGCTTCTTCAGAAGCCATCTGATCTGGATCTACACTGTTTGCAAAGATAGGGGTTGTATTCAGCAAGATAAGGGTTAACAGAATTATGCTCCATGTTCATCTGTCCACCAATGAACTTTTCCGAAAAAGTTTTAGGGCTAAATAGAAATACCCCTCCTATTATACCACTGACCTATAGTCAGTTAACCCTTTTTGTACCGGAAACCCTACTAGGGTAATTGTCAAACAGTGCAGGCCCAGATCAGACGCCGCAGAACGCGGCGTCTGATCAGGGCCTCGACTGTTTGCAAAAATTTCAGTCATTTTCCAAATCAATTTTGAAGAAAACACAACCTGACATCCCTGAATTTTGAAATAGATTCCTGCTATATATAAGGTGGAAGATTCCATTTGGCACAAAATGGGCTAATGGCGGAGTATAACCTTGGTCAATATACCCTTGGTAAAAATGTTTTTTGGATATTGGTGGGGACATAATTCGACTATTCCCTCAACAATGGTATTTTTTATGAGTTTGCAGAGCATATATATAGTCTATGTGAATAGACCATGTAAGTCTGTTATCGATATGTATGCCAAGCACTTTCGGTTATGTCCATGTTCGATTCAAGTATTATCAGTTTCGAGATTTAATTGGTAGGCTTTATTTGATTTATGCATTGAGCCTAGAACCATGTGTTTAGTTTTATCATAATTGATAAGCATTATTTTCTTCCGTCGACTCCAATCGTTTGCTGTGTCAACGATTTAACAAGACCAATCGTCCTTTCCGACGTTTTTTTTTAAATTACATCACGTGAACAAGTCCGTGTAATGAAGACCCCACTAAACCCCACTTTATATAGAGAAAAATGGGGTTTAAGGGGGTATACAATATTGTTCCTATTTCTGCTCCTATACATAGGATGTGGGTACTCGTTAGAACCGCCTCAACGAGGCGGTTCTAACGAGCACCCATAACCTATGTTTGCTGTATTTATAAGAAAAATATCACCAATTTTCATCAGAAAAGCAGCCATTTAGGAGACATGAATAATACCCTTTGTTGCACGGGTGTGTTGTCGTAATGGATAGATGAATATCTGAACTAGACAATTCGTTAATTGTGGAAACCTGCGTTTAGTGTAACAGTGTAAAATTGACGGAGTTGAAAGTAACTGGTCTCCATTAGGGTCTAGTTGTTTCATGTTTGTGTTTCTTTCCCTTGGTGTCTCTGATGGGAGCTGCCGGTTAATTGTATCGATTCCTGATCATTGCCTTCACTTCTATTTTGAATTCGATAACGATTGGTCGTATTGGCACAGCCTTATCGTTTTTACAAACCGACAAGCGCGACCAGCAAAAGAGACTCCTTTACAACACCAAGAATAGCATCTGCCCATTAATGTCGTTTTTATACATTGCCATTATTGTTATTATTGTAATTATTATTATTATATGTATTATCATGATTTTAATATCGTTTTTATCATTATCATTATTATTATTAAATACTTTCCTACAAACATTATTGGCTAATGTTTATCCAATTAATTTTTATCATGAAAATAATGACGATAGTGACAATAATAAAAGTGTCGCTAACACTGCATCATACCCCACCACTGCTGGTCAATATGGCTTGATCCATGACCACAATAGGCTTCCTTAAGTGTTCTATATATCTGTTAAATTGTATCAAGGTATTCCATATAGTGAAGCAGCTATGGGCCAAAAACATTTCTTACATAGGCAATAAATACATGAATAGAAGTCCAAAAACTATTTAATGGAAAACGTTAAAAACCGCAACTCTGCCAAATGTCATTTTGCCCACTTACCATCTCAACCATGCTTCTATAAATAGTCTATATATCTATGAATTTTATCTAAATATTCCATTAAATAAAGGATTAAAAAACAAAACCCATTTAATGAGAATTGTTAACGGCCATAACTCTGACAAAGATGTTAACGAAGTTTCATCATATATTCCATTAAGTGTAAGAAAAAAGGGCCAAAAAAGCATTTAATGGGCCATAACTGTCGAATATTTTGCCAATTGACAATACTAAACATTCTTTCTACAGTGGTCTATGTATCTGTGAAGTTTCATCCATATATTCCATTAAGTAATGGAATAAGTGTTCAAAAACCATTTAATGGAAATTGCAAGCGGAAAAATTACTCTATCAAATGTAAACGTATTTATGCCATGAGCAATTCCCAAACCACACATTCCCAATACCAAAATATATACACAATTTCATCCAATTATTCCATAAAATAAACGAATAAGAGTCCAAAAACCATTAATTGGAAATTGTTAACGGCAATTACTCTGTCAAATGTTGGCGCGTTTTGCCTATGAACAATCCAAAATGAAAGTGGAGGCAATGTTCAGAAAATCGATACAATCAACCCACAGCTCCCATCAGAGACACAAAAGGGAAAGAAACACAAACATGAAACAACAACCCTCATGGTAACACAAATATGGGAAAGCCAAAAGGATAGTTACTTTCCCACAAAATGGCCAATAGGCTATCCAAAATAAAAATAATATAAGCGACACAAACACACAAGGACAAACCATAACAAAAATAAACCGCGACAGAAGAACCGCCTTGGAACGGTCAGCGGAAACGAATTCCACTGGGGGAGGGGGGTTAATATCGATTTTACGTGGCCACAATCCTCGCCCTTTCTTCCGTCGCGATTTAGACAAATACTTTGTTCAGTCCGCATGAAGGCCTCCTTTTACGTGGCCACAATCCTCGCCCTAACCCTAATCCAAAACATGTTTGTTATTGTGGTCTTTATATCAGTGAAGTTTCATACATATATTCCATTTAGTAAAGGAATAAGTGCCCAAAAACTATTTAATGGGAATTGTTAATGGCCATAACTCCGTTAAATGTTACCATAATTTGCCCATTAACAATACCAACCCATTCATTCCCAATACAAATGTATAAAAAAGAAATAAAGAAAAACCGTGCAAAAATGTTCAAGTTATTGATCGGAAACGCCCAAAAAACCCTTATTTTGAACTAAAACGGATTTTGCCCGTGAACAATCCCATACCACTCATTTCCGGTATAAACATGTATGAATATTTGAAAAAAAATCCGTGAAAAATTACTCAAGGTATCGATCGGAAATTAGTGAAATAATCTTGACAGGATCGTAAAACAAAACAAAACAAACAATAATCTGTTTATATAAATTATTGGGTTGTTTTCAAGTTTGCTTAAAACAATGGTTCCACAACGGTTCAGGTATTTTTTCTACAGGTACACCTGTTTTCGCCCAGCTCTGAAAAACGATCGACTTGAAATAAGTGAAATAATCTTGAGAGGGTCGTAAAACAAAACAAAAGAGAAAGAAACAACAAAACAAAAAATAATCTGTTTATATAAATTATTGGGTTGATTTCTATACTTATTTTTTGCTTAAAACAACGGTTCCAACGAGTACTCACGGTTTATTGTTACGCAAGAATAACGTAAGTAACAACTAATGTTGGTATCTCACTTTCTCTGTATAACATGGGGTTCATATTAATTGTATTAGTTGTACGAATTTGTTAACGTAATGAGCAGCAATATCTCCTAAAACTGTTGTTCTTCCAGTTCGATAAAATCACGCTAACAAAGTCCGTGAATGAACAACCCCTTACATCCCACTTTATGTAGAGAAAACAGGGGTTTACATGGGTATACATGATTTTCTTTATTTCTGGTCCTAGACATAGGTTGTTGGTACTCGTTAGAACCGCCTCAACGAGGCGGTTCTAACGAGCACCCACAACCTATGTTTGCAATATAAATAAGAAAAATATCACAGATTTTCACCAGAAAAGTAGCCATTTTGGAGATGTGAAAAAAGCAGTATGTCGCACGGATGTTTTGTTGTAATGATACACCGATGGCTGAAATGGCGTCTTCTAGCCTTTATCAGATTTTTTCTTCTTTGTAGTCCAAACGGTGATAATTTGTTTTCCTTAAAACCGCCTTCTAACGAGTACGCATATTCCATAACATTACGAAAACACGCCTGTACAAATACATTGCCAAATGTTTGGCTAAAAATTAAAAAATTTAAGATGAAAAATTGTGATATTTTTCTTATTTCTGCTTAAAACATAGATTGCGGGGATTCGATAGAACCGCCTCGACGAGGCGGTTCTATCGAGTACCCAAAATCTATGTTTTTGAGCAGAAATAAGAAAAATAATATGTACCCCCTTAAACCCCAGTTTTACAATATAAAAGTGGGGTTCGAGGGGATTAAAATTACATAGGCGTGTTTTCGTGATGCTATGTTTTGAGAAACAATAAGGAACATAATGTTTACCACCACAAACCTCACTTTTCTCAATATGAAGTTTGGTATACATGGGTTTTCATTACACGGACTTTTAAACCTCGTGATTTTCAGAGAATTCCATTTATGTAAGGAAAAAGCGTTGGGTGAGCAAGGTACGCATGGTCGGAAGAGGCGTGAAGTTTGTATACACTGTGTCTAAAAATGGTGTCAAGTGGCTTTGGGTGAAGACTAAAAATGGATTTAGGCGACTTGGAAAGGGTATGTATGATCAGTATAGTTCAGCAATCTTCATAACCTCAGCAAAACAGTAAAACTGATTTGAGCGTCTAAGCGTGACACTGACATGTCCGTGGAGTTTGAATTTTTTTAGTTTAACGTCTCACGAACAGCTAAGGTCATACGGAGACGGGTCCTCGGTTTAAAGACACGTCCGAAAGTCTAAGATCCGCGGAGTGAATACTCTTGTACTCTTCTAAACCTTTTTTTTATGTAGAGAAAAGTGGGATTTTCGCGGATAAAAATGTATACATTATTTTCCTTATTCATACTCTAGATGTGTGCTTCACTGTACAGGGATGACCGTTGATACAAAATTCATTCATGCTGCGAGGGCACAGGACTCTGATGTTCAATCAGAAACCCTAAAAGAGCCCTCAGATTGGTCTAAATCCACCGTTGCTATATTTAGCAGGCGAAGCCTGCGAGCTTCGTTTGCTCATTATAGCAAAGGCGGATTAAGGCTAATCTGAGGTTCTCTTACTGGTGGATCGGCAAGGTTCTGTGGTCAGAGAAGGCTGTATACCATTACTAGAACTCGTCTATAGTTTAGACTCCTAAAACCCCACTTTGATAAGTAAAACTAGGATTTATAAAGGTATGCGTTTTTTTTTTCTTCTTTCTGCTTAAAATTATAGATTGGTGGTACCCGTTAGAACTGCCTCGCCGAGGTACTCATTGGAACCCCGCTCATTGGGGCGGTTCTGACGAGCAGCCACATCCCATATTCGGAGTATGTATAGATAAGAACATTATTACAAATTACCGACTTTCGAAATATGAAAGATTGTACTATATCACATGGATATGTAACCTAATGGGTAAGTCGTAACTATTCCCGGCATACTGAAATTACTTGCTCTCCTTTACACACAGACGTAGTGTTCGAGCAAGCTACTTGCCCCACGAATCAGGTGATGTGATTTCGATTCCGGGCTTCTCCAGACTGTCACCAAGGTCATGTCTTCATATGATCTTGGTTGTTAGTAGCGTGTAAAACACAAACATACATGTGTTCGCACATACGCACGCGCTCGCGCGCGGACACACGGGTTGAAACAGGCAGGACAAAATGATTTGATAGCAGTGTTCTGTTGAAGTTTTACCTTTTTCGTTTTCAATTTTGGCATTATGATACAGCCTGCTTGAACCCTTTGAAATGAAACCTGTCGTCGGGAACACAGTAAGTTCCAGTTGTGATAGCTCACAATTATCACTTTTGTTAGGATCTGCACAGAATGCCTTTCGCTCAATTCTTTTGGCCCCTACTCGTAACTATGACAATTCAAATAAGAAAAGTCAATTTTAATATTACTTAGGTGTTCATCACATCAACAAGACCATGTAAGTAATATCCTCGTAAACACCACTTTATATAGAAAAATGTTTTTTTTTTTCAAGGGTATATTAATAAAATTCCTATATTAAGACCACCTTTTGGACAATTCAAAAGGGGTCTTACAGACGTCCTTTACAAGAAGACACTTTGGGTAGAAAATGCTGAGACCGAACAACTGAAACCTTATCAATATGCTTTTGAAAGCAGAATTAGTCATAATTTTAGCAAGTCTTAATAGCGGAATTTCACTGTATTTTCCCTAATTTTTGCTCAAAAACAGAAGTTGAAGGTGCTCGTTAGAATCGTCTTTATAAGGCCCTTCTAACGAACATCGTCAATCTATGTTTGAAGCAGAAATAAGGAATACACCAACAAGTGTTTTGAAAAATTGATTATTATAACTTTTTGTTTGGTGTTTAACGGCCTATCAACACTATTTAGCTCATAATGAGCCAGTCAGTTTTCCTCACCACACTTGACATGGGCACTGAAGCTTATGCATAAGCGATTATCACCATCTCGAAAATCTGACAAATCTCCTTCAATCAACGAAAGGAAGAGACTGTCTTCATTATCAAAGAATTCACTATTTACACGAGTGTGTTATCGTAATAGTTGAAGAAAGATTAAGAAATATGATAAGAACATTGTTTTATAGAGCATATCTGTATGTTCCTTTTCAGTTCTTGACTTTTTGGATAGACCATACATCTTGGGGCCAATGTTGGTTATGGAGCCGGCGGAAATGGATCCTGACTACGGTCATTACGATGAATACGGTTTCCATGACTACGAGTACGAAGATGAGGAGTAAACATTTATGCTTTCCGGACGCTTCTACTTCACAACATTATGGATTTGCAACGCCCATTCGGAATAATCTTTTATCAAATCTTCCACAAAATACGGCCATTTCGAAATTTAGTGATCTCATGTTCAGTTATTTTAGAAATTTATTTATGAAACATGTGCACATTCTACAAACAGTGAAGACCCTCTTATCCGTATAAGGAATACTCTTGTAAATCCAACTTTATATAGAAAAAAGTTGATCAAAATAGATCAAAAACATGCAACGTGGGTGTTCAAACGAGCCCCCATAGTCTATGGTTATATTAATCAACGCACTGACGGCACTGGTGGTTCGCTTGTCTATGAATGTAAGCTTGGAAAATGGCCCTGAATGGGAACGTAACAAGTCCGTGTAATTAACGCCCTCTAAACAGAAGTGAAGGCTATGATCAGGAATCGATACAATTAACCCACAGATCCCTTCAGGGATATCAAGGGAAAGAAACACAAACATGAAACAACAAGACCCTTATGGATACATCACTAGCGGACATCCAAACGGACAGTTACTTTCCCACAAAATGGCCAATTGGCTATCCAAAACAAAATAATATAAGCGATACACACACATAAAGACAAGCCATAATAAAAATAAACCACGACAGAAGAACCGCCTCGGAACGATCAGTGAAACAAATTCCACTGGGGGGCTTAAATCGATTTTACGTGGCCACAATCCTCGCCCTTACTACCGTCGCGATTAAGACAAATACTTTGTTCAGTCCGTACGAAAGCCTCCTAACTCAACAGTGCAACGTCTACATGAACACAAAAATCAATCAACCACATAGATGAAATAACAGTGAGGACTCGTTAGCAAGAAACCACTGAAATGCTGGAGCAAAAGAAAACCAGCAGTTAGACTCCGATAGGCCCAAGCAGAGACAGAGCATCAGGCACCATCCAACATTACATAACATTAGATTCTCTCTAATTCTTATTAAAAGTAGAAGTAAAACAAAGATCAGGAATTGATACAATTAACTTACTCCGACCACCAAAGACACCAAAGGGAAAGAAATACAAACATTAAGCGACCAGACCATAATGGAAACCTAAACAAAGGAAGGCCATAAGGACAGTTACTTTCCCACAAAATGGCCATATGGCCATCCAAAATAAAAGACACAAGTGATACACACAGTAAATAACAAACAACAGCATAAATAAATCGCCACAGAAGAGCCGCCTTGGAACGGTCAGTGGAAGATTTCCACTGGGGGGCTTAAATCGATTTTAAGTGGCCACAATCCTCGCCCTTACTTCCGTCGCGATTTAGACAAATAATTTGTTCAGTCCGCATGAAGGCCTCCTAACTCATCAGTGCAACATCTCCGTGAAAACAAAAATCAAAGAACCACAGAGGTGAGACAACGGTGAGGACTCGACAGCAAGAAACCACTGGAATGCTGGAGCAAAAGAAAACCAACAGTTAGACTCCGATGAGCCCGACCAGAGACAGAGCATCAGGCACCAACCAGCATTATCTCTCTAATTCTCAATAAGCCTTTACGTTGGAGCCGTCATAGAATCTGAGGCCTGACCCGCCGGCGTGCAATTAAAGAGGGAAGCAAAGTTGCCAACCGTGATTGGGTTAACTACCATGCATGCAGTCTGTCGTATAATATCCATGTTGTACCCAATCTTTTTATATCGAAGAATGATTTTACGAAATTGGGTGCTGAAGTCATTGCGGTTATATATTTTTCTGAATTTATATACTAAGTCACCATAAAATTCGGGTTCCGATAGACCTTGTTGCAGAAGAGATTTAAGTCCAATATTGAATTTTGAAATTAAATCAGAATGGCGTCTATAAAATTTTGAAAAGGCTTTGCGTAGAATATAGTACCGAAAACCCTGATTAAGGAGTTTAGCCGTTAATAATTTATTACGAGTGTTGACGTCAGTTACATGACTACACACTCTAGCAAATCGAATTAATTGCCAAATATAAACGCCATAGGATGGCGCACGAGGAACATCACCATCCAAAAAAGGAAAATTTACAATCTCAAAATCAAAGCCATCGCGTTTATCATAAATTTTGCACGAAACAAATCCATCTACAATAGATAGATGCAAATCCAAAAACGGGGCCTCGGTATCAGAAGAATTTGCTTTATTTAACTGAAGTTCTAGGGGGTAAATCTGACTGATCAAACCATCAAAATAGGTATTATCAATATTTAATAAATCATCTAAATATCTAGAAGTAGATCTAAAAGCTTCAATAATTTCAGATTGGTTATCAATGGAAAGCGACAAAATGAAGTCTCTTTCATAACAATACAAGAACAGATCAGCCACAAGATGTGCGCAATTAGTACCCATCGGAATACCCACAATTTGTCTACATAACTTTGTACCGAATCTAATATAAACATTGTCAAGTAGAAAGGTGAGGGCATCACACACTTTCTGACATGACCAAAGTGTATAATTCTTATTCTCTTTAGAAGTGAAAAATGCATTTCTGACCTCTTCTACTGACCGTTCCAAGGCGGCTCTTCTGTGGCGATTTATTTATGTTGTTGTTTGTTACTTACTGTGTGTATCACTTGTGTCTTTTGGTTTTGGATGGCCATATGGCCATTTTGTGGGAAAGTAACTGTCCTTATGGCCTTCCTTTGTTTAGGTTTCCATTATGATCTGGTCGCTTAATGTTTGTATTTCTTTCCCTTTGGTGTCTTTTATGGGTGAAGTAAGTTAATTGTATCAACTCCTGATCTTTGTTTTACTTCTACATTACATGCAAGATAGAGAGAATCTTCTCTGTAAAAAGCCCATTCAATTAAATCATTAAGCTTTTCTTTTATAAGATTATGAGGAAGTGTAGTGTAAAGAGTTGCAAAATCGTAGGTAGACAGACTAGAAGCACGAAAATGTCTAGATTTCAATTTATTTAAAACCTCATTCGAATTTTTTATAGACCAAAACAGATTTCTTCCTGATCTTTCAAAGACTTTATCACACTATTTAATTACATGCGTTTTAATAGCAGTAAGACAGGAAGTTAATAATTTAGAAAGTTCAGTGGTAGTGCAAGAGCTAGAATTTGCAATAAACTGTGCTTTGTAAGGTTTTTTATGAAGTTTTGGTAACCAGTATAGCGTAGGAAAGTAGAAGTAAAACAAAGATCAGGAATTGATACAATTAACTTACTCCATCCATAAAAGACACCAAAGGGAAAGAAATACAAACATTAAGCGACCAGACCATAATGGAAACCTAAACAAAGGAAGGCCATATGGACAGTTACTTTCCCACAAAATGGCCATATGGCCATCCAAAATTAAAAGACACAAGTGATACACACAGTAAGTAACAAACAACAACATAAATAAATCGCCACAGAAGAGCCGCCTTGGAACGGTCAGTGGAAGATTTCCACTGGGGGGCTTAAATCGATTTTACGTGGCCACAATCCTCGCCCTTACTTCCGTCGCGATTTAGACAAATAATTTGTTCAGTCTGCATGAAGGCCTCCTAACTCATCAGTGCAACATCTCCGTGAACACAGAAATCAAAGAACCACAGAGGTGAGACAACGGTGAGGACTCGACAGCAAGAAGCTTGTCTTGGCCTTCGTTAACACACACAGCAAACTTGGTGGCTGAAAGACAAACATGTTTATCTACTATAGCTCTCTCTTCAGCTAAAGGCTGAAGTTCATAGGCCTTAGTACCACCAAGCTCCTGCTTAAGCGTGTTAACATAGTGGAGCCGTCACACAACGACGACGTTGTTAGCGGCCTTGTCTGCAGGGGCCAAAACAAACTTCTTATGAAATTCTTGAATACCTAGTTTAAAATGACGTAAAGACGTCTTGGGTTTAGGAGGTAATAAGTTAGTATTTTGAGAATAGAAAGAAATGCGTTTATTCACTAGTTTTAAAATGCTAAGTTTCCAGTCCTTAAGGGCTTTATGCTCAACATACTCGCGCTTACACCATCGATTACCGAATTCATTCAATGAAGCAGCGATTTCATCTCTACATTTACTGAAATCAATTTTAGAAGGAAACCGATATTTCGGTCCTTTAGAAATTATATTCCTTATCCTAGAATCAGGAATAATTTTCAAATTGCCAGTAATTACATGACCAGCAGCAGGATAGCAATACTTTGAGTTTTTACAATCACATGAATCAGGAGTATTAGTATCAATATCAAGATCTGAAACAAGTTTATTGAAATTAAAAATGATAGATCTAACAGGTTTGATTTTTGATTTTTATATTGTTATATTTATAGCAAATTATAGGTGTTTCAGTATTTTGAAAATAAGCAGGAATGGAAGAAAGTACCGATCTCTCACGGAAGATACTGGGCAAATCTATAAAATCCATACCCTTATTAATGAAGGATATTTTGAAGAAATGGCGTTTATGATTAATTTCAGAATCAATGTAAGGACGGAGAGTATGCTGAGTATAGCCTCTAGTTAAGAGAGCCGCATCATATAACTGATGAGAGCTATCGTAGAATTTATTCGCCTCGGTGTCCAGAAGACGTAAAACAGAAACGGGTAATGAACTTAAAAATGAAAGCATAGAGTGGCGTCCATGATTTAATAATATAATTGACAGTCACTTCAGTCTAGTATTGTTTCGTTTAAACGCACGTGATTTACGTTTAAAGTTACCATTTTTCCTGGTGCAGTGAGATCTAGTTTTGCGTTTTCGACATTCCAGGAGTGAGAAAATATCAAAGTCCGGCATTCTGGAAATATTACCCTCATGATAAATGTTGTCATTAAATCCCAGTGGAAAAGGGGTCTGTAAAAATTTAATCCATTTCAGTTCAGCTTCATGTCTTTTGATTATTTTGAATCTAGATGTGGAATTTGCATAGTAATAAAGTTTTTCCACTGGTTGTATAACAATGTTATTTACAGAATGACCTGTACGTCGAAAGTGACGGTACAAGAAAGTGTCAGTTTTCTTAGGCTTACTCATTCTACGATAATGCTCGTTCAATCTAGTTTTAAGCATGCGGTTAGTTTGACCGACGAACTGTAATTTTAGATAAATTAAATCTGTAGACTGTCATGTCAAATCAGACATGTTAACTACAGAGAAGCGTCTACCGTTTACAGATGAAGTAACGGTAGACGCAGTGCTTAAATGCGAACAACATCTGCACCTCTTGGCATTGCACTTAGAAATACAAGGATACTTTCCACTTCTTTTCCACGGATTAGTATATTTTCGAAGGATGGGCGATTTGAGAGGAGATAGTCTTATACGAAGACTACTCCCAAAAACATTGGTATTGCCTGCTCCTTTGAGATTAACTGAAGTTACAGAAGACAAATTTAAGGGTCTAACCAATACCGAAGGCAACATAGTATTAAAGTTCTTAATAGAATGGGGAATCCGTACAGAAGAAGCAGAGTGTAACCTAAGGGGTGATATTGATATTTTAAATGTATTTGTAATACTCATTTTAGTTAATAAGGTTGTGATACCGTCAAAACTAAAGCGATGTTCATACCGGTTATTAAATAAATAAATAAAACAGCATAAAAATTACTGAAGAACATTCCTTCGAATAGAAGGAATGTACAACAAAAGCCCACAGAACATCCTAGTCTTCTTAAAGTACAGGGATGTCAAACAAGCAGTTGTTATACAACGAGGAAAGAACATCGGTTTAATAATGACCTTCAACAGGTATCTAAAGGATGTCAATTGATGGAACAGTGAAAAGCAATTGCATAAGCAATCCCTGAGGATTGGAAAAATAAGAGCATTAAATGCATGTACGGGGACACCTTTTACAGCCGCCACACGGCACAAACAAAACAGCCCTGATATGCAAAGTAGAAGTAAAACAAAGATCAGGAATTGATACAATTAACTTACTCCACCCATAAAAGACACCAAAGGGAAAGAAATACAAACATTAAGCGACCAGACCATAATGGAAACCTAAACAAAGGAAGGCCATAAGGACAGTTACTTTCCCACAAAATGGCCATATTGCCATCCAAAATAAAAGACACAAGTGATACACACAGTAAGTAACAAACAACAACATAAATAAATCGCTACAGAAGAGCCGCCTTGGAACGGTCAGTGGAAGATTTCCACTGGGGGGCTTAAATCGATTTTACTTGGCCACAATCCTCGCCCTTACTTCCGTCGCGATTTAGACAAATAATTTGTTCAGTCTGCATGAAGGCCTCCTAACTCATCAGTGCAACATCTCCGTGAGCACAAATAATCAAAGAACCACAGAGGTGAGACAACGGTGAGGACTCGACAGCAAGAAACCACTGAAATGCTGGAGCAAAAGAAAACCAACAGTTAGACTCCGATGAGCCCGACCAGAGACAGAGCATCAGGCACCAACCAACATTATCTCTCTAATTTTCAATAAGCCTTTACGTTGGAGCCGTCATAGAATCTGAGGCCTGACCCTACGGCGTGCAATTAAAGAGGGAAACAAAGTTGCCAACCGTGATTGGGTTAACTACCATGCATGCAGTCTGTCGTATAATATCCATGTTGTACCCAATCTTTTTATATCGAAGAATGATTTTACGAAATTGGGTGCTGAAGTCATTGCAGTTATATATTTTTCTGAATTAATATACTAAGTCACCATAAAATTCGGGTTCCGATAGACCTTGTTGCAGAAGAGATTTAAGTCCAATATTGAATTTTGAAATTAAATCAGAATGGCGTCTATAAAATTTTGAAAAGGCTTTGCGTAGTTTATGGTACCGAAAACCCTGATTAAGGAGTTTAGCCGTTAATAATTTATTACGAGTGTTGACGTCAGTTACATGACTACACACTCTAGCAAATCGAGTTAATTGCGAAATATAAACGCCATAGGATGGCGCACGAGGAACATCACCATCCAAAAAAGGAAAATTTACAATCTCAAAATCAAAGTCATCGCGTTTATCATCAATTTTGCACGAAACAAATCCATATACAATAGATAGATGCAAATCCAAAAACGGGGCCTCGGTATCAGAAGAATTTGCTTTATTTAACTAAAGTTCTAGGGGGTAAATCTGACTGATCAAACCATCAAAATAGTTCTTAAGCCTTTACGCTGGAACCGTCATAGAATCTGAGGCCTGACCTAACGGCTTACACCTAAAGATGGAAGAAAAGTTGATTGGGTTAACTTCCATGCATGGAGTATGTCGTATAACATTTATGTTGTATACAATCTTTTTATATCGACTATTTTACGAAATTGGGTACTGAAGTCATTGCAATTTTATATTTTTCTGAACTTATATACTAAGTCACCATAAAAGAGATTTAATTCCAACAATGAATCTTGAAACCAAATCGGAATGATGTCTATAAAATTTTGAAAAAAGCTTTGCGTAGTTTATGATACCGATAACCCTGATCAAGAAGTTTAGCAGCTAACAATTTATCACGAGCGTTGAAGTCAGTTTCATGACTAGACATTCTGACAAATCGAATTAATTACGAAACATAAACGCCGTAGGATGCCGCACGAGGAACACCACCATCCAAGAAAGGTAAATTTACAATCTCAAATCATAATCTTCATATAAAGTAGAAGTAAAACAAAGATCAGGAATCGATACAATTAACTTACTCCACCCATCAAAGACGCAAAAGGGAAAGAAACACAAACATTAAGCGAACATACCATAATGGAAACCTAAAACAAGGAAGGCCATAAGGACAGTTACCTTCCCACAAAATGGCCATATGGTCATCCAAAATAAAAAGACACAAGTGATACACACATTAAGTAACAAACAACAACATAAATAAATCGCCACAGAAGAACCGCCTTGGAACGGTCAGAGGAAAGATTTCCACTGGGGGGGGGGGGGGGGGGGGGGGGGGCTTAAATCGATTTTACGTGGCCACAATCCTCGCCCTTACTTCCGTCGCGATTTAGACAAATAATTTGTTCAGTCCGTATGAAGGCCTCCTAACTCATCAGTGCAACATCTCCGTGAACACAAATAATCAAAGAACCACAGAGGTGAGACAAAGGTGAGGACTCGACAGCAAGAAACCACTGAAATGCTGGAGCAAAAGAAAACCAACAGTTAGACTCCGATGGGCCCAACCAGAGACAGAGCATCAGACACCAACCAACATTACCTTGAATTAGATCTCTCTAATTCTCAATAAGCCTTTACATTGGAACCGTCATGGAATCTGAGGCCTGACCCACCGGCGTGCAATTAAAGAGGGAAGCAAAGTTGCCAACCGTGATTGGGTTAAATACCATGCATGCAACATCTCCGTGAACACAAATAATCAAAGAACCACAGAGGTGAGACAAAGGTGAGGACTCGACAGCAAGAAACCACTGAAATGCTGGAGCAAAAGAAAACCAACAGTTAGACTCCGATGGGCCCAACCAGAGACAGAGCATCATAAACCAACCAACATTACCTTGAATTAGATCTCTCTAATTCTCAATAAGCCTTTACATTGGAACCGTCATGGAATCTGAGGCCTGACCCACCGGCGTGCAATTAAAGAGGGAAGCAAAGTTGCCAACCGTGATTGGGTTAAATACCATGCATGCAGTCTCTCGTATAATATCCATGTTATACCCAATCTTTTTATATCGAAGAATGATTTTAAGAAATGTGGTGATAAAGTTATTGCGGTTATATATTTTTCTGAATTTATATACTAAGTCACCATAAAATTCGGGTTCCGATAGACCTTGTTGCAGAAGGGATTTAAGTCCAATATTGAATTTTGAAATTAAATCAGAATGGCGTCTATAAAATTTTGAAAAGGCTTTTCGAAGTTTATGGTACCGAAAACCCTGATTAAGAAGTTTAGCCGTTAATAATTTATTACGAGTGTTGAAGTCAGTAACATGACTACACACTCTAGCAAATCGAATTAATTGCGAAATATAAACGCCATAGGATGGCGCATGAGGAACATTACCATCCAAAAAAGGAAAATTTACAATCTCAAAATCAAAGTCATCGCGTTTATCATACATTTTGCACGAAACAAACCCATCTACAATAGATAGATGTAAATCCAAAAACGGGGCCTCGGTATCAGAAGAATTTGCTTTATTTAACTGAAGTTCTGGAGGGTAAATCTGACTGATCAAACCATCGAAATAGGTATTATCAATATTTAATAAATCATCTAAATATCTAGAAGTGGCGCTGAAAGCTTCAATAATTTCAGATTGGTTATCAATGGAAAGCGACAACATGAAGTCTCTTTCATAACAATACAAGAATAGATCAGCCACAAGAGGTGCGCAATTCGTACCCATCGGAATGCCCACAATTTGTCTAAATAACTTAGTACCGAATCTAATATAAATATTGTCAAGTAGAAAGGTGACGGCATCAGACACTTTCTGACATGACCAAAGTGTATAATTCTTATGCTATTTAGAAGTGAAAAATGCATTTCGGACATTGCATGCAAGATAGAGAGAATCTTCTTTGTGAAAAACCGATTGAATTAAATCATTAAGCTTTTCTTTTATAAGATTATGAAGAAGTGTAGTGTAAAGAGTGGAAAATCATAAGTAGACAGACGTGAAGCACGAAAATGTCTGGATTTCAATTTTTTTAAAACCTCATTCGAATTTTTTATAGACCAAAACAGATTTCTTCCTGATCTTTCAAAGACATTATCACAATATTTAATCACATGCGTTTTAATCGCAGTAAGACAGGAAGTTAATAATTTAGACAGTTCAGTGGTAGTGCAAGAGCTAGAATTTGCAATAAACCGTGCTTTGTAAGGTCTTTTATGAAGTTTTGGTAGCCAGTATAGCGTAGGAAGCTTGTCTTGGCCTTCGGTAACACACACAGCAAACCCTACTTTATATCGAACAAGTGGGGCTGATGGGCATGCATTAGTTTTCTTTTTTTTGTCCCGAAACATAGATAGTGGGTACACGTTTGAACCGTTGCGGCGATCAATCTTCATGTTTATTTGGACGAAAATAAAAAGAAATCAAATCTTCTCTTCTCGAACATGCCATTTCTTGAGACAAGAAAGCCCTGTTTTACAACACGACAACACGAGAGTGTTATTGTTTTGGAAATTATCACAGTAATAATTAAGACCAGACTCACTATCATGTAGTCACGTGGTCAAGACGATAAAACAATCGCGGCTTTAAATAAACAATTAAACCATTACCTGGATTTCGTTATAGTCATGCGGGCAACTTTGGGTCGATTGACAAACATCGAGCCCAAAATATCGAAAATCTCCATCTAAAAAAAAGCAATTTTGGCTCAGTGAAAGACATGATTAATTGTGTCACATGGGTGAGTTATGTGATTGATATTTTGAAGGATTTGTACTCCAAACAAAACACATTTTACAGATGTTTGTCTAATTCAAACATTTGTATATATATATCCCACTTTATATCGAGAAAAGTGGGGTTTACGGGCATGTATTGTTTTTGCCCCCCCCCCCCAAACCCTAAATAGTTTGTGGGTAGTCGTTTAAAGCACGAAAACATAATCTAATGTTCTCATCACGAAAACATGTCTTTATATTTTTGACCCCATGAAACCCCACTTTTGTATTGTACAACTGAGGTTTACAGGGGTAAACCTTTTTTTCTTATTTCTGCTGTAAACTATAGATTGTGGGTGCTCGTTAGAACCGTCCCAACGAGGCGGTTCTAACGAGTACCTACATCCTATATTTTGAGCAGAAATAAGAAAAATATCATAGTTATTCATCATAAAATCTCCATTTTTTGGCTAAAAATATTGCTGTGTATTTGTATAGGCGTGTTTTCGTAATGTGTTCTGAAACATGTTATTTGCTGAGATAAGAAAGCTCATACTTTACTAAATGGAGGTGTTATCGTATTTGGACTTTTCAAAATGATAATTTCGGCCAGACCTACTATCAGTATCAGTCTCGGATAGTAAGAACCCACGTTTTGTCTCTTCAGTTTTTGCACTGACCATCCGCCAATGTCTCTGTTATAGAGTGACAGGTACGAATATGAGGACACTTTATTGAGGACACTTTAATGTTAAGATGTGTGGACACTTTCTGACATACACGACACTTTCTAATTACCGACAACTATTCAGAAATATATTCTTACATTACAAGCGTATGGCGATAAATATCACGCCGCTTTCGTGTAAATGATGTTGCAGGTGGTTTCCATCCCAACTGTGACGCCCGCTGTGGCGCAACTGCATTTTGCGCACAAAACAGTTGGATCGTGTGTAAGGTATCATTTTAACATTACTCCAGCATCCCTCAAGGATTTCAACATTTCAATAGAGTCCTTGGAACAAATTGCACAGGACAGGGCAAAGTTGCGAGGTCTCATCAGAAGGGGTGCTGGTGGATATGAGGCAAAAAAGAACCAGTAAATCTGATCGGACACGCACACAGCGCAAAGCCAGAGCAGAGAAGTTTCTTTTTCAAGCCTCTGTTCCTCTTTCTGCAAAAGACAGTTCAGAGCTAGAAATGGTCTCATCAGCCATCTTAGAACACACAAACAGTTCCATTTCTCCAAATGTGATTAAGTAATTGCAGACGAATTATTATTATTATTATTATCATTATTATTATTATTATTAAAAATATTACGCAATTGATACCCTTGAAAATAGATGTTAAGGCAATGATCAGGAATGGAAACAGTTAACCCACACCACCCATCAGAGACACCAAAGGGAAAGAAACACAAACATTAAATATCTAGACCCTAATGGAAACATCAATAGCGGAAAGCCAAAATGGCCCTTACTTTCCCACGTAATGGCCAATTGGCTATCAAAAACAAAAATTATATAAGCGATACTGACACTCAAAGACAAACTTGTACTTGAAGATACGTTTCCTGAAGGCTGCAGAAAAAGTAATGCTGCACATTATCATTATACAATGGAACTCCAGTGGATCGAACACCTATAGAATCATTAATTGTTTGCGAAATAGGGGTAGCTCCAACCACCACGTGTTATTTAAAGCGCCAAATAAGATGGCATATTGGGAATAATATTTTATCTGCTTTGAAAAGATCATCGTGTGTGTATTCTCGTTCTTGAGTTCCTAGAGAATTCGTCCCATAAATCGAGATTATTTTATCTTGTTTAAATAGTATTTATTGACAAATATTTGACAGCGATAGAAGAAAATACAAACATATGACACAGGATCAGCTGGTGAGCCAAGGCTTGACAAAGTCATCTTTTGCCTCACTGTGGAGCATATAAATGTAAATGGAGGTGTCAACCAGAGAGAGAGAGAGAGAGAGAGAGAGAGAGAGAGAGAGAGAGAGAGAGAGAGAGAGAAAACAAAGTCAGAGACAGAGAAGAGACAGAGAGAGACAGAAATAGAGACAGAGAGAAACAGAGGCACATTGTGTGTGCGTGCGTGCGTGCGTGTGTGCGTGCGTGTGTGTGATATATAATTATATGCTGTATGTCCGCAGCAAGTGTGTTTCTAAATATATATACAGTAGAATCTCGTTATCACAAACTCTGATATCTCAAACAATAGCTTAAGTCAAACTCAGTTTTGTGCACTGTTATGTTGTGCTCTATATTCCTTAGATTTCAACTCCTTTTATCTCAAACTGCTGTTATCTCAAACCAAATATTCTAGTCACTTAGAGTTTGATATGATGAGAGGCTACTGTATTAGTCTCGGTTTCCTCATGTAAAGGGTCCGGAACTGGGAATATACTTTTGCTCGTGACTGAAGAGGGCTTCATTTTGTTCTTCTGTTTTCATCACGTGAACAAGTCCGTGCAATAAAGACCCCCCCTAAACCCCACTTTATATAGAGAAAACTGGGGTTTACGGGGGTAAACATTATTTTCCTTATTTCTGCTCCAAGACATATGTTGTGGGTACTCGTTAGAACCGCCTCAATGGGGCGGTTCTAACGAGCACACACAACCTATGTTTGCAGTATTTATAAGAAAAATATCACGGATTTTCATCAGGAAACTGGCCATTTTGGAGATGTGAAAAAATGCACTATGTCGCACGGGTGTGTTATCGTAATGAATGTGTTTTATTGTAAATCCCGAACAGAAGATATTGTGATGTGTATGTCTTTAAGTTGTTTGGCAAATGTATTTTTTCGTGCGGTCGCATACATGGGGCAGTCAAAAATGAAGTGGGCTTTCAAATGCTGCGTGCTGACAAGAAGGATTGAACAGTATGTTCTTTCAAAAAAGGTGGGAAGTGAGCGAGCTACATTCCATTCGCATTCTAGAATGCAGTATCTGGCCTTTGCGTGAGCCGGTATAGTAGTATTTGGGCGGTTTAAATATGTTTCTATTCAACCGAAACTTAAATGACGAGATCGAGATAGCTTTTTTAGAGTTTTTTGACAAGTTGTTCCATCCTCGAATTGTTGACGGAAACAAGAAATTTAAAATAGGTTCAAATTAGCTCTGGTACGTTGAATATCGTTAGCATTTCGAAGGTTTTACCTGAATCTGAGGCTTAACACAATCAATGAGATAGCCGGGAATGAGTACGATTTTTATTTGTGAAACCGATGGTCCCGTTTCAGCAAGACAACTCCGAAAAAGCCATGCCATTTCACGCCTACACTAAACGACATAAATTCGGCAAGAATCCCAGCCCCCCCCCCCCCCCCCCCACACACACACACAAAAATAATAAAGTAAATACATCACGTAAAACACGCCTATATAATTTGGAACCCATTAACCCCACTTTTGTAAAGTAAAAATGGGGTTTAGATGGGTAAACATTATTTTTTCTTATTTCTGCTCTAAAATATAGATTGTGGGTACTCGTTAGAACCGCCTCGAAGAGGTGGTTCTAGCGTGTACCTGCAAATCTATATTTCGAGCAGAAATAAGAAAACATCACAACTTTTCACCTAAAATTTCGTTTCTTTCGGCAGTAAAATTAACAACGTATTTGTATAGGCGTTCGTAACGACAATATCACATAAACGACACACAATGCCAAATAACATTGCGAAAACTACAAAGGAACGACCACCTGACAGACAGTCAGCAGAAAGTCTAGTATTAATTAACACAATCATGGCTCATGGTTGAAAACTTAACAAAAACAGTCGACCACCACCAGTTAGATCGCAAGCCATATATAACATCAGACCCCGCCCGTCTGAAGAAGGGGTATTTTTTCTGTTTGGAAAACACGATATGTTAAAGTATGGCAAATTGTGGCTAGTGCTCTAAAGTCAAGCCGACTTTTTATCGTTTTAAAATTGTTTAGAAACATCTTGCTATTGGTCAGTTCTATGTTCTGTAGAAAATCTCTGTTTTTTAGTCTTAGCGTGCCGCGCATAGCTGCAAAACCTGGCCTGGTAAATGTTTCGGGAAACAAGCAAAATAATCTTGTGTAACAAATAATATAGACCAATATTTGGAAGGGAAAAGCAGAATGAGTTACAGGCAATAATCTTCAACATGATGTTTAAACTGTCGGCCGGTATTTTGCACAACACATACTTATAAGGACTTTTTAAAGAACAGATTTTCTTCGACTGCATACAGAAACGATTTATTACGAAAACACGCATATTGAAATAAATGGAAAATTTTACCATCAATCAACTGGAAATGTTCAAATAAAACTGATATTTTCCATATTTCAGCTCAAAACATAGATTATGGCCTTGGCGAGGCGGTTCAAACGGGTACCCACAATATATGTTTTAAACAGAAATAAGAAAAATAATTTATCATATGACGTCGCGTCTGAGAGTGTAATAACGCCATGTAATACTTTCGATAATCCACTAGTGGATTTAATATGTCCCGTAACGCTACAAGTACGACGTCCTTAACGACGTCGCGTTTACTAACGGGGGAATATTGACATTTTTGTAAACAATTGTAAATAAAATGCGTTTTAAATGTCATATGATAAATAGAATCTTGCATTCGTACTCATGTATTATTGAATTTATTAAACCCCAATTTCATTGCCTTCACTTCTATTTACTATATAAAAGTAGGGTGTATGGGGGTCAAAATTATAAAGACGTGTTTTCATGATGGGGACTAAAGAAATGAAACACGTCACTTTGACAGATGTAATTTATTATAAAAGCCATTCCAAAATCAACTGAAGCATTGCACGGCCCGTCAATGTCAGACGATAACACCAATTTTGGTTTGTGCCCTGTCTCTGGTCGGGCCCACCGGAGTCCAACTGTTAATTTTCATCTGCTTCAGCATTTCAGTTAGTTCATGTGGTCGAGTCCTCAACGTTTTCATCTCTGCAGCCGTGTTTTAGGAGGTGATGCGCGGATGAGTTAGAAATCATTCTTATAGAATGAACAAATTATTTGTCTACGCCACGACAGAACCAAGGTTGAGGTTTGTGGCCACGTAAAATAGATTTCAGCGCCACAGCAGAAAAAAAAAAACAAAATATTCTGACCGTCCATGACGGTTCTTCTCTTGTGGTTTATTATTGCAGTAGTTTGCATTGCTGATATTTTTTTTGGCTTACTATGGATAGCCGTTTGGCCATTTTGTGGGAAAGTAACTGTCCTTTTGCCTTTCTGCTTGTGATTTTGTTTGTTTGATTTGAGGCTTAACGTCCCCGTCAACACTGTATAGGTCATTTTGGAGACGTTGCTTCCGAGACTTTATGGGACGTTTATCCGACATTGAGTCAAGCCCTGTCGCCCGATGAAACCAATAGGGTTTATAAGCATGGACGGTCCGACTCGCACCGCTTTGCCTAGGCAGGCTTAGATCCTCTAAGCGGTTTACCAGTACTAGTGTGCGGGCCGGATTCAGCTCTGCGTGGAAGCATCATGCAGCCCATGTATTTCTTAAAGCCCCTATGGGCGGGGCCATTTCTGCTTGTGATGTGTTCATTATGGTGAAATTGCTTTCTGTTGGTGTTTCTTTCCCTTTGGTGTCTTGGATGGGAGGTTTGAGGTAACTATACTGATTCCTGATCATTGCCTTCACTTCTGTTTTCCATATTCAAGCCGGCTTTATATCGATTTTGTAGAGACGTGAAGTTATTGGTCAATTCTATGTTTTAGAAAATATCATCTGTTTTCACTGATCGCAAGACGTGCAAAGCTGCAAAATCTGGTTCTGTTGGCATAGCGGGCAATGTTGATTTTCAGAATTTTATATAAGAACTTCTAACTTAAAAATGGGGCTTTTTTTGAAGAAATAAGGACGAAGGTGACGACAGACATCAAAGTGTGTTGATTGATTATCTTTGAATAATAGAAGTAGAGGCAATGATCAGGAATCGATACAATTAACCCACAGCTCGCATCAGAGACACCAAAGGGAAAGAAACACAAACACGAAGCAACAGACTCCAAGGGAAACACCAACAGCGGAAAGCCTTCGTTCATGATTAGCAGACTATGAATTTTAAAATCAATGCCATTATCTTTTTAATGCGATCACATGATACGAATGAAACAACGCAACTCTAGTCTTCCAGGTTGCATACAGGTAAACCTCGAAGTAAATTCTCAATAGCATTATTAGCATACATGCAACTTCACTTGGGTTGGTGCACATTTTTAGCGATCAGAATCCAGTTGTTCAAAGCTTCGTTCGCTGCAATTAATCAAAAGATAAAAACGCTTGCTGTTCTTGCAAGTAGAATGCAGTGGTGGATTTGCTGAAAATTATGACTAGCTTTTAAATTCCTGTACTTTAATCAGACAGTGTAGACCCTGCTCAGACGGTTCGGTCTATGGCGTCTTATTTTGGTCTTCACTGCCAGTCCTCCTCTTTGGGACCCTGTGCATATACAGGTTTACCCCATTTCTGTTCTCAGATATAAGTTGAGGCGGTTGTAACTAGCAACCACAGCCCATGTTTGGAGTATAAATAAGGAAATATAACACATTTTCATAAGAAAATTACCGTTTTGGAGACACGAAAGAATACAGTGTATGTCATCCGGAATAACTGGGTTAATTTAGGTTATACATCCAGTAGACGATAGAGGGCATAAGATCTCGAGAACACGCCTATTTAATTCTGACCCCCTCGAACCCAAATATATATAATCGAGGCGGTTCTAACGAATACCCACCAAAATATAGATTGTGGGTACTTGTAAGACCCGCCTCATCGAGGCGGTTCTAACGAGTACCCACATTCTATATATTAGAACAGAAATAAGAAAAATAAGGTTTACCCCTGTAAACCCCAGATTTACTATATAAAGTGGGGTTCAAGGGGGTCAAAATTATATTGGCGAGCTTTCGTGATGTTAAGAAAACACATTCGTGTGGCATAAAGCATTTTCTCAGATCTCCAAATCGAATAAAATTCAGATGAAAAGTTGTGACGTTTATCTTGCTTTCACTCAAATCATAGTTTTTGGGTGTTCGTAAAAACCACCCCATTGAGTCAGTTGTAATAAGTGCACACAATTTATGTGTTGGAGGAAGCATTAGAAAAATAATGTATTCCCCTGAAGATATTGCCGAAAAATGAAAATTTTCAGATGAAGAAATTGTGATATTTTTTTATTTTTTATTTGTTTAAAATTTGTATTGTGGGTACACGTTAGAACCGCCTCATCGCAGTCTTTTCATCTGGGCCAAATTTTTTACAACTAACGAAATTGTTAGCTGACGTATCGTGTACATCACGAAAACACGACTATATAATTTTGACCCCCTTGAGCCCCACTTTTTTATTGCAAACCTGGGGTTTGCAGGAGTATACATCAATTTTCTTATTTCTGCTAAAACATAGATTATGGATACTCGTTAGAACCGCCTCGATGAGGCGATACTAACGAGTATCCACAATCTATGTTTTGAGCAGAAATAAAAAAATAACGATTTTTTTTTCATTTGAAAATTTTCATTTTTCGGTAGTAAATTTTATAATGTATTGGAATAGGCGTGTTTTTGTAATGCTTTGATTATTAAATTTGGAATATTCATTTATATTTGTGCTGAAAAAATAAGACTAGCGTCTGCAAAGAAAATTGAAGGCAGTGATCAGGAATCGATACAATTTTCTCGCACCTCCCAACAGAGAGAGAGAGAGAGAGAGAGAGAGAGAGAGAGAGAGAGAGAGAGAGAGAGAGAGAGAGAACACGAAAATAAAGAAATTAAACCCGCTAGCGGATAGCCGGAAGTGGCCAAACGGCTACCCGAAATAAAAAAAATGTCAGCAATACATACCTGCAAATACAAACTATAACAAATAATAACCCAGGACAGAAGAACCGCCTTGGAACTTTCAGCAAAAAAGTACTTCACTGGTGGAGAGGGGGTCTTAACCCTTATCTTGCTGTTCACGACAACCCCTATCTTTGGAAACAGTGTAGATCCAGATCAGATGGCTTCTGAAGAAGCCATCTGATCAGGATCTACACTGTTTGGCATTCAGTTTATGAATTTGTAGCAATAAATTATATCAAGTAATTTGATTGGTTGATAGACAGAAATGGGTGTGGCTTAAATGAATATTCAGCAAGATAAGGGTTAAATAGATGTTACATGGCCATAATCATCACCCCTGGTTCTGTCGTGGTTTGACAAATAACTCGTTCAGTTCGCATGATGGCTTTCTAACTCATTAGTGCTGCATCTCCGGGCACATAAAAATTAAACAACTACAGAGTTTAAATATAGATCAGGACTCGACAGCATGAAATACCTGAATAAAACGAAGTTATACTCCGGTGGGCGCGGCCAGAGACATGTGCCAATCGTCATTACCTGAAGTAAGCCTTTACACTGGAGCCTTCATAAAATCCGAGGTTCGACGGCTTGCAAATAAAGAGGGAAGCAAAGTTATAGGCCGTGATTGAGATAACTACCATGCATGCAGTCTGTCGTTAAGCATTCATATTGCACCCAAACCTTTTATATCGAAGAATATTTTTTTCGAAATGGTACTGAAATCATTACCAGTATATATTTTTCTGAATTTATATACTAAGTCACCATAGAGAAGTGATAGACCTTGGTGCAACGCTGTTAAAAGTATTCACATTTTTATAAGGAAAACTAGTGTACTTCCTAGAATAATTACCATCTCAGCCACTGATGAGAGCGTTTAGCTAACAGTGCTTTGAGAAACTGAGTCGTGCACAGATTTAGAAATTAAACACTCACTTTCAATTCCAGTGCAGTAACAAATAAAAACCTGGCCCATCTGTATGGAACAGTATTAAGGTAAAAACTCAATTATGCAATGTGCAATTACAATATGAATTGTTGAAACCGCACTTTGCATTATGAACCTTTCCATATCTTACTACTTTATTCGAATATGCAACATGCACATTCTAATTTGAGACCTTTGTATTTAAATATGGCATTTGGACGTCCTATTTTGCATTATTTAGTTTCGATTCTGCTGTGGTTAGACGGGGTACCAGTCATTGAGGTGACGGTAACGTTCGGTAATGTCCGTGGATTTGCCGTATTTTTTCCGATGACAAGCGTCCGTTTGAGAAGATCGCATTCGCTTTTCCAGGGGCCAAATTCAAGCCAGCAGCGATAAATTTTATCCAGCTATTTAATAATTCGGATATTTACAATAATGTGTACGTTTGCATCTTTAAAATAAATTTTACAGCGCGGTTTCTTATTTATATATTTATGAGAAACAGGAGTTTTATTTAAAAGTTAATACTTGTTTGACGAAGGGGAAAATACTCTATCGTTGAACATTTACTAAAATAAATTACCATGAGGGATTAGTTTGTGCCGAATCCGTGGATTTGAATTGAGCAATTATTTTTAAAATTGATTAATTCATACAATTTTCATAAATCTGATCCTTCTGAGGTGTTACTTATAAAGATATTAATTACTAATTGCAACCTCACTCAAAACTCAAATGTTAGGATATTATAGAAGTATGTATATGTCCGCACAGCGAGTAGCCGAGCGGTTGTGTCTCTGTTCACCGGCAACGGGGAATAGGGATTCCACCGATTGGCTACGGTGTAGTGCTGGCATAGATTCGTTCCCTGGGACCTCACCAGCTGACCACACGGGGAAATTGGTAAACACCGACTAGTTCCCCATTCCCATTGTAATTCTGATGAAACTACTTCATCCATTAAAATTAACAGCACTTACTCATTCTCAGCCCCGACCCACAACCATAGAAAAGCACCTGTGGTCACAATGACAGCTGTCCTCTTCATATACTACTCAAAGTTTGATAGGGATCACTTTATATATACCAAATTTTGCACTGAAAATTTAAAATTTCTTGACATAATTTGTACTCGGTATATTGATAAATATCTTAAGCAGAAATTCATGTGCAGTTCAGTACTCATAAAAGTGCACACTTCTCACACTTCGCAAATGAATTCATGCACCCCCAAAATCTTGCGTAGCACTGCTTTCGAACAGACCAATCAATCTTGTCAGTGTTCCTTTACCAAGCGTAAAAAGGACTCCATTTGATTTGTGAAACATTAAAATACCTAGGGGACAATTAAGAAACCGTCTGAGCCCCGAAGAAATGAATCGTGGCGTCGGAATGTTGGAATCTGGCGTCTCTCAACGTCGTGTTGCTGGGATTCTGAATGTATCTCAGAGCGTGGTTTCCCGAATGTGGAGTCGGCATCTTACCCACGGAAATCCTTCACACAGACACGGCGGGGCCGAGAAAGGGCTACAACTCAACGTCAGGGCCGTTTTTTGTTGATTCAGTCTCGAAGTCAACGGTTCCTGAACGCTACGCGTTTGCATAACGAGCTTAGGAACGGAACTGGAGTACGAATTTCTACACAGACTGTCAGTAACGGGCTCCACGAGATCGGACTTAATGCCATGAGGCCTGCTGTACTTGTTCCGTTGACGAGCCAGCGCGTGCTAGACCGGTTGGACTTTGCCAGAACTCCCGTCAGGTGGACGGTTCGTGAATTGACGCCACACTTTTACTGAGGAGTCCAGATTCTGTCTAAACTTTAATTACAAACGTCAATTAGTGTGCCGAATGTCTAAAGAGCGATTCGATTACTTGAATTTGGCAGAGCATGATCGCTATGGAAAGGGATCAGTCATGGTTCGGGCTGGGATAAGCGTGAACGGTAAAACTGACTTGTACGTCGTTGAAAACGGAACGTTAATGGCAGTGAGGTACTGTAATGATATTCTTGGTGTGTCTGTGAGACCATATACAGATGCTATCGGCACGGAATTTATTCTGATGGACGGTAATGCCCGTCCCAACCGTGCCAACGTCACTGATTCCTGTCTGGAACGTGAGACAATCGTTCGTATTGACTGGTCTACTCGATCACCGGACTTAAATCCGATTGAGCATGTGCGGGTCATGCTACAGCGTGCTGTTTCAGCCCGACCTGTGCATCCGAGGACTTTACCGGAGCTCAAAGATGCATTGGTTGCTAAATGAAAGCTGATTCCACAAAACCGGATCCAACTCGGATTATGAGCATGCACAGGCGATGTCGTACTGTAATTGATGCCCGTGGACACCATACACGTTATTAGACACGTTTGTCTGGACAAATTTGGAAATTTGTGAAAAATCAGTTGTCCAAATCCCTTCGTGTTACGGCAAATTTTGTGGGTGCCAAGATGGCTGTTGTTGTCACGCTTGAATGCAGTGCCAGATGACAAAGTTAATCACTTGTCTTTAACGAGGATAATGGGAACTAGAAGAAGCAGAAGCGGAATTTCAAGTTTCAAAATAGGACGAGAAACAGAAAGAAAACTACACAAATTCCAAAAGCAGACTACAAAAATGAATATCATAATGCAGTGTTGCACAATTGTAACTGAATATAGCATATCAGAATATCAAAATTGCATATTGCAATCTCAATGTTGCATAATTGAGTTTTTACCTAAATCCTGTTCCATACATCTGTAATAGCTCATTAGTTTTCTATGAAAGGCGATCGATTTGCAATTGTAAATTTGTGATATTTCCTTGCTAATTGCATAACAAACAAAGATTGTGGGTATGCATTAAAAACGTTTGAAAAATAGAAGTGAAGACAATGATCAGGTCGATACAATTAACCTACATCTCCTACCAGAGACACCAAAGGGGAAAGAAACACAAGCATAGATTAAGTAGACCCTAATGGAAACACCAATAGCGGAAATCCAAAAGGACAGTACACAAAATGACCTATTGGCTATCCAAAACAAAAACGTATGAGCGATATACACATCCAAAGACAAACCATAACAAAAATACACCGCAACAGAAGCAGAAAACCACCTTGGAATGGTCAGTGAAACGGATTCAACGGGGTGGCATGGGGGTGGGGTTCTTAAATCGATTTTACTCGGCCGCGAACCTGGCCACTACTTCCTTCTCGAGTATTAGACAAATAATTTGTTCAGTCCGCATGAAGGCCTCCTAGCTCATCAGTGCAATATCTCCGAGAACACAAAAACCAAACAACCACACAAGGATAAACCATCCGATGAGACAGAAAGTACGAGATCACAGGAAAAAGTACTGTACACTCGCATCTAGTAGGTGTATTTACAGGGTCGTTTTTTACATGATGAACTGATGTATACCAACACGCGCTCCAAGCATTTATAATACGCATCTTACACGTGAGAATGACTTTTCAGATCATTGAAGTCTCGTGTTATATGTAGGTCAACGTTCTATCAGAAAATGGAACAGTTTGCTGAAATACATTTTAATTGCACCAATTGTGCCAGTAACCTTTGTTTCAATAACTTATTGCATGCTTAACTGCGAGGAGTCTCTGCATTACGTGCAGATTGGATGAGTCAAGTGAAAAAGGACCTCAAGGGGGTCAATGTCAAGTGAGATGGCGACAGCTGTTTTGTGGGCTCTTCCAAACGTTTCTACTAAAAAAATCCATCTGATCAACAACTCGACTACTAAAGCTAAACATCCAGATTACTGCTGAAACAATAGTTAGACAATCGGCTTTGTAAATCCCCCCCACCTCATATTTACCTTTTTACACAGTAATCCTTGTCAGTCCAAAACGAGGCAATTAGATACAAAATGTCCACACCGTGAGACAACATGTAAACAATGACGACTGCAGCAATTTGCATCGTTTTTCTTGCCATTTACGAGTGTAAGTTACCAGAACACCCTAAGAGTACCCCTCTTCTTGCCATGGAATTTCAGAGCCCGGAAGTCTGTTTGTATCTGCCTGTGGGTACTACGCCCTTCCCCCACCCACTGCCTCACCCATTGTTTCCTAGCTGTAATGTCCAGGTCGGCTACAATCACAGAGCAATAAAAGACAGCTCCAATTACAGGAAATATCGGTTCTTGATAGGAGGGATAGAACAGAATCCAGGACCAAGGAAACGAAAGTATCCATGTGCTGTATGCTCTAAGGCTTGCAAGACAAAGGTTATAGCATGTGATGATTGTGATCAGTGGATGCACAAATCATGTGTACAGAATTCAGTGCACTGGATAAAAGTGAGGAAAGATAGTCTTGTCCAAACTGTCTTCAGCCTAACAACTCCAGTATCGTGTACTCTGTACCCACGGCAGATGCTGACATACCTGTACAATCAAGTTCACTTGATTGAATTTCAGATATCTGCCACTCCACAAGATACATACGCACGAACACTGAACATGACAAGACCTCAGCCTCAGAGAGCTTCAACATAAGTTTTGATGTTGGAACATCATCCCTAAAGGTAAATAAAGACCAAAAGGTAAACATCTTTAAAAACCTGAGATTTCTTAATATCAACTTCCAAAGTCTCCGGAGGAAAGGAAATCTGCTGGAGGCAATAATTGATGATTCTGCTCCAGACGTCATCATTGGCACGGAAACCTGGTTAGAACACACAATCAGTTCTGCTGAACTACTTCCAATCCAGCTAGGATACGAAATCCAGCGCAGAGACCAAATGACCCACATGGAGCTAACCTCTTAATTGCGGTAAAGAGACACCTGCAGCTTTGTGGAATGAGACGCAGCCAGAGCAAAGAACTCCTGAGCAATAACAGTTGGAAAGACGAAAATTGAAGAACCTGCCCACTATCGCCCACAAATCAAGACAGACCAGTCCTATTTGGATGCTGTAAAGGAAGAATTCTCGCTCCTGAAAACAAACCCAGCAGGCACATGACGTATTTGTGACGTCACATCGACGTCGGTTCAACGTCATGACGATTATGCAACGTCACATCGACGTCGGTGCAACGTCATGACGTTGCACCGACGTTGATTTGACGTTGCCCTAGCGACGTGTGCCTGCTGGGAAGTCTAAGAAAGAACCCGCTCATCATGGGAGACTTCAAGCTTCCAGATATAAACTGGAGTGACCAAACAATAACAGGCTCACAGTATTCCAATAGACTAAACTCATCATTTTTGGAGATAGTAGCGGACAACAGTCTTAAACAGCTTGTTGGCTTTTCTACTAGGAGAAACAAGACCCTGGACCTCATCCTTACTACCCCACCCAAGCTTCAAACAGAGATATAAGTCAATGCCCTCGATTGGGAACAGTGATCACGACTTTGTGCTCTTTGACACCTCAACGACAGTACGACGACCAAAACCACCAAGGAGAAAGATATTCCTGTGGAAATAGGCAGATGTTTAAGGGATAAAAGATGATCTGAGGAACCTAGCGGACAGCATCCAGGGACAAATAGATGTCAACCAGGCGTGGACTTCCCTGAAGCGCTCCATCTTTGACACCGTGGAGAAAAGAGTCCCATCCAAAATGACAACGTCTCGCCACACGAATCCTTGGATGAATACACAGATCAAGAGAGTCATTAGGAGGAAACACAGAACACACAAGAAAGCCAGGAGAACCAACACAAAAAGAGACAGAAACAGATATAAACAGCTCCAGAAGGAACAAAAAGGTGGCGCTAATGATCAGGAATCGATACAATTAACCCACAGCTCCCATCAGAGACACCAAACAACAGACCTCAGTGGAAACACCAATAGCGAAAAGCCAAAAGGACAGTTACTTTCCCACAAAATGGCCAATACGCTGCCAAAATAAACTTATATAAGCGACACAAACACCCAAAGACAAACCATCACCAAAATAAACCGCGACAGAAGGAACAGTCAGCGGAAACGAATTCCACCTGGGGGCTTAAATCGATTTTACGTGGCAACAATCCTCGCCCTTACTTCCGTCGCGATTAAGACAAATAATTTGTTCAGTCCGCATGAAGGCCTCCTAACTCATCAGTTCAACATCTTCGTGAACACAAAAAATCAAACAACCACAGTGATAAAACAACGGTGAGGACTCGACAGCAAGAAACTACTGAAATACTGGAGAAAAAAAAACAAACAAACAAAAAAAAAACAGTTAGACTCCGATGGGCCCGACCAGAGACAGAACATCAGGTACCAACCAACATAAGCCTTTACGCTTGAACCGTCATAGAACCTGAGGCCTGACCCACCGGCGTGGATTCGGGTTCCGAGGCGCACGAGGAACATCACCATCCAAAAAAGGAAAATTTACAATCTCAAAATCAAAATCATCGCGTTTATCATAAAATTTGCAAGAAACAAACCGATCTACAATAGATAGATGTAAACCCCAAAACGGGGCCTCGGTATCAGAAGAATTTGCTTTATTTAACTGAAATTCTGTGCGGGGGGGGGGGGGGGGGGGTAAATTTGACTGATCAAACCATCGAAATAGGTATTATCAATATTTAATAAATCATCCAAATATCTAGAAGTGGAGCTAAAAGCTTCAATGATTTCAGACTGGTTATCAGCAGAAAGAGACATCATGAAAACTCTCTCATAACAAACAAACACAGATCAGCCACAAGTGTTGCTCAATTAATACCCATCGGAATACCAACAACTTGTCTAAATAGCTTAGTACCAAATCTTATGTAAATATTGTCAAGTAGAAAGTTGAGAGCTTCACTCACTTTCTGACATGACCATAAAGTATAATTTTTTATGCTCTTCAGAAGTGAAAAAAGCATTTCTTACATTACATGCAAGATAGAGGGAGTCTTCCCTATAAAATGTCCATTCAATTAAATCACTAACTTTTTCTTTTATAAGATTATGAGGAAGTGTAGTGTATAGGGTGGGAAAAACGTAAGTAGACAGACTTGAAGCACGAAAACGCCTGATTTTCAATTTATTTAAAACTTCATTAGAATTTTTTATAGACCAAAACAGATTTCTACCTGATCTTTCGAAGACGTTGTCGCAATATTTTATCATATGTTTTTTGATGGCAGTAAAACATAAAGTTTATAATTTGGAGAGTTCAGTGGTGGTACAAGAGCTTGAATTTGCAATAAACCGTGCTTTGTATGGTCTTTTACGAAGTTTAGGTAACAAGTATAACGTCGGAAGCTTGTGTTGGCCTTCTGTAACACAGACAGCAAACTTGGTGGCTGAATGACAAATATGATCATCAACTAAAGCCCTCTCTACAGCTAAAGGCAAAAGTTCATAGGCTGTACTACCACCAAGTTCTTGCTGAAGAGTGTTAACATAGTGAAAAGTAGAAGTAAAACAAAGATCAGGAATCGATACAATTAACTAACTCCACCCATCAAAGACACCAAAGGGAAAGAAACACAAACATTAAGCGACCAGACCATAATGGAAACCTAAACAAAGGAAGGCCATAAGAACAGTTACTTTCCCACAAAATGGCCATATGGCCATCCAAAATAAAAAGACACAAGTGATACACACAGTAAGTAACAAACAACAACATAAATAAATCGCCAAAGAAGAACCGCATTGGAACGGTCAGTGAAGCCGTCAAACAAGGACCACATTGTTAGCGGCCTTATCAACTGGAGCCAATTCAAACTTTAATTGCACGCCGGTGGGTCAGGCCTCAGGTTACACATTGATTGCAACCACTGGGTCGGTATCTCTGCTGGTGAATGATTCATTCGTCCCCGAGGGTATCATCAGCTCAGTATCAGTTCCTTAGCGCTGAGGTTGATACTGCGGTGTTGACGTCAGCACTCAAGTAATGATTTAAATAACTATATTATATCTTTAACTTTTTGCAGTATAAAATTCTAACTTTTCTAAAATTAAGACTGACTTGTCAGGTGAGACATGTATCTTATCGGATTTGGTTACCAGGTTTTGTTATATTTTAAATATTGCAAGTCTCGCTACTTTGGACATCTCCTCTCTGATGCCCGGAACTTCCGTGGAGCGTGGGCCATGTTTGCTGATGTTGGCTCTATGGGGAACGCCTATCTGGATCGGGCGTCTCTTGCCTGATGCCTCCAGCTGACATGTGTCATGAGCTACGTCGGTCGGTGTGTGCTCGGAGGGGGGTGTGCTGTGTTTGCCGGGTCTTGTCCATAATCCATTTGGGTTTCAAAACTTTGGGGTTTAGACACACTGATGGAGATTAAATATCAGAAAGGCCTCTGTGTCACTAAATTAGGTATAGTTACACCTTACTTGCAACCACTGGGTCGGTATCTCTGCTGGTGGATGATTCGTTCGTCCCCGAGGGTGTCATCAGCTCAGTATCAGTTCCTTAGCGCTGAGGTTGATACTGCGGTGTTGACGTCAGCGCTCAAGTACTGATTTAAATAACTATATTATATCTTTAACTTTTGCAGTATAAAATTCTAACTTTTCTAAAACTAAGACTGACTTGTCAGGTGAGACATGTATCTTAGCGGATTTGGTTACCACGTTTTGTTATATTTTAAATATTGCAAGTCCCGTTACTTTGGAATCTTCTTTCTGATGCCAGGCTTCCGTGGATGTTCACGGAGATGTTGTACTGATGAGTTAGGAGGCCTTCATGTGGACTGAACAAAATATTTGTCTTAATCACGACGGAAGTAAGGGCGAGGATTGTGGCCACGCAAAATCGATTTAAGCCCCCCAGTGGAATTCTTTTCCGCTGACCTTTCCAAGGCGGTTCTTCTGTCGCGGTTTATTTTTGTTATGGTTTGTCTTTGGGTGTTTGTGTCGCTTATATTATTTTATTTTGGATAGTCTATTGGCCATTTTGTGGGAAAGTAACTGTCCTTTTGGCTTTCCGCTGTTGATGTTTCCATTAGGGTATGTTGTTTCATGTTTGTGCTTCTTTCCCTTTGGTGTCTCTGATGGGAGCTGTGGGTTAATTGTATCGATTCCTGTTCATTGCTTCCACTTCTACTTTCCTATGAAATTATTGAATACCTAGTTTAAGGTGGCGTAACGACGTCTTAGGTTTAGGAGATAATAAGTCCGTATTTTGTGAATAAAAAGTAATGCGCTTGTTCACTAATTTCAGAATGCTAAGTTTCCATTCTTTAAGAGCTTTATGCTCTACATACTCTAGTTTACGCCATCGATTACCAAATTCATTCAAGGCAGCAGCGATTTCACCTCTACATTTATTGAAATCAATTTTAGAAACAAATCGACATTTCGGTCCTTTAGAAATTATATTAAGTATCCTAGAATCAGGAATAATTTTTAATTGCCAGTAATAATATGACGAGCAGCAGGATAGCAATACACTGAATTTTTACAATCACATGTATCAGGAGTGTAAGTGTCAATATCAAGATCAGATACAAGTTTATTGAAATTAAAAATGATAGTTCTGTCAGGTTTATTGTATTAATAGTAAATTATGGGTGTTTCAGTATTTTGAAATTAAGCAGGAATGGCTGAAATACCCGAACTGTCCCAGAAGATACTAGGTAAATCTATAAAATCCAAACTCTTATTAATGAAGGATATTTTGATGTAATGACGTTTGTGATTAATTTCTGAAACGATGAAAGGACGAAGAGCATGCTGAGTATAACCTCTAGTCCAGTTCCATGTCGGACGAGCAAACAAGTCCCATCTGCAAGATACTGTGAATCACGACAGCAGAGAAAACCCAAAGAAGTTCTGGCCGTTTGTAAAGAGCAAGGGGCAATAATTCACTGGCGTACAGACGGAGGAGAAGGACAAGCAAGTGGACATATCTTACTTGACTTCGCCACATTCAAGCCTTCTTTACAAGTTGGAGTACTATGGAGTGAGAGGAAACAACCGGAAATGGATTTAGTCACTTCAAAGCCACAGAAGCCAACAAGTCATCCTGGATGGGGTTATGTTTGATAAAGTCGAAATCATATCAGGAGTTCCCCAGGGGACTGTGCTTGGTCCACTTCTGTTCCTGTGCTTTATCAATGACCAACCAGAGTCGATCTTGTCCTCTGACACTAAGCTGTTCGCTGATGATAGCATGCCCTTCAAGATAATCTACAATGACACTGACATAGAGCTACTCCAAAGGAACCTATCAGCATTGGAACTCTGGGAAGAAGCTTAGCAGATGAGTTTCAACTAAACAAAGTGTAATGTCATGAGGGGTCTTCCAAGAAAAACTAGGCATACAACCTATCAACTTCATGGATACACCCTGGAAGTGGTAGATGCAAGTAAATACCTTGGAGTGACACTAACAGAAGACTTGTCATGGAATCAGCACATCCAGAATACCATAGGCAAGGCCAATAGAATAATTGGATTCCTGTTCAGAAACCTGAGGGACTGCACACGACCTGTCAAGGACCTGACCTACAAGACGATGGTACGTCCTATATTAAAGCACTCGTCAACGGTCTAGGATCCCCATCAGCAAGCCAGCACCAAGACTCTTGAGCAAGTCCAACGAAGATCGGCACGCTATGTCTTCAATGAGTTCTCATCAAGAACCCAAGGGTGTGTCACCAATATGCTAGATGACCTAACTGGGAGCCACCTGGAGAAGACACGACAGGCTTACACCGTAGTGTAGTTTATATTTTCTTGTCATTTGGGATCATTGATTCTGTTGTGGAATTTTGAAAATATTTGAGGGTCAATGATGAGGCATGGCTGGCCGAAACTACCTTGTCTGGCCCAGAAAACATGTACACTTCATATTTTCCAGTTCTGTGGTGTATTCCTTGCTTCCAAATGATAACCCTTTTATAGAATATATTTAACATGTTTTAAGGAATAGATCACAGTCTGGTCGATGTACTTGCTGACAGATACCTGAGCAGAAGCGATAACCGCACGAGAGGACCAGTGAAGTATTTCCAGGAAAGAATCACCAACTCGACCTACTCCAATTCCTTTTTTTCCCTAGGACAGCCAGGGACTCGAACAGACTCTCGTCCAGAGTAGTGTCTGCAGCCACCCTGGAAGACTTCAGGTTACTCCTCCAGGAGTAACCGGCTCCAACACTGACAGAGAAGACACCAATATACATAGTTTTAACCTGATTTTATTTTTACAAACTTGTAAATAGATCCTGGGGCTTGCTGATCCCATCACACTACTTTGCCCCACAGAGTCAATAACGTTCTACGAAGATCCCGACTCTATAGCTAGAATCAGAAGAAGAAGATTATAAGAATCTTATATGGGTGTGAGGGGTGGATGGAAAAATCCGTCCCGAGGAACACTCCGGCATCACGAGGCTTGCCGATTGATGCCGGGCAGTGATCCCGAGGGACGGGTTTTTCTTTCCACTCCTCACACCCATATTGGATTCTTTTTCTTGCATACCTTCCATTTCTTAGCGCGGATTTTAATGCTGCAGTCACTTCGGTTACCAACGTCCGCCATATTGTGTTGACACTGCAGGTATGTTTAGTGACGTCACGTAACGTGCTGTGACGTCAACCTTAACGACGGCGCATACGAGGTCGCAATCAACCAGGACATTTTTCAAACACGCGATTATATTCGATTTTGGGTCGGAACAGCAGGGCCAGAACATAAATTTCTATCTCAGGGTAAAATCACGTATTTCCTGGTCTGGTGTGCAAGAATATAAGAATCTTATATGGGTGTGAGGGGTGGATTCAAAAATCCGTCCCGAGGGACACTGTCCGGCATCACTCGGCAAGCCTCGTGATGCCGGACAGTGATCCCGAGGGACGGATTTTTCTATCCACCCCACACACCCATATTGGATTCTTTTTCTTGCATACCTTCCATTTCTTAGCGCGGATTTTAATGTTGCAGTCACTTCGGTTACCAACGTCCGCCATATTGTGTTGACAATGCAGGAATGTTTAGTGACGTCACGTAACGTGCTGTGACGTCAACCTTAACGACGGCGCATACGAGGTCGTTATCAACCAGAACATTTTTCAAACATGCGATTATATTCGATTTTGGGTCGGAACAGCAGGGTCAGAACATAAATTTCTATCCCAGGGTAAATCACGTATTTCCTGGTCTGGTGTGCAAGAATATAAGAATCTTATATGGGTGTGAGGGGTGGATTCAAAATCCGTCCCGAGGGACACTGTCCGGCATCACTCGGCAAGCCTCGTGATGCCGGACAGTGATCCCGAGGGACGGATTTTTCTATCCATCCCTCACACCCATATTGCATTATTTTTCTTGCATATCTTCCATTTTCTTAGCGCGGATTTTTAATGCTGAGTCACTTCGGTTACCAACGTCCGCCATATTGTGTTGACACTGCAGGAATGTTTAGTGACGTCACGTAACATGCTGTGACGTCAACATTAACGCGATTATATTCGATTTTGGGTCGGAACACAAGGGTCAGAACATAAATTTCTATCCAGGGTAAAATCGCGGATTTCCTTGTCTGGTGTGCAAGAATACACGTTCCTAGATCGCATACCACGTATTACGACAAAGCCTTTTCCACCACACGACTCCGGCTATGGAACAATTCAACAAATGAAATTAGGGAAAGTGAAACCCTGTTTAAGTACAAGAAAGCACCCAAACACTAGCTACTCCATGGGGATTAAACTGTACTAAATTTGGAATAGCACACAATTCACCTTATTTGCATTATCTGCTGGTTCCTAGTCTGAAGATTATAAGTGTTGGAAAATCAGGTAACCAGACCCCCTGACCTTGCAAGGTCAGGGGGGGGGGGTCTGGTTACCTGTTTTTCCGATATTGATAAAGTGTAAGCTGGGAGCCAGCAAATAATGCAAAAATGGTGAATATGGAATGTCTATTGTGATCAACGATAGATTGCTTGTATCTTCGGACGGTTCGCGGACTGGTTGGCTGGGGCTTTGTTTGGACGCAAGACCAAATCGACCACCACTGGCTGGTCCGCGGCCTCCGAGGGTCATCTGTAATATAGGCTCCAAAGCTGTCCGATGTACTACCTTCTGATCATTCGGGACGTGAGAAGACGTGCTGATTTGTACCCCCTACCCCCACACACCCACTCAACCATCTCAACAGGCGCAAATTGTCGGTTACACATCCAATCTTTCGCGACATTTATCGATGGCTCGGTACGTGTGACCCTACTCCCACGCCCCGATCGGGGCTTTTTTTACTTAAGGTGACTCGAATGGACAAGCCTGTGATCTGTGGAGTAAAGCGCTAACGTTACGTTTAAACGTTTAAATATCCATAACTTACTTGCTCTATTCTAATGTTTGCTAAACAACGGGAGCGTATGTTCTAGACTACGTCTGCGTTTTAAGGGACTATCAAACTAGGATGGGAGTATGGGCGTGCTGTTTGGACCTTGGTTTTTGCGACGCCCCCCTCGCCCTAGCCTTAATAGACTGACTGACACACAGTTTGCTCAATGAATTTCAAGTTACAACAAATGTGTCAATAAATCAATTGTCTTAACCTACGGAACCCGGGAAGGGACATTCAATTTATTTTAACATGTTGTGATATAAAGTTGTGCGAACAAGATATAATCTTGTTTGCACAACAGATATCTTGGGAAGTTGTACGAACAAGATATTATCTTGTGCGCACAAGATAATGTCTTGTGCGCACAAGTTATTATGTTGTCCGCACGAGATATTAAATTGTGCGAACAAGATAATATCTTGTGCGCACAAGATAATATCTAGTGCGCATGACATTATATTGCCCACACAAGTTCTATGTTGTGCGCACAAGATATATTATCTGCGCACAAGATATTATCTTGTGCTGTCCGCATAACTTAAACAAAAAATCGTGTCCCTTCCCGGGTTCCGTATTAACCAGTACATACCTGTTTAATTTTTCAATGAAAAATAAAAATTCTCAAGCCAAAAAATTCAGTGGTTCAAAACTTTTTCGGACTGTAGTTAATTAAGCAGAAATAAAAATGCCTTTTGTTTTTATCTGAAATATGTCAGGTTTTGAGACCATGACATAATGCACAATCAATGAAATTGAAAATTAGTCATATTTCTGATTCAAACGCAGATTGCGGGTGCTCGCTAGAACCGCTACACTAATGCGGATCAAAAGAGCTTATAGATACTGTGTAACCTTGTAAACTCAACATAAAGCTGGTTCATGGCATGGGCTTGTAACCACAATGTTTTTTTTTTCTTTGCCTATTTTATTACTAAAGTTAGTAAAAAGTAAAAAACTATACAAAATAATATTAAAGCAGACAGTAATAATATATTTCAGATTTGTGACAATACGCATTTCATTGAAGTTCAAGGGATTCAAAAGTGCGAAAAGCAGTCCCATTTAATCACCAAGGCTCAACAAATAAAAATGTCTCATGCACCAAGTCACAAAGTCAGTATCTGGTGTGTCCACCGTTAGAAGTAATGCATGCGTTGCATCGCCGCCGCATGGATCCGACACGATTGGTGAAAAACGCCTGAGGAATGCCGTTCCAGATGCGAACTAACGCGCGGGAAAGCTCAGCCATCGTCATTGTGGCTGATTTGGCAACTGATGTAGACGACGTTCCATCTCATCCCATGCGTGCTGTACCGCCGATAAGTCTGGTGATTCCGCAGGCCATGGCAACACATCAACATTCTGTTGAGTAAGAAAATCAGTCACAATGCATGCAACATGTGGTCTGGCGTTGTCGTGTTGCAGCCCCGATAGCTCAGTGGTAGAGCGTCCGCTTCGGGAATGGGAGGCCCCGGGTTCGATCCCAGGCCGCGCCATACCAAAGGCGTGAAAAATGGTACTAGGAGCTCCCTTGGCTGACGCTCGCATTATCAGGGGTAGTCCTAGGAAGATAAATGAAGGCAGGTAAGTATTTGTTAGAGGATACTTTGTTTGTCGCAATAAAAGCTCTACAGAGCTTATGTTATTTGTTTCGAATATGCGACGTTAAATAAAGCTTCTTTATCTTTATCTTTTTAGCGTAACGGCATGTTGAATCACAAACGGGACGACGTGGTATTGCAGAATCTCATCGCGGTAGCGTGCACCAGTCAAATTGCCGTTAATGACCACAAGAGGCGTTCTTGCGTTTCCTGTTATTCCACCCCATACCATTACACTGCCCACGCCAAGGAGACGACGTTGAACAACATAGGTATCCTGGTACTGTTCTCAAACTCGACGGTCTACCCTGGAAGACCATCACTGTTATCCAAGTGGAAACGTGACTCGTCTGATAACAGGATACGCGCCCAATCTCGTCTAGTAAAGCGAAAATTGGCCCTGCACCATACGGTGATGTCGCTGTAGGACTGGACGAATTACTGAACGCCGAGGGCGAATGTTCCATTCACACAAGCGTTTTTTGACGGTTCTTGGACTAATGTTTCTCAAGCCAGGAATGCTTCTAGCCGTCAAAGCATCAGTTTGAAATCGGTTACGAAGATGCTTCACACGGATGTAAGTGTCTTGACGTAATGGCGACACACGTGGGCGTCCCGATTTGCGACGGTCCCTGGTGTTACCAGATTGCTGTTAACGTCTCCATAAAGCGGAAATCGTGATCCTATGCACACCAAACTGTCTGCTAACCTCATTTTGGGATACACCAGCCCGAATCATGCCAACCGCTTGGTTGCGCTCAGCTTCGTTGAGTCTATGCATTGCTTACCAACACAGTCAGGAAGAATAAATTTGTTTTTCTGTTTCTCTTGGATAAGACGGTTTTACACAAGAGTCAAAAAGATTGTAAAGACGTTCACATTTAATTGCTACCCACGAATATGCGCGTGCACTTGGACAACGAAATGCACGTGCAAGGACCTTATTTACCAATCAATATTGTTAAGAAGTACTGTCCGTCGAGGAATAGTTGACAGTGACGTCACGACTTGTTTTTGTTCTGAACAATGCAAAGCTTATGGGGCTAACGGTAAAATAGCTCAAATAGTCAGCTACGTCACTGCCAGCTATTTGTTGGCGAACTATATATACATCATGTTTCAAGCATAAATGGATTTTAGAGTTATAGAAAATTTATTTTTTATACATGCACAGTTTCATTTTTCCGCTAGAACTGAGGATGCACATTGACTTCCTACGCTAATTGCGTTTCAGGTTTCTTTGAAGTCATAAACAGAACGATCAAAACTGATAAGTCCATATCAAATGGAGAAATTGGAGTCAGTCTGCGTTATCTGTCTGAACAGAAACAATTATAATACGGCACTAATTTGTTTGATGATCCGAAAGAATAAAAAATGTCTTGAAGAATGAGTGTGCAGCAATTACGCTGTTCGGCTTGCATATAAATTTTTCCATTACAATAATATTCCAATGTGCTAAATTTTCATATCGCCATCGTTAGCATTTTGTGATATTTTCATTTTTCTGACCAAAACACAGATTGCGAGTGCTCATTAGAACCCCCTCATCATTACGAAAACACACCCGTGTGACTTAGCGCATCATTACGATAACATGCCTATACAAATACATTGTAAACTTCACCGCCGAAGAAACGAAATTTTTAAGATGAAAATTTGTTATGTTTTCTTATTTCTCTTCAAAATATAGATTGTAGCTACCCGTTAGAACCGCCTCGGCGAGGCGGTTCTAACGAGTACCAACAATCTATATTTTAGAGCAGAAATAAGAAAAATAAGGTATACTTATTTAAACCCAAGTTTTACTTTATAAAAGTGGGGTTCAAGGGGGTCAAAGCTATATAGGGATGTTTTTGTGATGTCCCCTAACTAGTTACTGTTCAGATGAAAATGTGTTCTATTCTTCTTATTTATACACCAAACATAGGATGACTCCCCTTATTGAATATCCATAACCTGTGTCTAGGAGCAGAAATAAGAAAAATATTGTATACCCCCGCAAACCCCAGTTTCCTCTATATATATAGTGACGTCATGCATCTTCGAGGGTGACGCAAGTTCGATGACGTCATTTGTATGTAAATATATCGATTACTACTGAGGCTATTCTGTCGTGAATCAACAACAACCAACAAATACACGCAAACATTTTGGCAGTATATTGTTCTTGCGATGCTAATCAGAGAGGTAAATATTGCTTGAGACATTAAAAAGCTACAAAAATCCGCCATTTTTGCTAATACTTTTACACCCAATTTTAACCCAATGATTTCTTCATTCACACACATTCTGGCAGAAATATCAAGCATGCTTTGTTTACTGTTGACACATACCAGCAGACATATTTATCCATTATTTTCGTACGACGAGCAATGTGGGAAACTTCTTTAACTAAACATACCTGCTGTCCTTATTACTTCAGCGGCTTCATTTGTCTTCTGGGAATTTGAGAGCAGTAGATCTAGTGAATGTGATGAAATATTAACACCTTAATAATCAAAACTTTATGTGATTGAGAAGAGATGTAAAAAATATCATCAAATACTAAATGATTTCCAGTAAAATTTATGTTATTTACAATCAAAGTATCTTGTTATCAATTACATGCCTTCATTTTATTTTTACCCCGGATCCCCCTGACAACTACATCCTCGAACTTAAATGCCTTATTGAAAAAGACTAGGAAATGGGTCATTCGATAAATAATAAGCTCTGTCGATGTTTGCTCGTTAATTTTCATGTTTGTTTCTGACAGTTTATTCATCAAATGTTGTTTGATTATTTTGTTACCAACTTTTTTAATATATTGCGATTTATAGAAATATAAACCGGTCAAGTCGCTTACGTCCTGCCAGTTTAATGTGAGGTTTACGTCCTCGAACTTGGGTCCTCCCAGTATAATGTAAGTTTTAAAGGGATGTGCATTTCACGGACTTGTTATCGTGATATGAGACGGTTCTAACGAGTACCCACAATATATTTAATAAAAATAAGAAAAAAACTATGTAGCCTGTGGATTCCAACTTTCTCTGATGTGAGGTTTACATGGCTATTCATTATACAGAGTTGACTTGTTACTGTGGTGCCTACACGGTCTTAGACTGCATGAATATTACGATTACACACTCATGTGATATAGTACATTTTTGCACATCTCCAAAATGGCTACTTTTCTGAAGCAAAGCGATGATATTTTTCTTATTTATACTGCAAACATAGGTTGTGGGTGCTCGTTAGAACCGCCTCATTGAGGCGGTTCTAACGAGTACACAAAACCTATGTCTTGGACCAATGAGACGGTTCTAACGAGTACACACAACCTATGTCTATGAGCAATGAGACGGTTCTAACGAGTACACACAACCTATGTCTTGGAGAACACATACGACAAAATAATGTATACCCCCGTAAACCCCAGTTTTCTCTATATAAAGTGGGGTTTAGAGGGGTCTTCATTTCACGGACGTGTAAGCATGATGGGAGACAAAGATCATCAAAATACCATGTTATATGGCGCAATGTCGTCTGATCTGGGCGCACAAGCGTGAAGACGTTATTTTTTTGTTGCTTGTGAGTCATATTACGGTTTTTAATTGTGTGTGTATGTGTGTATGTTGAGGTATTTCGTTCCCGTCATTATCAATTAGGTCATTTTGGAGACGTTGCTTCCGATTTTTGTGGGTCTTTTAGCTTTTAGTTGATATTGAGATGAAATGACACCTCACTCCCTGCCGCCAAAAAGTTTATCTCATATCGCTTTTCCTGGGCAGGATTAGACATTCTAAATGGTTTCAAATGTACATGTATCCATAAGTTCGGTCGGTTTCAGCTCTGCACAGAAGAACCAAGAACCCCATCTATTTCTCCAAGCCCCGATGTCGTATTACTGATTCAAAAATTGGAACATAAGGAAGTCGAGATATGAAATATTAATAGCAAGGAGAAGAGCCAATGTAACACCCACGTGTCCTTGCTTATACTTTTCAGATTCAACACATTCTGGGTAGTGGTTGCAATATCAACTAAAAGCTAAAAGTCCCACAAAAATCGGAAGCAACGTCTCCAAAATGTTTGATTGGGAGAGCTTCCTTTGATTTTCCAACTTCACATATTTTTTCGGCGTGTCCGATTTGTTTTCGTTCTTTCATCTTCTGTATATTTTCTGTCATGTTGTTTTACGTCTTCTACCACGTGACGTCGTACCTGGCATATTGTTTGCATTTTTACCTGCCTAGCAGTTGACCGACATGACGTCAGAATATATAAGAAAATATGTCTTATCCAAATGAAATTAAGCCCATAAAATACGGTTTTGTGTCCAAAGGTATACCGAGTTCATCACAAGAAACACGCCTATACAATTTTGAATCCAAGCACCCACCCATAGGGGCTTGAAGAAATATAGGGGCTGCAAGATGCTTCAACGCAGAGCTGAATCCGGCCCGCACATTAGTACTGGTAAACCGCTTAGAGGATCTAAGCCTGTCCAGGAACCGCGGTGCGAGGCGGACCATCCATGCTAATAAACCCTATTGGTTTCATTGGGCGACAGGCCTTGAGATGTCATTTCATCTCAATGTCGGGTAAGAGTCCCACAAAATTGGAAGCAACGTCTCCAAAATGCTCTTTACAGTGTTGACGGGGACGTTAAACCTCAAATCAAACAAACAAACAAAACAATTTTAACTCCCCTTGAACCCTACTTTTATATAGTAAAACTGGGCTTCATAGGGGTAAACCTTATTTTTCTTATTTCTGATGAGCGGTTCTAACGAGTACCTACACTCTATATTTTAGAGCAGAAATAAGAAAAATACCACAATTTTTCATCTTACAATTTTCATTTTTTTCGGCGGTAAAGTCTACAATGAATTTTCATAGGCGTGTTTTCGTAATGTTGTTATTATATTCTTTATACAATGGGATGGCTCGTTGCGACCGCCACGAGGCACTAATAATGACAACTAATGTCAACTCATTACGTGAACAAGTCCGTGAAATGAAGACCCCCTATACCCCACCTTATATAGAGAAAACTGGGGTTTACGGGGGTATACATTATTTTTCTTATTCTTGCCCCAAGACATAGGTTGTTGGTACTCGTTAGAACCGCCTCAATAAGGCGGTTCTAACGAGCACCAACAAACTATGTTGGCAGTATTTATAAGAAAAATATCACGGATTTTCAAAAGAAAAATAGCCATGTTGGAGATGTGCATAAATGCACTTATTCGCACGTGTTTGTTATCGTAATGTCAAGTTAATCCACCATTCTCTGTTTTAGATATGATTTATGCGGTGTTTATTACTTAAGAAATGAAATTTATTTTTCTGCAGTTCATGGAAGTGTGATCGCAGTGGGCCGCGTGCAAAGTAAATGAACCCGGGTTCATGTAAACTTTGCTAGCGGCCCACTGTCGTTCACACCTTCATGAAAAGCAGAAAAATTAAGTTTATTTTTTATATTTACACTATTAGCCCCTCATCACTGGGCGAAAAAATACTTGTAGGGCAACTTTTAAAGCTGAAAAACATTTACACGCTGTTTTTCTACAAAGAGCGGAGCAGCGTTGACGTCATCAACGCCCGTAGAGAATAATGGTTTAGAATGACGTCATTTAACGTCACTGAAAATCATGTGATTCGATGCGTTATTGGCGTATGAACGCAATTGTTTTCTATAGGTTTACATTAGACTTTACACTGGAAATGTAAATATATGCAGATGAACGTTCTGCGTCTGTAGCTTAGAAAGTCTAGTCAAATGTCGCCTTTGAAGACAATTTGTTAGATTTCAAATAATGGAATAATGACCTGGTAAATTAATGCATTATTACTGATGCTTGGCAATTATATTTTAACAAGAATGCAAATGGTGCAATTACATAGCTATTACCTTTTAAAAGCCGTGATTTATTTAACCATAAGGCATTAGCGTCTCATTTTGGGACATTGGCAATCAGCGTAGATCCAGCGCAAACGTCGAGCAACGACATGTCTGATCTAGCTAAGTCTATACTGATCTAGCTAAGTCTATACCTTTTTTTTAAAAGTACATAAGAACACTAAAAATATCAAATCTGACAATTTCCATTCTCATATATGGGTTAAATCGATATAATAACAAACAATGTCTGATTCCGGTTTTTAATTGCTCATTAAGCACCTCAGATTAACTGTTTCTAATAACTGCCCATTAAAACAACACGTGCATTAATATTTGAGATAAAAAGACGAAAACATGCCTAAATAATTTTTACCCCCTTAAAACCCCACTGGTATATAGTTAAACTTGGGTTTACAGGGGTAAACACGATTTTTCTTGTTTCTGTTCAAAAGCATAGAATAAAAATTCTGACGAGTGTTCTAAGGACTTTTTTAGCTGAAATTAACTCTTATAATGCTGTTCACGACAACCCCTATCTTTGGAAACAGTGTAGATCCAGATCAGAGGAAGCCATCTGATCAGGGTCTGCACTGTTTGACATTCAACTTACAAATTTGTAGGAATAAATTACATCAAGTTATTTAATTGGTTCAAAGTCAGAAATGGGTTTTGCTAAACTGAATATTCAGCAAGAGAAGGGTTAAAAACAAATCAGAATTTTATTTAAAAAAAAAAAAAAAAAAAATCATTTTTTGTTGGTAACATTGACAATATATTTGAATAGGCATGGTTTTTCAATAGGGAAAGATTTGTCCCCATAGGGGCCTAGAGAAATACACTGGGCTGCATGATGCTTCAACGCACAGCTAAAACTGACTGCACATTGATACTGGTAAACCGCTTAGGTCTAAACCTGCCCAGGCATAGGGGTGCATGTCAGTCCGTCCAGTATTGGTTTCATTGGGCGGCAGTGCTTGAGATGTCATTCATCTCAATGTCGGGTAAAAGTCCCACAAAATTGGAAGCAACGTCTACAAATGACCAAATAAGTGTGGACGGGGACGTTAACCTTTCAACACAAACAAACAATGGGGAAAGAGAAATGTCAACCTTAAAGTCCAGCGAAAACGTGGGAAATGAAACTGCCGAGTTTTCCACGTGACTGGTTGAGATTGCCTGTCCCAACAGAAGAGTGATAATTGGGCCCCGTCAAGCGATTTTGGTACTTATCGCCTATGCGAGCAGCGAAGGTTCAGGCGAGCCTGCGCATCCGCGCAGTCTCGCCAGAACCTATGCTGCTCGCACATACAAGCAGTGGATCAAGAGGAACCTTAAGACAGAAAGCCATATCCCTGGCCCCTATGAATGGCTGGGCATGCGCAGTTAAAATTTGTCATGACGGAATGCTCGAAGACACAAATTCGCTTGGCGGGGCTCAATTGATTCTTTTGATCCTAACATACAACCAGAATAGGACGATTTCATTGAGAGGACACGCCTATACATTTTGATTGATTGATTTGAGGTTTTACGTCACCGTCAACACTGTATAGGTTATTTTGGAGACGTTGCTTCCAGTATTGTGGGACTTTTACCCGACATTGAGATGAAATGACATCTCAAGCTCTGTCGCCCAATGAAACCAATAGGGTTCATAAGCATGGACGGTCCGACTCGCACAGCTTTGTCGGTGCAGGCTTCGATCCTCTAAGTGGTTTACCAGTACTCGTGTGCGGTCGGTTTCAGCTCTGCGTGGAAGCATCACGCGGCCCGTCTATTTCTTTAAGCCCCGATGGGCGGGGGCCGAGAGAAATACATTGTAAACTTAATGGCCGAAAAATAAAAAATAAAACTAAGATGCAACATTTTTCTTATTTGTGCTCAAAATATAGATTGTGGGTACTCTTTAGAACCGGTGGATACTCGTTAGAACCGCCTCGATGAGGCGGTTCTAACGAGTACCCACAATCTATATTTTAGAGAAGAAAATAAGGTTTACCCTGTATACCATAGTTTTAGTAAATGAAAATGGGGTCAATGGGGGCCAAATTTATATCGGCGTTTTTTCGTGCTGAGCTAGAATTTTTTTTTTACAAAGCCGAGAAAGCACGGTTCTGTTTCAAAGATGAAGTTTCCACACATAGAAATAACAGTGCCCTGTCTCTGGTTTGTAACATCGGAGTCTGACTGTTGGCTTTCTTTTGCTCCAGATTTTCAGTTGTTTCTTGCTGTCGAGTCCTCACCGTTGTTTCATCTCTGTTTTTTTATTTATTTTTATTTTTTTGTTCTCTGAGATATTGCACTGATGATTCGTAGGCAGACGACTTACCAGATTATTTGTGCAAATCGTGACGGAAATAAGGGCGAGGATTGCGGCCGCGTAAAATCGATTTAAGCACCCCCGAACCCCACACCCAACCCGCACCACCACCATCCCCCCACAGTGAAATTCCTTTCATGACCGTTTTAAGGCGGTTCTTCTGTTGCGGTTTGTTTTTGTAATTTGGTTTGTCTTTGAGTGTATGTATCGCATACTTCTTTTTGTTTTGGATAGCCAACTGGCCATTTTGTTGGAAAGTAACTGCCCTTTTAGTTCTCCGCTATTGATGTTTCCAATAGGGTCTAGCTATTGCATGTTTGTGTTTCTTTCCCTTTGGTATCTCTAATGGGAGTGGTGGATTGATTATATCGATTCCTGATCATTGCCTTCACTTCTATAGTGAGATAGCCCCCAGAAACAGGCTACAATGTTGTTCTCCCAAAAATGTCGGTGAATCTTGTAAAATGCTGTTATTGATTGAACGCTGCCAGGAAGGATCTTTGATATGGATACTACACTAGGGACCCATACGACCCTGAACCATGAAGTTGTAATTGCATTTACCTTCCGCCACTTCATTTTTATATTTCTTTGGAAGATATTTAGCTTCACGTTGGGGAAAAATAATAAACAAAAAACTCATAAAAGACGTTTCGGATTAATTTATACAATACTTGCTACTAACTTTTTGCAAGAACGCCTACGCTCTCTAATATTCGAGAGCAGACTCCTCTTTTCAAAACAATATCACACTCATGTACTAAAATTCAATCTTTAAGGGAAACGGCAACACCTGGCACATTTTCCGCCATTTTTCAAAGTCAAAGGGAGACAACTTTCGGAACTTCCTGTTCGCTTTTCTATAGACTCAGTCTTGCTGAACAAGAGGTTTACTCTTAAAGTAGAGAATTTGCTCCTCTGGAGCAGATTGTTTTCTTTAAGAGTTGACCCCTATTGACATGGGGGACAAAATACTTTGAAGGAGGTGCCTTCCCTTAAGCTGTTCCTATTCCCCTTAATATATCCAGAAATAGCATTTTGCAGATAATACATTTTTTATATATATTTTTCTTATTTCTAGTCAATTGTGGTGCTCGTTAGAACAGCTTCATTGAGGCGTTTTAACGCCATCACGAAAACACGCCTATATAATATTGACCCCCTTGAACCCCACTTTTATATAGAAAAACTGGGGTTTCAGGGGGTATACCTTATTTTTCTTATTTCTGCTCTAAAATATATATTGTGGGTACTCGTTAGAACCGCCTCGATGAGTCGGTTCTAACGAGTGCCCAAAATCTATATTTTGAGCAGAAATAAGAAAAATATCACAATTTTTCATCTTAAAATCTTCATTTTTTGGGCGATAAAAGTGGCAATGTATTTGTATAGGCGTGTTTGCGTAATGGAACCCACAATCTAAGTTTTTTTTCAGGCAAAATAAGGAAATATATGTAATACCCATCTCTGTAAATCCCAGTTTTCTCTTATTTAAAGTAGGGTTTACAGGGGCGTTCATTAAACTGACTAATCAACGTGTTAATATGGTCGCAATGGTCCAAAACGAAATGAAACATTAACAAAACGAGGATGAAATTCGGGGAGACGATCTTTCCAAGCGACCCTCACTACTATGACGTTCGTCGAGGAGTTTCGAAAACCTAGCTTTTAGCACATCTATTGCGGTATGTTTGTGGTTTGTGTGAATTTATGTTTTATGTCCCCGTCAACAATATTTAGGTCATTTAGGAGAGGGTCCGACTATCACCACTTTGCCTTGGCGGGCTTAAACCTTCTAAGCTATTTACATTTTCCTGCTCATCAATTTTAAAATGCCAACGAATGGTTTTATTTCTAGTCCAAACATAGATTGCAGGCGCCTGATTTAGCGAATACCTATACCTTATTGAGCAAAAATATAAGGTAAACTAACGTGTACCCTTGAACACCCCGACAGGTTTCGATCCTTCTCATCACCATTCACACGCGCATCCGATGCCTTCGACTGTATGAGTATATTGGCCAGAACAGTTAATGTTTCAATCCAAAACTAGTCCGCCTGCACGAAAATACACCTATATAATTTGACTCCTTTAAATCCCACTTTTATGTAGTAAAACTGGGGTTTACAGGGGTAAAGTTAATTTTTTCCTATTTTTGCTCCAAAATATAGATTGTGGGTACTCGTAAGAACCGTTCTAAGGAGCACCCAGAATCTATATTTAGAGCAGAAGTAAGAAAACAACCACACTGTTTCATCTTTAAATGTTTTCTTTTGGCAGTAATGTTTACAATGAATTTGTCATAATGATGATACACCCGTTCGACATAATGCATTTTTTCACATCTCCAAAATGGCTGCTTCTCTAATGAAAATCCGTGATATTTTTCTTATTTATACTGCAAACATAGGTTTTGGGTGCTCGTTAGAACCGCCTAAATGAGGCGGTTCTAACGAGTACCCACAACCTATGTTTTGGAGCAGAAATAAGAGAAAATAATGTATGCCCCAGTAAACCCCAGTTTTCTCTATATAAAGTTGGGTTTAGGTGGGTATTCATTTCACGGACTTGTTTACGTGATGCTATAGGCTTGTTTTCGTAATTTCGTAATGTAAGTCGTTTAGATATTGAACAACTAGACCCATATTATTACGAAAGTGCATTTTAAGTCATAAACTGTCTTTTGAATATTAATGAGAGAGTCGGAAACCATTCGCTCAAGGTGAAATATTTCAGATTTCAAATTGAAATGTCACGGAAACTATTAAAGATAACTCCACGTGGTTCTGGGCTTTCATTTCCTTTCAGTAAAGTTTATCTGCAATAATCATTCAATTTCCAAGACGAAAAATCATCGTAAGGTTTTAGAAGGAAAATCCACCTTCTACCAGCAATATTCGTCTCTCGGCTAATTCTTCATGTTCTCGCCATGCATGATGAAAGCACGCCTAAATAGTTTTGACCCCCTTAAAAACCACTTTCTAACGAGTGCCCACAATCTATGTTTTGAGCAGAAATATACGGAACCCGGGAAGGGACATGCAATGTTTTTAATATGTTGTGCAAACAAGCTATTAAGTCGTGCGAATAAGATATTATCGTGTGCGCACAATATAATATGTTGTGCGCACAAGATATTATCTTGTCCGCACAAGATCTATGTTGTGCGGACAAAATATTATCATTGCTTGTTCGCACAACTTAATATCTTGTGCGCACAAGATAATATGTTGTGCGAACAAGATAATATCTTGTCCGTACAAGATAAGTGTGCAAACAAGATAATATGTTATCCGAGCAAGATAATATCTTGTCCGCACAAGATACTATCTTGTGCGCACAAAAAAATTCATGTCCTTTCCCGGGTTCCGTAGAAATATGAAAATATGAAAAATTTTTATCTGAAAATTTTCAGATTTTGATGGTAAATTTTTCAATATATTTTAATTGGCGTGTTTTCGTAATTACTTGCTAAAAGGTCTAAGTTATAGTTCGTTGTTCAACCTTTCTGCACAGTAAAATTCCTATTATAAGACCACTTTTAAGACTGTTCAAAAGTGGTTCTTAGGACCTGTTTTGAACAGTTTTAAAAGTGGTCTTACCGGTGGAAACCGGGTGTAGAAAACTCAAAGAAATTTAAGTATGTTTTAAAACGCCTATTTAGTCTTAATTTAAGCTGGTCTTAATAGCAGAATATTACTGTACTTTTCTGTTCGACAATGTCAATTACATTACAAAAACACGCCTATACAAATACATTGTAAATTTTACCGACGAAAAAACGAAAATTTTATCTTGAAAATTGTGATTTTTTTTTCTTATTTCTGCTCAAAGTATAGATTGTGTGTATTCGTTATAATCGCCTCAACGAGGAAGTTCTAACGAGTACCCACAATCTATATTTTAGAACAGAAATAAGAAAAAAGATACATTCCTATAATCCCCCGTTTCACAATATAAAAGTGGGGTTCAAGGGGTCAACATTATATAGGCGTGTTTTGCGGGATGTCTGTTTTTGAAGCCTCGACCACACAAGACGATGAAGAAAAAAAAAAAAAAAAAAAGAGTTGAGTGGTATGAAACAATGCCTTATTTTCAGCCATTTGCAAGACAGTCTGGACTACAGTTTGCATTTCCCATGAAGACGAATAATTTTTCATTGTTAATGAATTTAACGATAACACATCTGTGCGAAATAGTGCATTTTTAACATCCCCTACTGTTCTAAAGAAAATCCGTGATTCTCAAAAACATAGGTTTTGTGTGCTCGTTAGAACCGCCTCACGAGTACCACAACCTATGTATTGACCCAGAAATATGAAAAAAATAATGTGATCCCCCGTAAACTCCGGTTTTCTCTATATAAAGTGGGGTAAAGGGGGTCTTCATTTCACGGTTTTCGTGATGAAGAGATTTAAAGTACGATGTATGGAAAATAGTTGAGTATGGGTATAGTAGTCGAAGATAAGATTGACTAGGCGGAGCTATCGTTTGTACCTGCCTTAGGAATATTCCATTAACAAAAAGGTAAACCAAGTCACTCGATTCTGTGAATTCAACTGTAACACAAGCATAGCTGTGTCGTATATGAACATTTGTAGAAAGCGTGCGAAAGGCACTCTACTGAATCTTCTGGTGGACTCAGCGAATTTGATATATATTGACAACACCTGAATAGCTCCGCCTAGTCAATCTTATCTGTGACTACTATACGGATGGGGACGGATTGAGTAAAAAAACATTTGGGAACTAATTTGTAACGCACAAGATTTTTTGGTTTCATCACGAAAACACGCCTATATAATTCCGACCCCCTGAAACCACCCTTTTATATTGTAAAACTGGGGTTTACAGGGGTATACATCTTTTCCATTTTTTTGCTCAGAAATAAAGATTGTGGATACTCGTTAGAACCGCCTCGATGAGGCGGTTCTAACGTGTGCTCATAATTTATATTTTGAACAGAAATTAGAAAAATATCATACATTTTCATCTCAATTCTTTCCCCTATTATATATTGTTCCTTTTCAATTAGGTTGGAATATTTTGAGTCACCACCTGTTTGGGAAAGAGCTGCTGACTCGATTTGCCTGTTGTCCCTCTTGTTTACTGTCGTCCCTCGATGTTTCGACTTCTTTCCCTAGTGATATTGTGGGAAGAATTTGGGATCTGATTGTATCATTTCCTGATCGTTTCTCTGTTTAATTTTCGCCCACCTATTCGAGAAAATGAAAACGTATACATGTGTAACGTTTTCCGCCAAACACCGCGAACACTCGAAACAGCCATGTCACAACAGGTTACCAAGTCCGTTGAATGAATGTATACCCAACATTATACAAGGAAAAATGGAGTTTGCATTAGTTATTTTCCTAAGTGCTCAAAACATAGGTAATGGGCACTCGCTAAAAGCGCCACACTAAGGTGGCTCTAACAAGCAGCGGCAATCTTTATTTGAACTGGACGTAGGAAAAATATTGATCATATTCGTCAAAGCTGTGGTTCCAGTGCTATGAAAATGATGTGCTACCAAAGCGCTTTGGAGTAGTTTACTTAGTTCTATATTATCACGTATGTTTAGCAACAATGAGACGCCAGATAAGCCGCCACAGTTTGTCTATACTGTTTGTATTGAATTCGTCTAAATTTAAGGACAAGTACTGCAAGAAATTTATTTATTATTTTATTTCTACAATATTTTCAGAGGGTTACACTTTTAGCTCAAAGGCCATTCTACCAAGTGGTCCTCTATAATAAGAGCAAACAATAATAGTCTACATAAAACAATCGAACAAACATTACATACAATCATTTTACATAAAATGTACATTTTATACAATGGATAGAACTGCTAAATGTGTGTACAGGATGCAATAAGACAGAAGTGCTTAAAATTTGTTTTGTGCGTATATAAAAAATTAGCTGCATATTTATCTAAATTTTGTTCAACATAGAGTTCGTTAAAATTTAGAACTTGACGAAACGTAAGGTTTTCGAATATAAACTTAAAACAGAGCATATATGATTAAAATATGCATATTGAAAGCGAAAGAATGCATTGTAAACGTTCTAGAGGGCAAATTTTTGCGACTGGATATAATATATAAAACACTTTAAAAATGTTGTTTCACGGATGTTTTAAATTCATTTAAGGAGGTTTTCATTCTTAAAGATGGTGGCAATGAATTCCATAACCGTGAGGCCCAATGTGAGAATGATCTGTTGTATAGCGCAGTTCTTGATCTAGGGACTGATAACAGGCGATTTGAAGATGATCTTAGTGTACGATTGTGGGCTATTGACATTGGTGTCAGTAAATTGGTTATATATGCTGGCGTCATATTGTTTAGAGCTTTGTAGGTAAAAGTGGCTTTGTTGTAAAGCAACCGTTTAGGGATTGACAACCATCCAAGCTCTTGAAACATCGAAACAGAAGGTGTTCTAAACTCAGCGTATAAAATAATGCGGGCAGCTCGTTTTTGCAACTTTGAGAGTCTTTCAATATTTGCGCATGATGTTGTTCCCCTAGTGTTACACCCATAATCAAATAGAGGCAATATATAACTTTGGTAAAATATTTTCTGAATATTTTGTGGCACATAATTGGATAATTGTTGGAGGAGAGATATTTTAGTTGATATTAGGGAACACATGTAGTCAATGTGTGGTGTCCATATTAGACTTTTATCAATAAATACGCCCAGAAGCTTTTTACTTAGTGACTCTTTCGATTTCATTACCATCAATGCATAAATTTAATTTGCTGGTGTCGTCGAGGCGATTGTTTCCTCCTACCAACATATACGTAGTTTTAACACAGTGTATCGTCATTTTATTTTGTTTACCCCATGTTTTTGCTCTACTGAGATCAGTTTGTACCTCGTTGTTAATTATGTCTAAATCAGGACTAATCGTATGTAATGTGGCATCATCTGCTCAGAAAAACAATATTTCAGCAGGAGGGGTAAATCATTGATAGATAATAAAAACAAAGTGGGTCCCAAGATTGAGCCTTGTGGGACACCAGTTCTAATAGTGGAAGAAGCAGACATTCCTGAACCCTTATCCATGGCCTGTTGACGATATTCTAGATACGAAATAAATCACTGGAGAGACGAGTTATGAAATTTATATGCGGAGAGCTTATTTATTAAGATGTTATGATCGACCAGATCGAATGCCTTTCTAAAATCGATGAAGAGTGCCCCGACAAGATCGCCCTTGTCAACACTGGCCATCCACTGGTCTATTAATTTCACAAGTGCTGTTTGGCAGCTATGCCGTCGGCGAAAACCTGATTGACTTTCATGTATAAGATTGTACTTATTAAGGTATGCCATTAAATGTTTGTTCACATGCCTCTCAAAAGTATTGAAGATAGTCGGTAAAATTGAGATGGGTCGGTAGTTCCCCGGATCAGATGTGCTGCCACTTTTGTATATGGGAAAGACTTTAACAGATTTTAATTGATCTGGAAATTTTCCAGTTTGCAAGCTTTTATTTATAAGTGTGGCAATACTGGGTGATAAGATTGGACTTACTAACTTAATTATTCTTGGTCCAAGACCATCTAATCCTGTAGCCTTAGATGAGTCAAGAGCTAGGATGAACGTTGGAACCTGTTCAGTGGTAATATATGGAATTTTAAAGAATACCTTATTAGGTGTTCTATCATTTACACAGTTTTTAATTTCTTTTAGATCAGAAGATAAGGCATCAGTTCCATTATCATTAAAAAATATCTGATATTGAAGTGAAATACTCATTTAATTTCGTGGCTATGTCTTCAGAAGATGTATACTGATGGTCATTTATAATTATGTCATCAGGTAAGCGATTATTCGAAGTATTAGTTTTATTAGTTTCTTTGCGAAAATGTTGCCAAATTGTACGCGTGTCTTTCGAATTAATGACTGATTTCGAAAAATGTTCACGTTTAGCTTTCCGAATTAGATAGTTTGCTTTGTTTCTGTACTTTTTATACTCAGTCCACAGGTTTCTCCGTTTGTAAAGATCTCGTTGTTTGCGCGATATTTCGATTTCTTCATTATGCCAATCAGGTAGTCGTTTGGTTTTAACTCTTTTGGTTTTGACATGTGCATGGTTATTTAGATGCTTTAAGACAATGCTGTACCATAAAGAGATGTCATCATTTATATTCGAGGTGTTAGTTGTGAAGTTATTCATATCGCTCAAGAGGTCATTAATAAACTTATTCTCCTTAAAACGTTTGAAACAACGATATGACGTTGTAATGTGTTCTGACTTTGCTATTTTGTTATTTATTTTCCTCGTTATGCACACTGGATAGTGATCACTTATCGCATAGGGTGATACAAAACTTTCAATTATATTATCGGAATTGGAAGAATAAATGTGATAAAAAAGTCTTGATGTTGTCTCTGTTACCCGAGTTGGTTGATTTATAAAATGGGTTAGGTCAAATAACTGTATCAGGTTTTGCCACTTTCTATTAGAATTTGTTTGCAAATCAATATTGAAGACGCCCATGATGATCATCTCAAGACCAGTTGTCAGCGCTATCGACAGCTCTTCCTCGAATAATTCAACCCATACAGATGATGAGTTTTGAGGACGATAGGCTGTAAAATTGATAAACGGCTTTGAGTTAGGAAATGCTAATTCAGCCAAAAGTGTTTCGATGTTTTAACTTTCAATTTCTATGCGCCGCTTACAGTTAAATGCGTTTCGAAAGTACAATCGTACTCCTCCACCACTCTTATCCTGCACGTCAGACCTATCTTTACGGAGTAATTCAAATCCGCCAATAACCAGCTGATCATCAGAAACCGAACTCGACAGAAATGTCTCACAAACACCTAGTATGTCTGGACATTTGTCTTTTGCCATGATTATGCCTACTTCATCTAGTTTTGGCACAAGATTGAATTGAGGTGTCCGAATAAGTACTTACCCTGCTAGCATTCTACATAAATCTACAGCGGGCCGTTAGCGGCCCGTCAGCTACCCTGACGGGCTGCTAACGGCCCGCTGTAGATTTATGTAGAATGCTTACTGGGTAGTGGAAATATGGTATCACTTAGAATCGTCTCATATTGTTGAGTTGAGTTTTCTTATGATTTGGCTCATCTTATATTTTTAAGACTCGAATAATGTCTTCAGTTACTAAGATGACAGAAACTGAAATTTATTCATAACCCATACATGTCATTGCATAGAATTCCAATTACAGGGGTATCAAATTTGTTCTTTGCTAAGCTTTCAAAAATGTATGAACTGTAAGCAAACCGTATAGACACAGATCAGTCGCCGCATGTTCTGCGGCGTCAGGTCTATGTCCATACTATTCGCAAATGTCCGAAAATGGGACGCAAGGCTTATATGGGCTATACGACAGAAAATCCATCTGTTACCGTTTGGATTAAAGCTTCCATTATGTTTGCATTTTGTCATTTGATATAAACCCTTCTTTCTCCATTGGGAGTCCTGCGTCTTTGTTTGTCTCTCACAAGTAATAACAGTGGCTTTAAATGATGAATTAACATTCATAGAGCAATTTGAAATATTTTTACTTATGCTTTTGAATCACTGAGGCCTTTTACATTTTCTCTTTTAATTTATAAACACCGGAAAAAAGGAGTCGCTTAGACAAAGCTTCATTCAAATTACAGAAAAAAGAGAAGAATGCAACAAAAACTTGGTGTAATGAAGACAACCTCTAAACACATAATGCAATATGTACTTTGGGTACTTGCTAGAATGGGATCTGTACAAACGGCTGAAACTGACAGAGGTTCATGCGACTGGCGGAAAGCGGAAGTGTGAACGTCAAGTCTGCGTGCGTGCGCGTCACGTCACGAAAACACGCCTATACAAAATGCATTGTAAATTTCATCGCCGGAAAAAGGAACATTTTATGATGAAAAATTGTGATATTAAGAAAAATAAGGTCTACCTCTGCAAATACCAGTTTTACTATATAAAAGTGGGGTTGAAGGGGTGGGGTTGGGGGGGGGGAGGGGTGCAAAATTATATAGGCGTGTTTTCCAGATGGTGCTTGTGTGTTTCACGTCATACTAACAACTTAGGTCACACGGAGAAGGAACCTCGATTTACAGACTGATACGAAAGTCTGGGGGAAGCCCTGGTTAACAAGGCGAGTAGCTTTACCGCTACACCACGGATACTTCAACTGTCCTTTTGGCTTTCCGCTGTTGATGTTTCCATTACGGTCTAGGTATTTCATGTTATTTGTATTTCTTTCCATTTGGTGTCTCTGATGGGAGGTGTGGGTTAATTGAATGGATTCATGATAATTAAAGAGGCAAATCCAATATAGCCGCACTTTTCAAAGCGGGGCTAAAATTGGTAAACACAAGCTATGTTTAGAGCAGAAATAACAAAATGAGCATATTTTTGTATCTGACATTTTTGGTGATAAAATTGAAATATATGTTGATAGGCGTGTCTTCGTATTGTTGAGGGATAGGTTTTACTATTTTTCCCATCCCTAAGTTTTGTAGGGAAATGATACCTAGCAATATCCATCACGATAACAAGTCCGTGAAACGAAGACCCCCTTAACCCCACTTTATACAGAGAAAAGTGGGGTTTACGGGGGTATACATTATCTGTCTTATTTTTGCTCAGAAACAAAGATCGGGGGTACTCGTTAGAACCGCCTCATTGAGGCGATTCTAACGAGCACCCACAATCTATGTTGAAAGCAGAAATGATAAAGATGTAATCATTTTTTACCTAATATTTATTATTTTCTGACACCATGTTGGACGCCATTCTTATAGATATGTTTTCCTAATGTCTACCAAAACATGCTCGTAATAAAACATAGACGTATAAAACCGTAGGTAATGCGTAATAATACGTAGAGGACCTCATGTATATTGGTACATGTAATTAAGTTTTCTGTGCGTGTTGATCGCGTTTCGTCTATGTTAAATTACGCTTTAACCGTTTTCGTTCCAAATCGAATCTTCCTCCTTATATATAGACGGATCCAATGTTTTGACACGTGACCTTGTTTACTTGTTACTGCGCATGCGCAAAACTACCTATCTCTTTGATAACGATCTTTCGTGGTTGGCAAAAAGCCGCTGGTTCCATATAAACACATTGTAAATAGGTTTAATACTACGGGCAAATTTTAATTGACTGTTACAGAAAATCGATCGAATTACACTTTAAATGATTAGAAAAATATATTCTAGACTTCATTCCTGCATCTTCCGCATTTTAGTCATTCGTTTTGCGCATTTTTATTACAAATAAGTAAGACCATCCCGCCTCGTTACCTGTCTAATTTTAATAAAACATCTTCAAATATTCTAGAAACCAATAATTACTAGCTAAGACATGTCTATTTTAAAAGTTTAAAGGTCAATTGTGTCGTTTCGCTTCCAAACAAAATACAAGTTTACAGAAAATAACATCGCATTTACAATGGCGACAAACGGCCAAAGACGTTTTTTGCCCACCACCGGTAAGTCCCGGCAAATAGTATTAATGGGTGATGACGTAGTGTTTGGATGTGTCTATAGCAGGAGTCCATTTCAATGTTAAGCGGTGTAAGGTTGTGTTTTCATCAAAATTTATTTGGAAAATGACTGAACTTTCAGCAAACAGCGGAGGCCCTGATCAGACGCCGCGTTCTGCGGCAAGAACGCGGCGTCTGATCTGGGCCTGCACTGTTTGCCAAGGTACCACTTTAGGGGTTTCTGGTACTGAATGGGTTAATATGCTGCGTATATCGAACTGCCAGGTATATTTTGAAATTTCAAACCAAACGTAGCTGGATCACATGTGTAGCCATATATACTCCGTCAAAAAAGTTCCTATACCTAAAATTGCTTCTGTTGCTATAGCTACTTCAGATAAAATCTACACAAAGTTTGTTATGTTTTGATAAGAAGACTCTTTTTTCCGTGCAAAAGCACCATTCGTTTTTGTTTTCGTAAACAAATCATCGTAGACTATAGCTTTAAACACCCAAGGGGTCACTGTGTCATTTTCGCAGAGAAAATCATTAAAACATGCCATGATTTAACATCACAAAATTTCCCTGTACCCTACATTTCTAAAATTTGATACATAGGACATTTCTTTAGATACCATTTGCGTCTATTCGCAAAAGATTTGGAACTTTAGCTGCATCAGCTACGAGAAACGGGCTATCACATGTTGACCTCCAATTCCAAGAAGTTGTGTGCAAATGCTGCTTTCAATGGGAACTCCATAGAAAATCGCAATCGATAGTGCTACATGCTACATGAATTTTCTGTATTTTTACCATCATGATGATAAGCAATGGTGGACACAAAGCGGTTTTGAAAAAATGCAAAAATTGATTGACAGGAATAAAAATTACAGCAGTTCGAAAAGTGCTATATTTTTAATTGCAAGGGAGATAATTTGAGAATTTCACAGATTAAAGCCTCGCTTATAATGCGATTTCATGAGATATTGTAAAAGTAAAGTGTTATCCGATGTTCAGAGAATATTGTCTTCCATCTTAGACAAAAAAGAACTTTCTGCGCATGCGCAATGTCCATTTTCTACCAAAATCTTTCTAGGCACATATTGGAAGACAACTCTGGAGCAGAAAGGTATGGACAAATGCAAGTTTGAGCATTCTCTAGCTAAACGTCCGATTTAAATGTCTACAGCCAAAGTTAGCTCAATAGCTGCCAGATATCTAGTGAGTTTCACCCGAAAGTTGGTATAGTTACTTTTTTGACTAAGTATATATTTGTATGTACTAAATTTTCGCTGGGTTTTATTACGCTTATTGTCATTCTGCTACGTTTAAAAGCGAAGTAAACGCTAGCCCACAATAGATGATAGTGGTACTACTGCGGCTTATGTAGTCATGTGCCATTTCTTATACGTTTTCATTACGTTTTACTACGTTTAATGCCATTCTGCTACGTTTTGAAAAACGTAGTAAATTAGAAGTGACGGCAATGATCAGGAATCGATACAATTAACCCACACCTAAACAGTGAGACTGTTTCTTTAAAACGTTACTTAACGTAACGACAACTAATCAGTGTGACAAAGTGAATTATGGCATACATGTATATGCATAAATGGTATATTTTGTCTGAAAGCAAAATTGTTATTTTTTTTTATAAATATTCAAAATATAGGTTGTGGGTGCTCGTAAGAACCGCCTCGTTACCACCTTTGTTAGAGCAAAAATAAGAAAAATAATGTATATTCATTTAAACACCCGGTTTCTCTATTTGAAAATAGAAGTGAAGGCAATGATCAGGAATCCATTCAATTAACCCACGGCTCCCATCAGAGACATCAAAAGGAAAGGAACACAAACATGAAGTAACTTGACCCTAATGGAAACATCAATGGCGGAAAGCCAAAAGGATAGTTACCTTCCCACAAAATGGCCCATTGGCTATGCAAAACAAAAAATATAAGCGATACGTCCAATCAAAGACAAACCATAACAAAAATAAACCGCGACAATAGAACCGCCTTGGAACGGTCAGTGAAAAAATCACTAAGTAGAAGTGAAGGCAATGATCAGGAATCGATTCAATTAACCCCCAGCACCAAAAGAGAAAGAAACACAAACATGAAATAACTACACCTTAATGGAAACATCAATATCGGAAAGGCAAAAGGAAAGTTACTTTTCCACAAGATGGCCAACTGGCTATCCAAAACATTATAATATAGGCGAAACACACACTGAAAGACAAACCATAACAAAAATAAACCGCGATGAAAGAACCGCCTTGGAACGGTCATTGAAACGAATTCCACTGGGGGTGGGGTGGGGGTTTAAATCGATTTAACGCAGTTGCAATCCTCGCCCTTACTTCCGTTGCGATTTAGAAAAATTATTTGTTCAGTCCGTATGAAGGCCTCCTAACGCATCAGTGCAACATCTCCGAGAAAACAAAAAGCAATCAACCACAGAGATGAAACAACGGTTACTCGACAGCAAGAAGCCACTGAAATGCTGGAGCAAAAGAAAAGACCGTTTTCAAACAAAAATGAGTTGAATTGTAAAATATACATGTATATTGATCGAAATTGCCTTTAGCTATACTTTCAGGATTTGGCTTGTTCTTGAAGAAATAATTTTCTTTCCCAAATCATTAAGAAGCGGCCATTAGCATTTCTTGATGTAACAAACTGGCTTTATAAGGCACCAATAGAACTTTACTAAGACTCATCACTAGGATTAAATTTCAAACAAACCAGCAGTTAGAATGCTTTAAATGTCGGCACAGTAAATGCCAGACAGTGCCATTAATTACTAGTAAAACCTTTCATTCTTAGGTTAACGCAGCCATGTGATATTATAAATCGTAATTTCTTTCATAACCATAAACTACAATTTTGCGGTATTTTGCCCAGTTTTAAAACCGATATCTCCGTTTTCAGTTAGAATTAGTGTGTGCGTGCGTGCCTACATGTGAGCGCGCACGTGTGTGTGTGTGTGTTTCTGCTCCAGACATATATTATAGGTGCTATCGAGTATCCATAATCTTGAGCAAAATAAGACAAATAATGTGTATTTTTAGATTTAGGTCGCACCAACAACTAATGCCATACGGAATCGGGACTTCGGTTAAAAATTCATCTGAAAGCCCGGAATCGGACCCAAGATCCTTGGGTTTATGAAACAAGTAGCTGAACAAATACACCATGGAGATAAAATGTTACCCTTAAAGCACAATTTACTCTATGTATATGGTTAAAAATGGGGTCTCAAGTGTATTCAGAATTGTTCAAAGGATGAACGTAAATACCAACATCATTAAAAACAACAACACTATCAACAACAACAACAACAACAACAACAACAACAAGCACTACAACTACTACTTCAGAAACCCCAAATTCGTTTCGCTGACCGTTCCAAGGTTGTTCTTATGTCGGGTTTTATTTTTCTTATGGTTTGTCTTTGAGTGTGTGTATCGCTTATATTATGTTGTTGCTTTCCCCAAGCGTCAAATTTTTGATGCGCTATACAGTGAATATCGTGTATTATATTTATACTTATACCATCTTTGGGCTTCTTTTCTGATTGTGTATATGAACAAAGTTGTGTTCATCTGTTTTTTTCCAAAATAAACAGACCCAAAAAAATCGATCTTGTCTTCTTAAATCTAAATGCGGAAAGCTATACTCGTATTTTCAAAGGATCTCTGATCAGAGTACAGTAAAATTCTTCTTTTTCAGAAAATCCTTTGGACCGTTCAAAAGAAATCTATCAGACCACTTTTGAACAGCCCCCAAAGATGGTCTCGCGTTAGTGGACACTTTTTGTTAGAAAAGACGAAATGAAAAAACAAAAACAAAAAAAAAAAAAACAACAACAACAACAAAAAACTGCAATTTTATAACTGTCTAAATTAAGGTGTAACTGTACCAAATTTAGTGACACAGGGGCCTTTCTGATATTTAATCTTCATCAGTGTGTCTAAACCCCAAAGCTTTGAAACCGAAACGGATGATGGACAAGACCCGGCAAACACAGCACATCCCCCCCCCCCCGAGCTCACACCGACTGACGTAGCTCATAAGACATGTCAGCTGGAGGCATCGGGCAACAGACGCCCGATCCAGATAGGCGTCCCCCATCGAGCCAACATCAGCAAACAGGGCCCACGCTCCACGGAAGTCCCGGGCATCAGGAAGGAGATGTCCAAAGTAGCGAGATTTGCAATATTTAAAATATAGCAAAACGTGGCAACCAAATCCGCTAAGATATATGTCTCACCTGGCAAGTCAGTCTTAGTTTTAGAAAAGTTAGACTTTTATACTGCAAAAATTAAAGATATAGTTATTTAAATCAGTACCGGAGTGCTGACGTTAACACCGCAGTATCAACCTCAGCACTAAGGAACTGATACTGAGCTGATGATACCCTCGTGGACGAACGAATCATCCACCAGCAGAGATACCGACCCAGTGGTTGCAATTAAGGTGTAACTATACCAAATTTAGTGACACAGAGGCCTTTCCGATATTTAATCTTCATCAGTGTGTCTAAACCCCAAAGTTTTAAAACCGAAACGGATGATAAACAAGACCCGGCAAACACAGCACACCCCCCTCCGAGCACACACCGACCGACGTAGCTCATGAGACATGTCAGCTGGGGGCTTCAGTCAAGAGACGCCCGATCCAGATAGGCGTCCCCCACCGAGCCAACATCAGCAAACATGGCCCAAGCTCCACTGAAGTTCCGGGCATTAGGAAGGAGATGTCCAAAGTAGCGAGACTTGCAATATTTAAAATATAACAAAACGTGGCAACCAAATCCGTGAGATACATGTCTCACCTGACAAGTCAGTCTTAGTTTAAGAAAAGTTAGAATTTTATACTGCTAAAATTAAAGATATAGTTATTTAAATCAGTACCGGAGTGCTTACGTCAACACCGCAGTATCGAAACAATCAGGAATTGATGCAATTAACCCACAGCTCCCATCAGATTCACCAAAAGGGAAAGAAACACAAACATGAAACAACAAACCCTAATGGAAACATCAATAGCGGAAAGCCAAAAGGACAGTTACTTTCGCACCAAATGGCCAATAGGCTATCCAAAATAAAATAATATAAGCGTTACGGCACCCAAAGACAAACCATAACAAAAATTAACCGCGGCAGAAAAAACCGCCTTGGAACGGTCAGTGGAAACGAATTCAACTGGGGGCTTAAATCGATTTTACGTGGCCACAATCCTCGCCCTTACTTCCGTCGTAATTAAGACAAATAATCTGTTCAGTCCACACGAAGGCCTCCTAACGAACGTTTCGTTCATATAAACGCCAAGTATTGTATCTCCTGTTCTGAGCTGTAAGTCGATTCCATTTTAGGCTAAAGAAAAGAGACTAACATCTAGTCTTATTCTTTTCCGTTTTGTTGGTAAAAGCATCACTTTGGTTATACCATTGTTCAATAACATCCCGTTTAGTCGACACCACTTTTTCAGAATTACAAGAGAATCTTGTAAGTTTAATGTAAGTACTCCTAAATCAGTTTGTGTATCATAAACAGTGGTGTCATCTGCATATACGATCTTTTTTCAAGTAAGAAGTCATTAGGCTTAGAAAATTAGAGCCACTGTGATAGTAAGACATTTTTTGCAGTAGTAAACTATGATCCACAAGATCAACAGCCTTACGAAAATTACCCATGATCGTACCCATAATTTTACCTTCATTTATAGCTTTTAACCAGCGTTCAGGCATTAACATTAAGGCTGTTTCTGTGGAATGCCGTGACCTAAATCTACTTTGTGAATCATGGAAAACATTATACTTATTTAGGTACCTCACGAAATGCTTCTGTGTAAAATTATCAATGAGTTTTGATAATTCAGGCAAAATAGAGATAGGACGATAAATATTAACATCATCTTTTGCTCCTCCTTTGTAAGGAGGGCTAACTTTTGCTTGTTTCCATGAACTCGGAAAATTGCCATTTGATATACATTAATTAGCAATGAAACAAAAACTATTTGATATGATTCCAGAATAAAGTTTCAGTAATTTTGGACCCGTGCCAGCTAAGTAGAAGTAAAACAAAGATCAGGAATTGATACAATTAACTTACTCCAACCATAAAAGACACCAAAGGGAAAGAAATACAAACATTAAGCGACCAGACCATAATGGAAACCTAAACAAAGGAAGGCCATAAGGACAGTTACTTTCCCACAAAATGGCCATATGGCCATCCAAAACCAAAAGATACAAGTGATACACACAGTAAGTAACAAACAACAACATAAATAAATCGCCACAGAAGAGCCGCCTTGGAACGGTCAGTGGAAGATTTCCACTGGGGGGCTTAAATCGATTTTACGTGGCCACAATCCTCGCCCTTACTTCCGTCGCGATTTAGACAAATAATTTGTTCAGTCCGCATGAAGGCCTCCTAACTCATTAGTGCAACATCTCCGTGAACACAAAAATCAAAGAACCACAGAGGTGAGACAACGGTGAGGACTCGACAGCAAGAAACCACTGAAATGCTGGAGCAAAAGAAAACCAACAGTAAGACTCCGATAAACCTGTTGTTTCTGAAGCATCGAGGGTCGATAAGTATTTGTAAGCAAAATACTCATCCATTTTGGATAGTTCAAAACAAACATTTTCTGGGATCCTTTGTCTAAGAAATTCCTTAAGTTAATCAAAGAACATGGTTCAATGGGTTCTTTCTATTTGGAAGATATATTCATAAAGTAATCATTGAAACAAGTTGCTAGATCAAAGTCTTCTGAGATTATTTTATCCACTATTCCGAGATTTTCATCTTTCTTGCTGTTTGCCCCAAAGTCTTTAAAGAGTTTCCATATGGACTTCGGATCGTCTTTACCTTCCTCTAATTTTGGTTTATATGTTATACGATTTGCGGCTTGAATATTTGCATAAACTTCATTCCTAGAAAAGGGGGAGTTCCAGCCTATAGTAAATTTCCATAGGGTTCTGCCCACGCACAGATTTCCAGGATATTGTGCATAATTAATGCATGGTAAATGACTGTTCATTATTTAGCTATTTCACTCTCATATTTGTTATCATTATAAATCTACAACGTTTTGTTTATTAGCACATCTAAAAATAGGATACCCGCAAACAAGAGTACATATACATAAAAACTTCTTATGTTTTGGAGTTATTTTGTTCTCAGGCATCACTGTAGTCATTTGTGGTTATTTCTGTGTCACATTTGCTATTGTTCAGGCAACATTCCATAGTCCCCAGATTTCACAACCCTAAAATCTTTTGGAGAATGTTTAACTTATGATTTCACACTGTTGCAGTTCTTGTCACCCCATCATTTTAATATGAAAATTACCCATATATGTGTAGAACATTTTGTCAAACTTTCTTGAAAATCTGAGACCGGTAACATACTGCATTTGAACTTTGAATAGGAATGGTCAGATTTTTTTTTTTTTTGCAAACCATTTGTAGGTAAGCAATAACATTTTCAGTCGAGAAATTGCTCACCAATATATATATCAACATGAATATATGTATGTTCAAACATTGCTGTGTATAATATGAGCTCATATAATCCGCATTTGTATTAGTTATGGTACCCTGGAGAACACCAAAATAACACAATTCATTATCAACTTTCATTAACGATTCAACCGGGTTTTATTTCAAAAAAATATATTTCATTTCATAACAAGCGTTTTTGCATTTAATGTAACCCTAAAGTCTGCTGAAGCTTATTTTGTTTGTTTTGTTTGATCTGAGGTTTAACGTCCCTGTCAACACTGTAAAGGTCATTTTGGAGACGTTGCTTCCAATTTTGTGGGACTTTTACCCGACATTGAGATGAAAAGACATCTGAAGCCCTGACGCCCAATGAAACCAATAGGGTTTATAAGCTTGGACGGTCCGACTCGCACCGCTTTGCCTGGGCAGGCTTAGGTCCTCTAAGCGGTTTACCAGTACTCGTGTGTCGGTTTCAGCCTTGCGTGGAAGCATCATGCAGCCCATCTATTTCTTCAAGCCCGGATGGGCGGGGCCCTATTGCTGAAGCTTATTATGACAAAGTTTGCTGAAATGAAAAGTAAAACGGATGGCTCTGTTAACCAGACAGTTTAGCTTGACTCTCTGTTAAGTATGTGTTGAACTGATGCAGTTTACTTAAAAAGTTTGAAAAGTCTGATTGTCATACCGGAATTGCACAGATTGCCCGAATGTCCAAGAGTAATGATGGTTTTATTATGGCTTAGCCAGGTGTATCATAATACCACAGACAATATTTTCTGATCTGTTGGTCCATTGTATACACAGATTACTGTAGACAAACTGGAAACACTGTTGTTTTGGCTCTTTTGTCACTCTGATAATGCCCCCTCAAAGTCTGAACTAAAGCACAATCTACTTTTATCGCAACAAATGCCATTTGCTCCATGCAAATCAGTCTAAGGAAGTTATATTTTTAAATATGATCAAATAGGATCCAGAAAACAACCAGTTATTTTTGAGTAACATGAATAATTATAATAGAGAACACTGTTCAGTTCAACTTTCAAATCATTATAGAGGAAGGACAGAGCAAACAGTATATCTGCTATCAGTACTATAGAAACATATAAAGCCAACTGCAGATTTTGGTTCAGCAAATATGCTAGTAGTACAGCTAACAGCTGATTCGCGCCAGTTGTAAAACTGATGAATACAGAGCTAGCAAACTTAACATAGATGGCAAGTACAGCAAGCATATCACTAAATATGCGAATGGTATTACAAAATCTAAATATAATATCAGCTGTCAAATAATTAGTTACAGCAACTTGCTTTCCAGCTATTTTATTTGGGGAAGTTTATGACAAATGCCAATTTTACAACTTGTTCCAGTGTGATTAGCTCTGCATTTATTTTGAAGACTAAAACATAGTAGCTTACACTTTGCAGATGTTATAATGAACCTAGAAAACAACGCAGAACATACTTTTCATGATCTTACAAAGTCTCTGGTGTGGGAGCGGAGTGTGAGTCTCTTTGACCAAGTGATGTAAGAAAAAATATTCCAAAAACATATACCAATCAATCATAAGAACAAATCAGAAAACCAGTCTGTCCCTTCACTGTTGGCAAATTATTGACTGCTGTTTATTTCAAAGAAGAATATGACAACAACAAACATAATTAAAGACATATGGGATTATGAAAGTAATTTATTAAGCAAATTTAATACGGCATTGTGTATTACTGACACCAAGTTTCTTTGTATTGCTGGGTTTAAAATGTACAAAAAGACCAAATAAAATAGGGAAAAAAAGGTCCACCTTGCCTTATTTTTATTGTGTCATATTGTAATTTCTTCAGCATTATAATTTTTGCAATACTGTCAAAACTAACATACATCATGAACAGTCCATGAATGCATTTTATATTTTCTCTTTAAAATGTTAGAATAGAACTTGTATACATTGCTACTGTATGTTCTCATTTACTTTTTAAAAGCCAAACTAAAAATCCCGTCTGCAATAGTGTTTTTTTTTTTTGTTTTTTTTTTTTTTGGGGGGGGGGGGGGGGGTGATGTGTGCGTGTGTGTATGTGCGGGGGGATTACATAAATGCCTATGCTTAGCTTTGTATGATAAGGTGGCATAACTGTTCATAGAAACACAATAAAAATACACTTTCAGGAAATCTTGTTCCCTGACATTGCAACTGATTTTAACACAAAAATAGACCTGAACCCATATCTAGCATTCAAAAACAATGTTGCCGGTTTCTGATTTTTTTAATTTGTTAACTATAAAGAGGATATAGGTGGCCTATTTTATATGCAATATCTTGGGGTGACAAGATTAGTAACACATCTAATTCTTAGGATGAACATTTTATCTTTTACCAATTTTTATGAAAAATAGAAAAAAAATGTAAATAAATTCATCAGGTAAATTAACAGACATAGACACATTTACATTTTTTGTATTAGATTAATCCTTATAGAGATCTGTTGCCAATTAAAACAACAAAAATTTAAAATAATCACACCTATTGATTTAAGACTGAACAGTTCACAGGTGTGTATGACCTCTACAGGGGATTACCTCAGGGAGCTCTCCTGAGTCCTATAGTAATTAATCAAATGAAACAAAGTAATATATATAGTTTTTTTTTTGTTTTTTTTTTGCCTCAAGGCATTTACCTGTTTACTATGTGATTTTGATCTCTGCTTGTTTTTGTACCTAAATAAATATAATAGTGACTTTTATGGAACAAATTTAGTATTAAAATGTTCATCAATTGACCATCTTCAAATGTGTGCAATATCAATTGATAAATTTTCCGTGCAATATCAATTGATAAATTTTCCTAATTAAGGAGTAATCTTGAAAATTGGATTCATCATCTGTGAACAAAGGATTTTTCCTCAGTGTGGGATATTTAACAAACAAAGGATTCTCTTGGCCAACTTTACCTTTTGAGAAAAACACAGGTGATCAGAAAACAATGGCCAGTAATGTATCTGAGGGAACAGTGGAGGGGGCACCTTCAAGTACAGTTAGTTCTGCTCCAGGCAAAACTAGGCAAAGTGATCAAAAGGAAAAACGTTTACACTCTGAAGTGGCAGACAGTAGCTTAGGAGATGAATTTGCATCAATACACAGACAGTTAGATCAATTGTGCACAGATATTAAGCAGACTAGGGGAGAGCTCAAAAGTATCATGACAAAGGATGAAATGAAAACATTTATAAACAATACTATACAAAATATGACCACAGTGCTGCAGACAAAGCTAGAAGAATCCCTTGGGCAGAAAATGGCTGACAAAATAGATGCAGAAATAGAAGAAAAATGAGATAAAAAAGTGGAAGAGAAGCTAGGTGATGTCCATGGAAGATTGGATGTTTTAACATATGAAAATGTACAGCTTAGAGAGGAAGTAGATCAACTTAAAAGCGGATTAATAAAAAGTGATATATATATATATATATATATATATATATATATATATATATAGTTGATATACCTTAAGTAAGCAACAACTGAAGTTTAAAGAAAATCTGTGGGTGGGCAGATTTGGAACTCTCCCTTTTATATTTTTCAAATTTGCCTTGTTTTGTTTTTTAGTTTATCACTCTATTTCATACTATCTAAGATACAAGGCGTAACCCAATCTGGCTGGACATCATGTTTTATTCTATGTGTTTTGATAGGTACATGTTTGTCAGCAAGTCTTGTAAAATGTGAATACCAAGCTTCAGGCATGAAGTCAATGTTTTCAAGCCTTTCTACTTCAAACCATGGAACTGTTACTAAATCGTTAAAGAATGCATTTTCATCTCCGTTGGAAATGTTGTTCCCGCCAATGTAGACGATGACTGCTGAAAAAACGTTCATGTCGTACATACTTATCTCATCAATCATTCTCTGCACTGCAGTTCCGCTGCTGGAGTGCTTGTGTACGCCGCCGGTGAGACGGTTCGTGTTAACTGCTCTTATAATCGAGTCTCCAAATAGCAGCACCCTGTTTTGAGTTGTGTCAAACCTATGCTGGTTGACATCATTTCTTGGTTGATTTTTTTGTTTCTGTGGAGGCCCGGTTGTGGTTGTCCTCGGCTTGCATGTGGGTGTTTGTTATAATAACCTAGGTTCATTACAACTGGAATAGCTATCGGAATTTCCTGTGACGTGTTTTCATATGACTGCTTGACTGATAAATCGGGGCTAGCTTGTTGAATTATCTGTGATTCGGTTATAGCCGGTTCTGCAATTTGCACACTTGATCCATCAAACGGAGTAGACAGAGACTGTCTCGGTACTCATTTCGGTCTCTGCATATGTGGGTGGGTGCACCAATGTTTCAATCATGGTAAGAACAGAGCATCTTAATTCTTTGATTTCCGTCTCCATTTTAGCTATATTCGCTATCATCGATGGTATCTGACGCCCGCTGAAAATGTCACCTGCTAGTATATAGACCTCCGTCGATAAATTTCTTTTGAACAAATTGTCGGCATCAACATCTTTCAGATTCAGACGCTGCTGACTCCCTAGAACATTCGCCCTTAAGCTAGAGACCTGGGCCGTGCTCTCATGTAAAGGCTTATTCCTTAAACTAAGTATTCAAGAATTTCATAAGAAAAGTAGAAGTTTGTTTTGGCCCCTGCAGACCAGGCCGCTAACAACGTCGTCGTTGTGTGACGGCTCCACTATGTTAACACGCTTAAGCAGGAGCTTGGTGGTACTAAGGCCTATGAACTTCAGCCTTTAGCTGAAGAGAGAGCTATAGTTGATGAACATATTTGTCATTCAGCCACCAAGTTTGCTGTGTGTGTTACCGAAGGCCAAGACAAGCTTACTACGCTATATTGGTTACCAAAACTTCATAAAAGACCTTACAAAGCGCGGTTTATTGCAAATTCTAGCTCTTGCACTACCACTGAACTTTCTAAATTATTAACTTCCTGCCTTACTGCTATTAAAACGCATGTGATTAAATATTGTGATAAAGTCTTTGAAAGATCTAGAAGAAATCTGTTTTGGTCTATAAAAAATTCGAATGAGGTTTTAAATGAATTGAAATCCATTGTGCTTCAAGTCTGTCTACTTATGATTTTTCCACTCTTTACACTACACTTCCTCATAATCTTATGAAAAAAAAGCTTAATGATTGAATTGAATGGGCTTATCACAGAAAAGATTCTCTCTATCTTGCATGTAATGTCAGATGTGCATTTTTCACTTCTAAAGAGCATATGAATTATACAGTTTGGTCATGTCAGAAAGTGTGTGATGCTCTCACCTTTCTACTTGACAATATTTATATTAGATTCGGTACTAAGTTATTTAGACAAATTGTGTGTATTCCGATGGGTACGAATTGCGCACCTCTTGTGGCTGATCTGTTCTTGTATTGTTATGAAAGAGACTTCATGTTGTCGCTTTCCATTGATAACCAATCTGAAATTATTGAAGTTTTTAGCTCCACTTCTAGATATTTAGATGATTTATTAAATATTGATAATACCTATTTCGATGGATTGAGCAGTCAGATTTACCCCCCCTCCAAAAAAAAAAACTTCAGTTAAATAAAGCAAATTCTTCTGATACCGAGGCCCCGTTTTTGGATAAATATCTATCTATTGTATATGGGTTTGTTTCGTACAAAATTTATGATAAACGCGATGACTTTGATTTTGAGATTGTAAATTTTCCTTTTTTGGATGGTAATGTTCCTCGTGCACCATCCTATGGCGTTTATATTTCGCAATTAATAGCGATTTGCTAGAGTGTGTAGTCATGTAACTGACTTCAACACTCGTAATAAATTATTAACAGCTAAACTTCTTAATAAGGGTTATCGGTACCATAAACTACGCAAAGCCTTTTCAAAATTTTATGGACGCCATTCTGATTTAATTTCAAAATTCGATATTGGACTTAAATCTCTTCTGCAACAAGGTCTATCGGAACCCGGATTTTATGGTAGCTTAGTATATAAATTCACAAAAATATATAACCGCAATGACTTCAGCACTCAATTTCGTAAAATCATTCTTCGATATAAAAAGATTGGGTACAACATGGAGGTTTTACGACAGACTGCATGCATGGCAGTTAACCCAATCACGGTTGGCAACTTTGCTTCCCTCTTTAATTGCACGCCGGTGGGTCAGGTCTCAGATTCTATGACGGTTCCAACGTAAAGGCTTATTGAGAATTAGAGTGATATAATTCAAGGTAATGTTGGTTGGCGCCTGATGCTCTGTCTCTTGTCGGGCCCATCGGAGTCTAACTGTTGGTTTTCTTTTGCTCCAGCATTTCAGTGGTTTCTTGCTGTGGAGACCTCACCGTTGTCTCACCTCTGTAGTTCTTTGATTATTTGTGTTCACGGAGATGTTGCACTGATGGGTTAGGAGGCCGTCATGCGTACTGAACAAATTATTTGTCTTAATCGCGACGGAAGTAAGGGCGAGGATTGTGGCCACGTAAAATCGATTTAAGCCCCCCAGTGGAAATCTTACCACTGGCCGTTCCGAGGCGGTTCTTCTGTGGCGGTTTATTTATGTTTTTGTTTGTTACTTACTGTGTGTATCACTTGTGTCATTTTATTTTAGATGGCCATATGGCCATGTGGCCATTTTGAGGGAAAGTAACTGTTCTAATGGCCTTCCTTTGTTTAGGTTTCCATTATGGTCTGGTCGCTTCATGTTTGTGTTTCTTTACCTTTGGTGTCTTTGTTGGGTGGAGTAAGTTAATTGTATCGATTCCTGATCTTTGTTTTACTTCTACTTTAATGCGACTCTCATCCGAAAAACTCCGGCTGTCCATACTCGACTGGACACTACTCGTGAAACTGCTACTGATGTTGCTACTTTCCGAACGTGACGAACCACTACTCGCCGTATCACTTGACCCTGAAGAAGTTGACATATTGCCACTTGTCCTGCTGTTAGGCTCAGTACTCGAGCATTCGCCGTTCGACAAACTATATTCCGTTTCTTCCGCCACCTGTCTATCCATATCCTGAAAATACCTCTTAAATAATGTATTAGCTGCCTTTGAAAGGTAATAATCCCTCCAGATTCTGTGGCCAACACCAGTTACAGTCACTGTACAGAAATGGCTATCAAGCATTGGCTCACTTTTCAGTCCTTTAATCTGTGTAGTGCACCTAGAAATGAAGGATGTTTCATCAGCTTCTATACTAATGGCAAAGTCAGCTTTAAGTTTCGATAGGAACATACAGAAGAAAGCATCTGACATGAAATTCATAAAAATCTTACTTTCGTCTTGTGTTGTTCTATAGAAAATCCCCTCTAATATGTCTCTTTCGCATCTTTCTTCACTCGAATTGTCCGAGAAAATGTCCGATGTCCCTAGCGTAGATGACGAGGAATCACTCCTTCATCGATGATGGCACAAAATAATACAAATGTCGATCAATGCTCAAATCAACGTCTGTCGGCTCCGTTTGCTCCCGTTGTTAATCCATTTTTCTTGCTCTAGCATGTTTCTCTAGTTCGCTTATTATCACAGTTTATTCAAAATGAATTAGGAAAACCCAAAACAGTAAATTTTTTCACCGTCTAACAGTATCTGCAGGCGAATTTTACAACAGTTTTATAGGCTTTTCAAATATTTACTTAAATTTTCTTTTTTTGACAAAGATTTGTCCAAAGTGTGATAAATTTCAATTTATATATACAGCGCTTAGTGGAAAAAGAACTTGACGTCATCATGGATTGTTTAGTACTTATAATGGCAAGATTTGTTACTTTCAGACACCTATAAAACCATAAAGCCGTTGTCACCATACCCAGTCGGGTTAACGAAATGATATCTACATTTACAATAAAGAACCTACTGAATATAGAAGTGGACGCAATGATCAGGAATTATAAATTGTATTACATCAATGTAACGTTGGATTGTCTTCTGACGTTGTGATTAATCCGGATCCATGTGAAGTTCTCCATGTTAGAATTCCGTGGATTTGTTGAGGTTTCTACATTACATATTTACGTATAATAATTTTGTAATTTCTCGCATAGACCACCATTGTCTATCTTGGCACACGCTGTCTTCTGGGTTGGTGCGAAGCTTAGCTCGGCTGCCCACCTATAACCGAATCTCGAACTCATTGTCAAGGCCCAAAAGTATTCGAACTATTTAAGGTCGATGTTACTTATGGAAAGCATAGGAATAAGATTATAAGCTTCGACTTTTCTACAACCAACGCAAATGTTTTTATTGCAAGCAAAATAACTAAGGTTTGATTAGTCGTATTTAAATCCGTCTGAATTTTAAAATAACGTTAATTGCAGACAAAATGTCTTTGGGAATTAGACGTCGCCGGTTCATTAGACATGGAACGGAATTTCTTGCACACCGGACAAGGAAATCCGTAATTTTACCCTAAGATAGAAATTTATGTTCTGTTGTTCCGACACAAAATAGAATATAATCGCGTTTTGATAAATGCACTGGTTGATTACGACCTCGTATGCGCCGTCGTTAATACAATATGGCGGACGTTGGTAACCGAAGTGACTGCAGCATTAAAAATCCGCTTTAAGAAATGGAAGGTATGCAAGAAAAAGAATCCAATAGGGGTGTGAGGGGTGGATAGAAAAATCAGTCCCTCGGGATCACTGTCCGGCATCACTCGGCAAGCCTCGTGATGCCGGACAGGGTCCCTCGGGACGGGATTTTTCCATCCACCCCTCACACTCATATAAGATTCTTATATAATACTTCCTTTATTTATAACTTTCCATGTCGTTACGATAGGTGTTATACAAGACAATGTATGATGTGTCAAATAATGATAAATAGGTCCAAGAAAATGGCTTTGTCTTTGGTATATTGTATTTTAGGGCAAATATGCCGGCGTTATAAAAACTGCACAACCTCTTTTGAGAGCTGCCGTTTAACCGCGTAAGTGATCTCCAAAGAGAACAGGGATTTAGGAACACTGTGAACTGGTTTTGGATGGGTACTACCATATCAGGCCCATCGCGATGTTTTTTGACCAGGTAAGACACAAACATGCCTCTTTACCCATACAGACAGGCAACAGATTTTAGATTTTAGATACAGAAACACAAACAAAGAAGAACTTTGCTATAATGAAACCTTAACAAGCAGAAAGCCAAAAGGACAGTTAGTTAACGGCTATCCAGACTAAACAATGACAATGACAAAAGTTTATTTTCGTGAAGAAAGGCCTTCAGCCCATAATACATATCAAGTAAACCCAGCAGGCATTCAACGTGAAGGCAACGTCGTATCAACGTCGCATCGATGCAGACAGGGCGCAGCTTAAACGTCACTTGCTCGCTGGGAGCACAAATGTACTTGATGATATCCAATACAATACAAACTAACACTATGAAAGGAAATTGGTTCAAAATATCATCACTAGATCTGATACGTGGTAATTGAATTTGAAGGGAGACAAACATTACAGACTTTGTTTTTGCTATGTTGATAGCCCTGCTTGGGAACGTGTATTGACAATGAACTACTATTGACAATACGTACGTGAAAGACGAACTACAAAAATAATAAACCGCAAAAGAAGAACTATGACGCACGGGTGTGTTATCGTAATGTTCCTCTTGGTGCCATTGACAGGCTGTAATCTTTGACTATGGCTTCTCCTATGCTTTTATTTCTATATGTTTTGGAACAATGAATGAAATATTTGAAATGCTGGAGCAAAACAAAACCAAGAGTGGACTCCGATGGACCCGGCCAGAGGAAAAGTATCAAGTACCGACCGACATTACCTAAGATAAAAACAGTAGGTACGATTTTACGCTGGAGCCGGCCCGAACCGCCGGCGTGCAAATAAAGAGGAAAGCAAAGTTATCAACCTGGATTGGGTTAGCTGCCATGCATGTAGTCTCTTGTATAACATTTATAGTGTTACCAATTCTTTATATCGAAAAACGTGAGGTTGAGGATTGGGGTCCCGCAAAGTATACTAAAACCACCATTACTTTTACTAACCGTTCCAAATGAGTATTTTTGCTTTGCTTCCTACATGTTTAATGTTTGCTGCGAGGGCGAGTCAATAAAAGAAAACAGTCTAACTTATTTCTTGGTGAGATCAATCTCATCTTTTTTCGATGTAATTGCCCTCTGGAATGATGCACTTGGACCAACGCTGTTCCAGTGCCATCAGCCGAGAATTGGAGAAGCCAGGGTCCTTGTCTCCGACCCACTCCTCAACTGCCGCCACGACTTCTTCGTTGGACCGGAAATGACCTCCAAGGATATATTTTTCAAGTTTGGTAACAAGAAAAAGTCACTAGGAGCTAAGTCCGGAGAATATGCGGGGTGCGGTATTACCTCGTACCCATTCCGCCCATCAGCATCCATTGCCATTTTGCAAGTGTGGACTCTTGTATTGTCCTGTTGGAGCATAATCTCTTTGGCCTGGGCGTTTTTTACGAATCGCAGTTCTCAGTTGGTCGAGCAAACTTGCATAAAACGCACATGTTATTGTACATTTCTTTGCTAGAAAGTCCAATATAACAACGCCTTGTGCGTCACAAAATACAGTTGCCATCACCTTGCCAGCAGAGGTATGCGTTTTGAACTTCTTTGGCCTCGGGGACCCCGGTCCTACCCACTGGCGACTTTGAGTTTTATTCTCTGGCTCAAAATAATGGACCCATCTACAGTCACCAGACGTGAAAGAAAATCATCTTCCTTTGACCTAAACCGCTTGATCAATGCTCTGCATACTGATGCTCTGGTTGCCATTTGCTCGTCGCTAAGGGATACATGAACTTCACTTCTATTATGAAAATCTTGGTTGTCTCACCCAAGTGGAAATGGGAAAAACTGGTTACTTAATCGTTTAATCGTGATGTTAATTCTTTCCCCCAGCATTATGCATGGTGTTTCTTTTTAACTGCGTTTGGGTTCTGACCCGCCGCCTGTTTGGGAAAGAGCTGTGTCGGTTTACCAGCTGTCTATTTTGTTTACAGTCGTGACTCAATGTTTCCGACTTCTTTCTATTGTGATATTGTTGGGGGATTTAGGATCTGATAATAGCAGTTCTTGATCGTAGTCCCTGACCTCGACATGTGGTTCTGCTTGCTCCAACGGTGCAGTGGTATAGCATCGTGATTTGAGATCGAGAAGTAGCCGGCTCGTGTTGTTTTCTTGTGTTGTTTTCTTGTGCAAGAGATCTTATTTATATTGTTTGCTACTGGTTTCTACCCAGGTATAGACAGAAAAGAGGGTCACATGGAAGATTAGCACCTTTTTAGTAAATGTGCTACCTTCTATAAATCAAGTCGATTATTTTTGTTATTATTTTATCAGATGACGTCACGTCTGAGAATGTAATAGCGTCATGTAATAAATTCGATAATCCACTTGTGGATTCAATATGCACATTAGTTATATACAACCGTAACGTTACATGTATGACGTCCTTAACGACGTCGAGTTTACTGATAGCGGAATACTGACATTTTGTTAAACAATCGTGAATAAAATACGTTTTAAGTGTCATATGGTAAATAGAATCTTGAATTTTATCCATTTTCCACAACTCGTTTAATTAATTCACAAATTCATGAACACTCATGGAAGATTCTCTATATTATTAATGTCTCTTCGCTGCAAAATATCATCTATGTGTTTGTTTAACTCTGTTATAATTGGGAATATCAAAATGTTTAGTCGCTTGCGTTGATTTGTTCCTCTTCTTTCACCTATTTATGTTTAACCCATCTCTTGCTGAATATTCATTTAAGCCACACCCATTTCTGACTTTGAACCAATCAGATTGCATGATGTAATTTATTCCTACAAATTCATAAACTGAATGTCAAACAGTGTAGATCCTGATCAGATGGCTTCTTCAGATCTGGATCTACACTGTTTGCAAAGATAGGGGTTGTCGTGAACAGCATGATAAGGGTTAATACGAGGTAGGCATTTTTACGGAGACCGAATTAGGACTTCGAAGATCGAGAACGGAGTTACACGCTGTTCTCAAAGTTACCTTTAATTAGAATTTACCTGTAATATAAGGCGGATCTAGCAAAACGGAGAAAGCAGTGTATTTTTGCCCAAACCCGACAGTTTTGAATTCACATGAGACGAAGTCTCCCGATGCTTGCCTGAGGCGAAGTCTACAAAGAACTCTCCAGAGGCAAAGTTTCCACTGAACTCAACTTAAGCCTCATCTAATAGTCCTTAGGTGAATATCCAGACTCCTTATCGAGAAGAAGTCTCCAAGGAACTGACAAAAGGCAGTCCATGGAAGTAACCTGAGGCGTAGTCAACGGGGAACTAACCTCAGGCGGAGTCACAAATGAACTCACATTAGCGAGGTCTCCATGCAACTCCAGATTCTCTCTATCTTGCATGTAATGTCAGAAATGCATTTTTCACTTCTAAAGAGAATTAGAATTATACACTTTGGTCATGTCAGAAAGTGTGTGATGCCCTCACCTTTCTACTTGACAATATTTAAATTAGATTCGGTACTAAGTTATTTAGACAAATTGTGGGTATTCCGATGGGTACGAATTGCGCACCTCTTGTGGCTGATCTGTTCTTGTATTGTTATGAAAGAGACTTCATGTTGTCGCTTTCCATTGATAACAAATCTGACATTATTGAAGCTTTTAGCTCCACTTCTAGATATTTAGATGATTTATTAAATATTGATAATACCTTTTTCGATGGTTTGATCAGTCAGATTTACCCCCCCCCCCCCCCCCCCGAACTTCAGTTAAATAAAGCAAATTCTTCTGATACCGAGGCCCCGTTTTTGGATTTACATCTATCTATTGTAGTCGGATTTGTTTCGTGCAAAATTTATGATAAACGCGATGACTTTGATTTTGAGATTGTAAATTTTCCTTTTTTGGATGGTGATGTTCCTCGTGCGCCATCCTATGGCGTTTATCTTTCGATTTGCTAGAGTGTGTAGTCATGTAACTGACTTCAACACTCGTAATAAATTATTAACGGCTAAACTCCTTAATCAGGGTTATCGGTACCATAAACTACGCAAAGCTTTTTCAAAATTTTATAGACGCCATTCTGATTTAATTTCAAAATTCAATATTGGACTTAAATCTCTTCTGCAACAAGGTCTATCGGAACCCGAATTTTATGGTGACTTGGTATATAAATTCAGAAAAAATATATAACCGCAATGACTTCAGCACCCAATTTCGTAAAATCATTCTTCGATATAAAAAGATTGGGTACAACATGGATATTATACGACAGACTGCATGCATGGTAGTTAACCCAATCACGGTTGGCAACTTTGCTTCCCTCTTTAATTGCACGCCGGTGGGTCAGGCCTCAGATTCTATGACGGCTCCAACGTAAAGGCTTATTGAGAATAAGAGAGATAATGCTGGTTGGTGCCTGATGCTCTGTCTCTGGTTGGGCTCATCGGAGTCTAACTGTTGGTTTTCTTTTGCTCCAGCATTTCAGTGGTTTCTTGCTGTCGAGTCCTCACCGTTGTCTCACCTCTGTGGTTCTTTGATTTTTGTGTTCACGGAGATGTTGCACTGATGAGTTAGGAGGCCTTCATGCGGACTGAACAAATTATTTGTCTAAATCGCGACGGAAGTAAGGGCGGGGATTGTGGCCACGTAAAATCGATTTAAGTCCCCCTGTGGAAATCTTCCACTGACCGTTCCAAGGCGGCTCTTCTGTGGCGATTTATTTATGTTGTTGTTTGTTACTTACTGTGTGTATCACTTGTGTCTTTTGGTTTTGGATGGCCATATGGCCATTTTGTGGGAACGTAACTGTCCTTATGGCCTTCCTTTGTTTAGGTATCCATTATGGTCTGGTCGCTTAATGTTTGTATTTCTTTCCCTTTGGTGTCTTTTATGGGTGGAGTAAGTTAATTGTATCAATTCCTGATCTTTGTTTTTCTTCTACTTTTCGTAAAATCATTCTTCGATATAAAAAGATTGGGTACAACATGGATGTTATACGACAGACTGCATGCATGGTAGTTAACCCAATCACGGTTGGCAACTTTGCTTCCCTCTTTAATTGCACGCCGGTGGGTCAGGCCTCAGATTCTATGACGGTTCCAATGTGAAGGCTTATTGAGAATTAGAGAGATCTAATTCAAGGTAATGTTGGTTGGTGCCTGATGCTCTGTCTCTGGTCGGGCCCATCGGAGTCTAACTGTTGGTTTTCTTTTGCTCCAGCATTTCAGTGGTTTCTTGCTGTCGAGTCTTCACCGTTGTCTCACCGCTGTGGTTCTTTGATTTTTGTGTTCACGGAGATGTTGCACTGATGCACTAGTCATGTAACTGACTTCAACACTCGTAATAAATTATTAACGGCTAAACTCCTTAATCAGGGTTATCGGTACCATAAACTACGCAAAGCCTTATCAAAATTTTATAGACGCCATTCTGATTTAATTTCAAAATTCAATATTGGACTTAAATCTCTTCTGCAACAAGGTCTATCGGAACCCGAATTTTATTGTGACTTAGTATATAAGTTCAGAAAAATATATAACCGCAATGACTTCAGCACCCAATTTCGTAAAATCATTCTTCGATATAAAAAGATTGGGTACAACATGGATGTTATACGACAGACTGCATACATGGTAGTTAACCCAATCACGGTTGGCAACTTTGCTTCCCTCTTTAATTGCACGCCGGTGGGTCAGGCCTCAGATTCTATGACGGCTCCAACGTAAAGGCTTATTGAGAATTAGAGAGATCTAATTCAAGGTAATGTTGGTTGGTGCCTGATGCTCTGTCTCTGGTCGGGCCCATCGGAGTCTAACTGTTGGTTTTCTTTTGCTCCAGCATTTCAGTGGTTTCTTGCTGTCGAGTCTTCACCGTGGTCTCACCGCTGTGGTTCTTTGATTTTTGTGTTCACGGAGATGTTGCACTGATGAGTTAGGAGGCCTCAATGCGGACTGAACAAATTATTTGTCTAAATCGCGACGGAAGTAAGGGCGAGGATTGTGGCCACGTAAAATCGATTTAAGCCCCCCAGTGGAAATCATTCCACTGACCGTTCCAAGGCGGTTCTTCTGTGGCGGTTTATTTATGCTGTTGTTTGTTACTTACTGTGTGTATCACTTGTGTCTTTTTATTTTGGATGGCCATATGGCTATTTTGTGGGAAAGTAACTGTCCTTATGGCCTTCCTTTGTTTAGGTTTCCATTATGGTCTGGTCGCTTAATGTTTGTGTTTCTTTCCCTTTGGTGTCTTTGATGGGTGGAGTAAGTTAAATGTATCGATTCCTGATCTTTGTTTTACTTCTACTTTCCATGCAACTTTTGTTTAAATTTAGTTTTAATGCCCCCGTTAAGTATGTGCTAGAAAAGGTTATCCTTTGGGAGCATGGAATACAATAGAACTGGAAAATATGGAGTGTACATGTTTTCTGGGCCAGACTAGCTAGTTTCGTCCAATTAACACTCTTTCAGTCTTTTTTGAGATTGTACTTTCTATTTTGTGTAACCTTGTCATTTCGAGCCGATCGTTGGGCAAAGTTTTAAGAAAACAGACGTACGCGGACAAAAACACCTGACCTTCCGTTACACAACTTGGCGTCAGACATGTGACCTTAGCGAGGCTCGAATCAACAGCGGCGAGAGGCCTAATGATAAAAACTGACAGCAAGCAAAACCTACAGGCATCTTATCTGGGACGAAGTCTCTAGGGACCTCGGATGAGCGAGGTATGTGGTGTACTTTTATTAGACCTTCTCTCTGTGATAACAAAATAAAAAGAAAGAAAGATTGGAATGGAGTTTTGTTTGTTTCTTTGTTTGATTTAAGTTTTAACGTCACCGTCAACACCATAAAGGTCATTTTGGAGTCTTTGTGGGATTTTTACCCGACATTGAGATGAAATGACATCTCAAGCCCTGCCGCCTAATAGGGGTTATATGCATCGACGGTCCAACTCGCACCACTTTTCCTGGGCAGGCCTAGAACCTCTTAGCAGTTTACCAGTATCCATGTGCTGTCTGTTACAGCTCTGCGTGGAAGCATTATGCAGCCCAATCTATTTCTTCAAGCCCCGATAGGCGGGGGCCAAAATGGAATTAAGCAGTCTTATGTATGGATGTTTTACGCGGCGGTGGAAAAATTCATTTTCTATCGTGCAATAAACCAGATTATCATATTTGCTACAAAATACCATTATTATTTGCTGTTTTACTAAGATTCTTCAGTTGCTGGCTAGGGTTTTCCAAAAGACGAGCCTGGAAAACAAACAGCTAATACAAATCACAGCAAAAATGATGACAGCGAAGATTCTCTGCACAAAGTATGATCAATAGTATACTGATATTTCATCTTGTCGACCGGACAGGGCACCATTACGAAAATACACCTATGCAAATAAAATGTAAATTTTAAGGCCAAAAAACCTGAACAATTTCAGATGCAAAAATTCAATGTTTTCCCCTTTTTGGCACAAAACACAAACTGTGAGTATTTTTTTAAACCGCCTCGATTGAGTAGTTCTTACAACTACCTTCAATCTACGTTTGATAGCAGGAAAAAAAAAAAAAAAAAAAAAAATAAGGTTTACACCCGTAAACCCCAGTTTGTATTTGCTTGTCAACTGGGATTGTTTAATTTATTGCTGAGTTTTGCACATATTTGAGTGTCGCTGATGACACTTTTGTTTGTTGGGGTTAAATCAAAACCATTAACCTTTAAGATGCCAGTCACAACAGTTGCCGTATGCTCTGTCGTCCGTTGGTTACTACACAAGTCGTTATTGGAAGCAGAATTGATCAAGATCAAACTGCTCCTCTATTCAGGGCCTACAGAATATGTTTGAAAGGTTTGCAAGTAGATTCAGCAGACGACAAAAACAGGCGGCATGTTAAGATGTAGTTTTTCTCTGATAGGATAGCGAACAGTTTATATCCAGAAGAGCCATCTAAGTAGATCTACACTGTTAGCATAGGAATCTGTCTGTATCAGTCTGTAGGGTTGAAAGTATTAAATTCCCATTCTAACACAGCGCGCCTATATAGACAATGGAAAGGAACTGAGATTAATCATGCAACAAATCACCAGTCAAAAGAGGATGACGAGTGACGTCATTGAAAGCCGCAAATTCAAGACGTAACGCGTAGATTCATTGACGTTAGACGGAGTAATGTTATTTCCTCGTGTAAAAAGAATACACATGGACATAAATGTGTGTGATACAGTCAGTAATATTGGCGGGATTTCTCCTAAAAATGGTGGAAGATTGGGAGATTGAGCCGCTCTAGCAGTGATTTGTTGAGTAATAAATTATGGTTTGTCGGTCAATTGTAAGTAATAAAATCATTCGCGCTTCGCCTTCGTGTTTTGAGCTACTTTACAACTGACTTCCAAACTGTGATTTATTACTGAATACAAATCACTGCTAGAGCTGATCTATTTCTTAATCAAAATACACCCAGCGGGCACGCAACATGTTTGTAGCATCGTGTTCGCGTCGATGTTGATTCGACGTTGCTTAGACGTTCGGCAATGCAATGATTCAAACAAAAAGACTAATTCGAACGAACACTGAGAACTCTATCAAAACTGAACTGTAATCGAGATAATTACAAACATAAGCAAAGACCATAATCAGACACTGCATTTAAGTGTGTTCTTACGTTCTTGTTAACGACTCGGTTCGTGTTGCATTGATTGTGATCGAACTAATTTTAAATGGTCAGGGTTTAGAAGGCACCAGAATTCAACGGGTTATTCTTGAAAACGCTGTTTCCCAATCTGCCATATAGGGGATTTTATTCGAGTCAGCAAACAAATCGGGAAGATCGCCTTTAAGTTCGATAGTTTGACAAAATCACAATGGACCTGGAAACAGAACTGTATGTCAGTCGTTTTTCATTTATTTCATTATTATTATTATTATTATTATTATTTTGTCTCTAGTAATTATACCGTGTCAGTGTACATGCCTCAGTGGCTTAGCTACCACTTTATCAAAATGCCTCTCATCGCTGTAGGTCTATTACCGTTGTAGTTTCGAGCCTTGCTCGAGTCTCATGTGAGACGCCAAGTTCTGCAGCGGCTTTACTCCAGGTACTCCGGTTTTCAGCCTTCTCTGGTTGACCATCGGCTCTATATAAGGGAGATAATCTTGAAAGGACATCATCTTAGAGAAGATATGAATCAAACAAATTTGTTTGATTCATATCTTCTCTAAGATGATGCACTGATGGGTTTGAAAAGTAGAAGTAAAACAAAGATCAGGAATCGATACAATTAACTTACTCCACCCATCAAAGACACCAAAGGGAAAGAAACACAAACAAGCCTTCTCGAGGACTGAACAAGTAACATGTACAAACCACCGCGGAATCAAGGGTGCGGACTATGTCCATGCTAAATTGAATAAAGCCCCATCCCACAAAATACATATCGTTCCAAGGCAGTGTTTTTGTTGTTTTATGTTCTAGTATATGGTAGTCCTTTGGAAGCAAGAACGACAACACAGAACTGAAAACTGCCTTGTGGACAAGTTTTTCTGAGCTAGACTAGCTAGTTTAGGCCAGTTAGGGCTCATCAGAGACCCTCAGATATTTTCAAAATTCCGCACTGGAATCAATTGTTAATGAAGGTCTGCGTGTATTCCTGGTAATAACTTGTTTTTTATTATCATTAGTATTATGGATAGTATTTTGACCCTTTTATGGGAAACGTATGGACAGCCGTTGCATTCGATCGAATGTTTAACATAAAAACTATTTAGACTATTCCATGGGTCATCCACTTGTGATTGCAGATATTGTGTTGTTAATCATCGCACGTTTCAAAGTAAAACATGCTTTTGGAAGAGTGCATTTCAAACATAGTGACATGGCCAAAACCGCCACTACAGTTGCTTTGTTTTATCTAAATTAATCTAAATACCGTAAACACCCCTATATCTTTATAATGTGATTATTTCTGAGGGTATTGGTTGTTGAAGGAAACCAAACGACGTGAATAAAACACATGCTATATCCTGTGTATATACTGGTCCTTCTTTTTTCAGACAAAATATTATTAAATGTCCTTCCTATATAAGGCCCAAAATAGCCTTGTTTCCGCAAACCCGACCGGCAATGCTTCCGACCCCCACCCCGACACTACTATTTTTATCAATAAAAGAACAAAATAAAAATTAAAACTCCGACCCTACCATTTTCAATTTCCGACCCAACCCAGTGTCGTCTTTGCATTTTCTCATAGTAATTTCACGTTTTAAGTACAGTTTTGTGGTTTTTGGCAGTGCCTCCTAAAATTCAGAGCTGACTTTTTGAGCATCTAAAATGAATTATGATATACAGTGCAAGTCTCAACATGACACTTTTATTAACAAAAAAACATGTACAAAAACAAAAGACGACCCTGGGATTTTTTTTTTTTCAGAGGAAAAAAATAAAATAATAAGAAAAAAAAAAAGATTCTCCTACCTACCGACCAATTTTTTTTCAGCATGTAAGTAGAAACACACCTAATTTATTTTCACGCCTAAGTCTATGAAAAACCCGGGTGAGCCCCGGGCGGCGCCATTTTCGGCCTCAGGGCTGGTATTTGAACAATCTTGGTAGAGCCCCCCCCCCCCCCCCCCCCCACACACACACACCAGATAAAGCTTCATACCAAACATCAAAGACCTGGGCCTTCTGTTTTAAAACAATAACATTACTGTCATGAATAAATCCTCAAGCCCTGTCGCCCAATGAAATCAATAGGGTTTTTAAGCATGGACGGTCCGACTCGCACTGCCTTGCCTGGGCAGGCTTAGATCCTCTAAGCGGAATTCCCCTATATAAGTCTATGTAAAACCCAAGTGGGCCCGGGATGGTGCAAATTTTGGCACCCAGGGCTATAATTTGAACACTCGTGGTACAGATAAAGCCTCATACCAAATATCAAAGACCTTGACCTTGCGTTTTCAGAGAAGAAGATTTTTAAGTTTTCAGTAAAAAAAATATTTTTGACTACTGTGATCTATATGTTTAACGGACGGGAAGCGTTTAAACAACTTTGAAAGGAGAGCACCAAAGAATCATTCTTGTGAAATTTGGTCAAAATCCGGTGAGTGCTTTAGGAGGAAATGTTGTTTGAGGAAACTGTATACGCACAGACGCACACACGACACATTACGGTGACACAGTGCAATCTTTCATATATCGAAAAAGGTTATTTTCTAATGAAAATTTATGAAAATTTTCTTATTTTTCTCCAAACATAGGTTCGGTGTGCTCGTTAGAACCGCCTCATTTCGCTATATAAAGTGGGGGTGAAGAGGGGTGTTCATTACACGGACTTGTTAGCGTGATGAGACGACAGACAAAATGTGACCAGAAAAGCCCAACTCGTCACTGCGTGACAGGTGAGCTAAAGCTATTACAAATTTTTGAACGGAAAACAATGAAACGACCATTTTCGACAAAGGAAAAAATGGACTATGTCACACGGGTGCATTGTCGTAATACTAAAAAAATGAATAAATGATTGCTGAAAAGAACGAAAAATATATAATCCACAATTCTTTCCGTGACATCTTAACCTCCGCAGAGGACTTCAGACGGTGTTCAGGTAAAACCAAGTACAAAAGGGGGTTAGTTGAGGGAAAGTAGGGGGGAGGGGGAGTGGACTACCTGGCAGATAGCTGTGCTGAACTGTGCCAATGTAGGAAGAACTGGTATGTGGGCTGGCAGGACATTCCAGTGGATGATAGTGCGGGGAAAGAATGTGAACTTGTAGTAGTCTTTAAGGGTCATGATCTGTTTGTATACAAGGGGATGATTTTTGATAGAAGGACGGGTAGTCAGCAGCAGGTATCGCAACAAGGTCATATGTGACCTTGTATAGAAGGACCAAACGACTTTCTATGCGCCTTTGGTCAAGGGTACGCCAGTTATGATCCTGAAGCATTGCTGAGACACTAGATGTAATTTGGTAATCTCTGGTTACCCATCTAGCAGCCCGCCTTTGAACTGATTCAACTTGGTAGGACTCTGATGCTGTATAAGTGGACTACACAGTAGAGGCATACTCAAGCTGTGGGCGAACCAGATTGTTATATGCCGTGGCCTTCAGATCCCTATTGTGGACCCGAATATTTCTTTTTAAGAAGCCGAGGGTCTGGTTGACTGTTTTACTTTTGTTATTTACATGGTCTGTCCATCTGAGGTCGTCTGAAATGTTGACCTCAAGATATTTGGCGGAGGTTACACTTTCTAGTACACAGCCATGAAGACAATAATGGTCGGAAGGGGGGTTTTACGTCGGGTCACATGGATGACCTGACACTTAGAGGGATTAAGCTCATATCCCAGAGGTTTTCCCATATTTCGAGTTTCTCAAGGTATTCCTGGAGGATCTCTGAGACTTTCTGAGAATTGAAAGCAAGGTACATGGCTGTGTCATCTGCGAATAACCTTACTCTGGATCTTACCTGATCCGGGAGGCCGTTTATATAGGTCAGGAACAGTATGCGTCCGAGAACCGAGCCCTGTGGGACAACTGAAGGAACTGGTATGTTGTCAGAATTAGCGCCATTGAGTATAACTGACTGAGATCTGTTGTCAAGAAAGTCTTTTATCCAATTTAGTGTGTTCTCCTTTATGCCGTAAAAATGTAATTTCAAAAGCAATTTTTCGTATGCCACTTTGTCAAAAGCTTTGCTGAAATCAAGTAGGATAGGGTCAGTTTGTTTTCCAGATTGCATATTGTTTGCAAGTTCATCGACCAGCATGATAAGCTGTATCTCGCAGGATCTCTTTTCCCGGAACCCTTGCTGTAGTTCGAATAAGATATTGTGGTCAGTGAAGTGTTTGGAGATCCTGGAAGCCACAACATGCCCCAGCACTTTGCAGAGGACGCAAGTTAAGGATCACCTTTCTTAAAGAAAGACTAATTATTATTGTCATAATTATATCTTTACCAATGATTAAGATTACTTTCTATGAACTTAACAAGTAAGTCCACAATAGATGACAAACTTTGTTCACACAAAGTGCACTTAGTCTAGATATCAAGCCATTAGGGAAGTTGCAACAGTGCTTGGTCGGGCCCATCGGAGGCAAAAAGCTGTTATTTCTTGCTGTCTAGTCCTTATCGTTGTTTCATCCCTGTGTTTGTTTGATTTTTGTGTTCTTGGAGATGTTGCACCCACGATTTAAGAAGCTTTCATGCGGACTGAACAAATTACTTATCTAAATCGCGACGGAAGTAAGGGCGAGGATTGCGGCTGCGTAAAATCAATTTAAGCACCCCGCCCCAGAGACCGTTCGGAGGCGGTTCGTCTGTTGCGGTTTATTTTTGTTATAGTTCGTCTTTGCATGTGTGTAACTCTAATTACTTTTTTGTTTTGGATAGCTAATTGGCAAGTTTGTTGGAAAGTAACTGTCCTTTTGGCTTTCCGCTGTTGATGCTTCAATTAGGGTCTAGTTATTTCATGTTTGTGTTTATTTCCCTTTGGTGTTTGTGAAAGGAGGTGTTGGTTAATTGTGTCGAATCTTGATCATTGCCTTTACTTATATTTTGAGGATGACATTACTTAAACACGCCTATATAATTTTGACCCTCTGAAACCCAACTTTTATATAGTAAAATGGGCTTTACAGGGTATTCTTTATTTTTCTTATTTCTGCTCAAGAACATAGATTGTGGATACTCATTAGAACCGCCTCGATTTCTTATTTCTGCTCAAAAACATATATTGTGGATACTCGTTAAAACCGCCTCGTCGAGGCGGTTCTAACGATTACACACACTCTATGTTTTGAGCAGAAATAAGAAAACTATCAGAATTTTTTCCCGGAAAATTTTCTTTTTTTTTTATGGTGAAATTTTCAATATATTTGAATAGGGGTGGTTCGTAATGAATTGTACTTCGTTGCTCAAAGAAAATGTAAGTACTTTTGTTTTGCACTACTTTATCTTTGACTGTCAATTTATCCGAAACCACGGATCTTTATAATAATACATTCAGTCTGTAATAACACATGCGCCTTATAAAAAATGTGCGTACAAAAACATAAATAACGCGCATCGTGTTATTTAAATATATAAAACATAACAGATTAAACTGTTATTAAATGCTTTATGTGTCTGGCACCAAAGCAACTGATGAAATCACTGATGTCTATCAAGAACCCATTAAATGCTTTTAAGTTATTTGCAAGTTATTAACTGAATAGTCAACTGATAGTTGACCCTTAATGAAAGATTGGCCTTTCTTCGTTTATTTCTTTTTATGGGTTAACCAATCATATTTGAGCCCCGCCTAGCGAATTTGTGTCTTCGAGCTTTCCGCCATGACAAATTTTAACTGCGCATGCCCAACCATTCAGAGGGGCCAGGGATATGGCTTTCTGTCTAAAGGTTCCTCTTGATTCACTGCTTGTATGAGCGAGCAGCGAAGGTTCTGGCGAGACTGCGCGGATGCGCAGGCTCGCCTGAACCTTCGCTGCTCGCATAGGCGATAAGTACCAAAATCGCTTGACGGGGCCCATTTGTAAACGAGCATGATGGACGGACCTCCCATCACGAAAACATGCCTATATAGTTTTGACCCCCTTGAACCCCACTTTTATACAGAAAAACGGAGGTTCACAGGGGTAAACCTTATTTTTTCTTATTTCTGTTCTAAACTATAGATCGTGGATACACAAACATGAAATTACTAGACCCTAATGGAAACATCAGCGGAAAGCCAAAAGGACAGTTGCTTTCCCACAAAATGGCCAACTGGCTATCCAAAACAAAATAATATAAGCGAAACACACACCGAATAGGGGTGGTTCGTAATGAATTGTACTTCGTTGCTCAAAGAAAATGTAAGTACTTTTGTTTTGCACTACTTTATCTTTGACTGTCAATTTATCCGAAACCACGGATCTTTATAATAATACATTCAGTCTGTAATAACACATGCGCCTTATAAAAAATGTGCGTACAAAAACATAAATAACGCGCATCGTGTTATTTAAATATATAAAACATAACAGATTAAACTGTTATTAAATGCTTTATGTGTCTGGCACCAAAGCAACTGATGAAATCACTGATGTCTATCAAGAACCCATTAAATGCTTTTAAGTTATTTGCAAGTAATTAACTGAATAGTCAACTGATAGTTGACCCTTAATGAAAGATTGGCCTTTCTTCGTTTATTTCTTTTTATGGGTTAACCAATCATATTTGAGCCCCGCCTAGCGAATTTGTGTCTTCGAGCTTTCCGCCATGACAAATTTTAACTGCGCATGCCCAACCATTCAGAGGGGCCAGGGATATGGCTTTCTGTCTAAAGGTTCCTCTTGATTCACTGCTTGTATGAGCGAGCAGCGAAGGTTCTGGCGAGACTGCGCGGATGCGCAGGCTCGCCTGAACCTTCGCTGCTCGCATAGGCGATAAGTACCAAAATCGCTTGACGGGGCCCATTTGTAAACGAGCATGATGGACGGACCTCCCATCACGAAAACATGCCTATATAGTTTTGACCCCCTTGAACCCCACTTTTATACAGAAAAACGGAGGTTCACAGGGGTAAACCTTATTTTTTCTTATTTCTGTTCTAAACTATAGATCGTGGAAACACAAACATGAAATTACTAGACCCTAATGGAAACATCAGCGGAAAGCCAAAAGGACAGTTGCTTTCCCACAAAATGGCCAACTGGCTATCCAAAACAAAATAATATAAGCGAAACACACACCCAAAGACAAACCATGACAAAAACAAACCGCGACAAAAGATCCGCCTTGGAACGGTCAGTGACACAAATTCCACCGGGGGCTTAAATTGATTTTACGCAGCTCCAATCCTCGCCCTTCCGTCGGGATTTAAACAAATAGTTTGTTCAGTCCGCATGAAGGCCTCCTAACGCATCAGTGCAACATCTCCTTGAACACAACAGCAAGGAACCACTGAAATGCGGAGCAAAAGAAAACCGATGGGCCCGACCAGAGAGTCAGAGCATCAGGCAACAACCAACATTACATAAAATTAGATTCTCTCTAATTCTCATTAGTTTATTACTTCAAAGCAAAGCTCCAGACCCCAAGGTTATTAAACGTTTTGTTTCAAGCTCACGATCAGCTCGATACTTCAACTTCTCTTACATCGACTCCTGGGTGATTGCAATTCGTTCCTGTATACCTAGGACAATTTTTGCATAGCTCAAGATGCCAAATATTTAGATATATTTAGAGATATTTAGGGATATTTTAGGCAGATATTTAGGGATATTTTTAGGCAGCTCTTAGGTAGGTTTTACTCGTTTCTAGTTTCATCATGAAAAAGTATGTTGTGTGTACTCATTAGAATCGCCTCATCGAGGCGATTCTAATGAGTACACACAACATACCTTTATCATATAACGTCACTGTTTTCACGTGGATAACGTAATGTCATATGACACACGTGAAAAACACATGGTTACTGACGCGTAACAGCATGACGCCATCCCTACTGATCATCTTAGGTAATATAATCTAAAGTGAGTAATTAAAAATGGTTGCATTTATGATAAACAAAATCTTACACTGGTGGTCATTTCATATGGAATATTTGAAACTCACCGAATGCTCGTTTCATATGAAATGACTACGATTGTAAGAGCCCCTGTGTATTTAATAGAAGTTTAATAAAAAGTCTTCAAATTATCTACCATTAAGTTTCCTTATCTCAGTAGCTCAATCAAGTTGGCATGGTTACACAGAAGTTCGAGTCATTGAAATTCCGCTGCACGTGCACATGTCATGTCTTTTTTAATTCTTTTTCAGCTTAAGGATTAATTCTGAGTACTCCATAACGGTAACACACCCGTGTCTTAAAACGGGGTCTTTCTTTGTTTTGTTTGAATTGAGGTTTAACGTCCCCGTCAACACTGTATAGGTCATTTTTGAAACGTTGCTTCCAATTTTGTGGGACTTTTACCTGACATTGAGATGAAATGACATCTCAAGACCAATCACCCAATGAAGTGTTAATGAGGATTCCAAATCTATGAGTTAGTTATAAAGCTTAATAAAGAAAAAAAACTATCTAGAAGACGCCGTAGTCTTTTTCTAATTTGATTTATGTCGAAACCTTAGACGCGCATTGTGCGCACAGTGGGGTTATTAATGTTCTTGCATCTTGTTGTAATAGTGGAAAAACAAAACACCTTGGGCATTAGCCGTGCATATTTGCAGTAAGGCGGGCGGATACGCTTTCAGGGGAGACAATTTATTCATATCTATTTTTGTACTCACCATCAATAATTAGGGGTCAACTGTTAAAGGAATGAATTTGCTCCTGAGGAGCAAATTCTTTCCTTTAACAGCAGATCCCGTTTTCAGAGAGACTTGGGTTACAGGAGAGCCGACAGGAAGTCACAAGAGTTGTTGCCCTTGCAAAAAATGGCGGGAAATGTAAAAGGTGTGTCGGCTCTCCTTAGACGTTGTTGTTCTTTTTAGCAGTTTGTTAATAACAGTGTCAGAGTTAGGATTCGTGTAATACCCCGATAATTCAAAACTGTGGAGAGGAAATTATAACAGAGCGGAGTGGAATAAACTCAAGTATGTTATTTCCTAGATAAGATTTATAAGCAATTAAACGAAACTATGACTGGTTTTAAGCGAATTGGCACACTATGTGGAGAGAGAACTCTTTCAAAATTAGTTTCCCTCCCTTGTCTTGTCAGGAGACAAAAAATCACTTCTTAGGGGCAATTTTTTTCTTTTAAGGAGGAAAGAACACGTTTTGGAAGGGTTCGGTTTATAGACAAACAAATTCCATGGAAGCAGCCTCCCTTTTTGAAATAATGGCGGATAAATAGTTTAGGTCGCCAGAGCCGAAGGCTCCGAGGCGTCTCTCTCTCTCTCTCTCTCTCTCTCTCTCTCTCTCTGTGGGTGTCGGGAGTGGGTGGGGGTTCTTATAGGATAGGCAGTGGTCCACCGTGCGTCGTCGTCTGCATCTGCGTCTGCGTCGGCAACGTTTTCAAATGAAATCTCCTCAGACACTGCTATTTTTATTGAAACCAAGCTACATCTGGAACCTTCATAGATTGGGGGAAAGAAAGTATGTTCACGTGACCATGATGGCCGCCATACCCATATATGGTAAAAAAATTAAAAAGTCTTCTTCTCAGGAACACAACAGCCAATGACCTTCAGACTCGGTATACTTTCTTGCTTTCCAATGATACGGCGGTTGTTCACATTTGTACATCACATACGTTTCAGGTTTGCAGGATGAAAGCCTACACAGTAATCATGTAATTGCGGTAAAAATATTTAACCTACACAGGGGATGGTTCTCCCTGTACAGGAAACCTCTAGTTCATTTCCCGATCCGACAGACGGTGCACTTTGAGGAAAGTGCACCAAGGACTTAAGCCCTACTAAGTGTGTTCATTTTGTGGCCTGTTGTTGACCTTGTCCTATTTTGCGTCAAGATCAAATTTTGTGACTTAAATATTTGTAGAAGCCTCCGTGGTGTAGTGGTTATGCTACTCGCCTTGTAAACCAGGGGTCGCAGGATCGATCCCGGGCTTCTCCAGACTTTCGGATGAACCTTTAAACAGAGGTCCCGTCTCCGTATGACCTTAGTTGTTGATGAGACGTAAACCTAAAACACTCACTAGACATTTGTATGACAAAGAGGCAAAATGTCTGAAATATTTGATTCTATTGTAGCCTGTGGCATACAATCTGATAAATGCAATCATCTGAATAGTATGACCCATCTTCTTTCTTATGAATGTTTTCATTGCTCTTAAAGGAACTCATTTTTGATTTTTATTTATCAATTCCAAAGGTCAAGGTCATTTATTAAACTTTGTCCTGGAATGCTTAGATTCAGGATTTTATCTTCTTCCACCAAAAGTGGAGTCTCTATGGGATGAGACAAAAATATTAAATGCATTTGAGTCGTATAACAAAGATGGCCATCTATGCCCATATATGGTAAAACCGCTTTGAAGATCCACTTCTCGGCAACCAAACAGCCAATGACCTTGAAACTTGGTATGCAGCATTGTGGTCTCGGACTCTACCAAGTTTATTCAAATCTTCAATTGACTTTGACCTAATTTGATTTGAGTTTAACTTTGGTCACTTAGATCTTTGTATGGGAAAAAAGACAAAACAGATTCTGTTGAATACTTTCAGTCAGCTTAATCGACGTTGGTAATCAAGCCAAGATGGCTACCATGACCATATACCGTAAAATAACTATAAGAATCTTCATTTCGGGAACTGAGAGGCTAGATTTTTCAACCCAGCATGGTTTGTTGAAAGGGGCCGGTGCATATGACCCCTGATGAGCGTACTGACCCATGGGCCTCTTGTTTACAGGATGAAGGCTATATCTCAAAATGTTAGTTCGTTCGTTGATTCGTTCATTGGTTCGTGGTTTGGTTGGAATGTTCATTGGTTGGTTCGTGCGTTCGATCATTCTTTTGTTCGTTCGTTCGTTCGTTCTGTAGTCAGGCAAGTTGTTTGTTTGTTTGTTGGTTGGTTGGTTAGTTTGTAGGTTATAGTTAATTTGAATTGAGGATTAACCGTCCGCATCAACTCTATTGAGGTTATTTTGAAGACGTTGCTTCCAATTTTGTTGGGGACTTTTACCCGACATTGAGATGATATGACGGCTAACCCTGCCGCCCAATGAAACCAACAGAGTTTATATGCATGGACGGTCCGACTTGCATCACTTTGCCTTGGCGGGGTTAGACCTTCTAAGCCGCTTACCAGAACTCATGTGCGGTTGGTTTCAGCTCTGCGAGGAAGCACCTTGCATCTCGAAGCCCCGATGGGCGGGGGCAAAGTTAGTTAGTTAGTTAGTCTGATTCTACACTGTTTGCTTAAAGTTCATTCTTTTTTGTAAAATTTATCACAAACGAAACAAACCGTAGATACTATAATTGGAAGTAGACCCCTTCAAACTTTCTAGGTGGAAGAGTCCAAGTTTATATATGGGTTAATTTCACTGATAGGCTACGCTTATCAGAATCTCGTCATTTTATATCAAAGGCATCGCTAATGCATGAAACATATCCAATTATTCTTAAAACTCTTGCACAAGCCTTTGATATCAAACGCAAACAAATCAGTATATCTAAATGCATAAAACATTTCATCATATCAAAAAAATATAAAAAAATGAATAAACCTATAGACCCAACATTATGTAGAGATAAAGGGGTTAACAAGGGTATTCTTTTTTTTCCTTATTTTTGCCCCAAACCTTTACTGTAAGTACTAGTTGAACTCATACAGATCATAATATGAATAAAGTGAGAGTATTTGGACGAAAAGGTAGAAACCTATGCAGGAGTGAACATCTCCACACACACACACACACACACACACACACACACACACACACACACACACACACACACACACACACACACACACACACACACACACACACACACACACACACACACACACACACACACATGTATCTGGTAAACCAAACCTCTTGCGTTTGCTTTGTAAAGCTACTTTATTCAACTCTGTCTTAGGGTGGACTCTGCATCGCCATTATTATCATAACAAGGCAAAGGTAAACAGAACTGGATAATGAAGAGCCCTATAAAACCCACCGGAGTCTAACTTTTGGTTTTCTTTTGCTCCAGTATTACACTTTTTTCATGATATCCATTTATCTCTGTTAGCCTAAGATTTCTATGATTTCGGAGATATGCACTGATGAGTTAAACATCCTTCATGTGGACTGGAATTTTTCCTGTCTAATCCACGACAGACCCGTGGGTAAGACTGGTGGCCACATAAAGTCGATTTAACCTCCCCGCCCAAGTAAAAGCGTTTTACTGGCCGTTCCAAGGCGGGTTTTCTGTCGTGGTTACGAAAACACGCCTATTTGATTTTGACCCCCTTGCACCCCACTTTTATATAGTAAAACTGGGGTTTACAGGGGTAAATCCTATTTGTCTTATTTCTGCTCTAAAATATAGATTGTGGGTACTCGTTAGAACCGTCTTATTTCTGCTCTAAAATATAGATTGTGGGTACTCGTTAGAACCGCCTCGATGAGGCGGTTCTAACGTGTTCCCACAATCTATATTTTAAGCAGAAATAAGAAAAATATTTCGAGGCTTGCCGAGCGATTCTACATGCGTTCTCAAAGCCGAGCCTGATAAACTTGATATCAAATGAGACGAATCTGGTATTATATTTATCAGTTAATCCCCTTGTACACTCTTACAGTTTTGCCAGTTTCAGTCCAGTTCACAGAAGTGCAATGTGAGGTTGATCTGATAAAACTCAGTTGTCCTGAGATAGAATATCTTTATCAGGTCAAGGGTGTTACAATGCAATTAATATAGGGGATAATTGATAAATAGTATTTTCTTGATTACCACTAACGATTTCGGTAAGGTCGCAAGACTTTGAACACCTGGCCCCAGAACGCAGCGTGTAATCTGGGGCTTCATTGTTTGTCACACATATAGGAATCTATGTAAACGATAAGGCAGATTAAACACATTGGCCACAATTATAGTTGGCAATGGGGCCTGCCCAAAGATGTAGAGAGGAATATTTCCTTCTTAATGCGAATTTCAATGTTGCCATATTTTACATAGCCTGGTGATTTGTAAATAGGCCTTTTTATAGGCCTCACACGTATCTCCAGAAAAGAAAACGCAACGAGGATAATTGAATTTTTCCCTTATTTCACCATGAAAAACGTAAGTTGTTGGGTATACGTGTTAGCATCGCCTTCAACATATGTTGTAGGTACTTGTTAGAATTGCCTCATGGAGGCGATTCTAATAAGTACCCACAACATAGGTGTCTGTCAAAAAATACGGAAACTTATCCAATAATTATCCCAGTCGCACCTTCTCCTTATCTCGAACCTTGTCCTAATGGCCACACGTCTGTGTAATGAACACATAGGTAGACCTTGTACTTAGAGAGTGAGTGAGTGTTTGAGTTTTACGTCTCACCAACAGCGAAGGTCATAGGGAGACGGGACCTCGGTTTAAAGACTCATCCGAAATTCTGGAAAAGCCGGGATCGATCCTACGACCCCTGGTTTACAAGGCGAGTAGCTAACCACTACACCACGGAGGCTTCTGTACTTCAGAGAAATAGATTTACGAGTCGTAGCAGCCGGCCTCGGTAGTTAAGTCGGATGCGCGTCTGACTGGTGATCAGGAGGACGCGGTTTCGATACCTGCAGGGGTCGGCAACATTCTTTCGTGGAGATTGATCATGAAATCTTTTCTACGGTCATTCTCTCCCTTCCGCTGATTCAAGAAGGGCAGTTGTCAGTTTCTTACGAAAAATGTGCTATGTACTGGTTAACCGCTGACGTATAAGCTTGCGCAGGAAAAGTGGATAGGTAAACTGACCGGCTCAAAAGTGACCTAAAATAGTGTTGACTTGGCCGTTAAACTCCAATACAATACAATACAATACGAGTCGTAGCATAGGTGTTTTTGGTACTCCTGAGAACTGTCTCACACGGGCGATTCGAATAAAGACCTACAATCTACATGTATGTTTGCAGCAGAAAGAGAGAGAGAGAAAAAAAAAACTTTTTCTGAGAAAAATGACGTTCTAATGCTCTGAGCCAAACGTTCAGGAATGTTCAAAATTAAAACTAAGTAAAAAATGGACTCCAGCCATATATAAGACGGTGTATTGGTGACAAAATGAGTAAACTAACACAGTTCGTTTTGGGTCTATTGTTTACCAATTACTCAATACAGAAGCTTCCAACCTGCTATTGTCCGCGTGACCATCGCTGATCATAAACATAATCAAGGCAACAGTTGTTTTTTCCTTTGATGTCAGAGTGCTGTGTAAAATAAAGTTGGATGTAAAACATGGACTAGGCTCATGTGCTAGGACATTGGCATAAATTGTCGACCAAAATCAGTCGTCACAGCAAGTGGCGTCTAATCAGGGTCTATATTGAGGAAACCTCTGCCTAACATAATCTTTAAATAGGACTGTTTACTTTTAAATAATCTCTTTTACAGCCGTTTTAAGATTATTTCACATATTTCGAGTCGATCGTTAATCAGTGGTGGTAAAAAACGGAGTATAAATCATAACATTCATGCAGTGGATTCCAGTGAATTCAGTATGGTAGTATTTAACCCATTGAAAGCGGGAAACCCCTAAAGGGGTACCTTGGCAAACAAGCAGGCCCATACCAGACGCCGCAGATCGCGGCGTCTGGTCAGGACCTGCACTATTTGCTAACAGAATGTCCCGACAAAAATAGAATGAAAACGAAAAAATAGGTCTGACATTCCTTGTATGATAAATGGACTTGTCCAACATATCGCAATGGAAGAGTCCACTCGCATACAATGGGTTAATAAAACCGGCTGTTAAATGTTGTTCTCCTACAATTCCTATATCTGAAAACTTTTATGTTTTAAAATGACGGAAGGTCAGGTGGTTTTTCTTTTTCCATTGGATGTGGAGCATACTGCGGCGCTGTGTTCCATAAACACAGTTGCAGTTAATCGAGTCACTGATATGATAGTTTACTGTCATATTTTTTTCTTGTTTTTGTCTACCTTTCATTAAAACAAGTGGATTTTAATAATGCAGTCACTTCGGTTACATGTACATGTTCTGATGTCCGCCAATCGGCGATGTCAATATTGTCGAGTCGCAGCCCAAACAGAAAGCAGGCATGTCTTTTACAACCCGTGATCATCAAATACCTGAGAATTCTCGATTTTATCCAAGCCCTGGACATACTTAACCTGGGTATGATTTCCATCGCAGGGTAAAATCCAGGATTGCCTTATGTGGTGTGTTCGTCCAATCCAAGGGTACATATATATATATATGTGCTCCTCTGTGTGTATGTATGCAACCATGAAATTTCTAATAAATAAATAAATGTGTTGTGCAAGAAATATCTTTATGCATTTCTCAGCCAAGACTAATCAGCAAATTTGGCAAATTACTAGATAGCCGCTGTGGTTTGCAATGCCCTGTCAGTCTGTAGAATAATTGCCGAATAGAGAGAATGTCAGCATACTTCTAAATAATTACTGCAATTATTTCCGTTCAAACAGCGAACTGATGCGAAAATAACAAGTTTTCCATATTCGTCGTCTACTCCTGGCAGGTAATCACGATTTCCATGACAAGCGGAAATCTGGCATGTTTCTTTTAATAAAAGGGTGAACTTATAGGGGTGGTAATCATTGAAATATTTTTATCTCCCTTACAAATGAGACACCTTTGAGGAAACTTATTTTATGGCACTGTCTCAAAACAGAGGTGCAAATAAGCAGATAAAGTGGGATGTAGGCGGTTATTTGACGCACTTGTTCACGTGATGTTAGCCTGCACATCTGCACAGACTGATCAGCGCCTGTGTGTTCGCTGCGTCATCACGAAAACACGCCTATATAATTTTGACCCATTTTAACCCCGCTTTCATATATTAAAACTTGGGTTTACAGGGGTAAACACTATTTTTCTTAGTTCTGTTCTAAAATATATATTGTGGGCACTCGTTAGAACCGCCTCAATGAGGCGGTTCTAACGTTTACCCACAATATATATTTTAGAACAGAGAAAAGAAAAAAGTCAGAATTTTTCGTCTTACAAATAACATTTTTTCGGCGGTAAAATTTGAAAAGTATTTGTGTAGGCGTGTTTTCGTAATATGGAGAGCACCGTACCGCTAGTTTCTGTATATACACGTAAAGTATCCAGACTGTTGGTAGTAAGTATAGCTGAGGCGGTTGGTTTATATCTTATCTGTTCAGAAGCGCCGAAAACAGGTTTTCTTCTGTCGGGGATCTTATGGTCGACTGGGCGTTTTGGGTCGATTGTTTCTCAGTCGATCCAAAGTTATTAAGCACAGTAGCTTTGTCTTTGTTGTTTCAGGTATTTTAGTTGAGGTAATTTGTGGCTAGATCCCTCGCTTGCAAATGTAAGGAATAAATATGTTTAATCTAATCGTTTTTCCCCTTCATGTCTTTGTGACTATCACTGATTTGTATCTAATCCAAGTAACATTTATTTGCCCATTACGTAAACACGCCTGTACAAATACATAGCAAATTTTACCGCTGAAAAAAGAAAATTTTAAGATTAAAAATTTTGATATTTTTTATTATTTCTGTTCAAAATATCGATTGTGGATAGGCGTTAGTACCGCCTAATCGAGGCGGTTCTAACGAGTACCAACAATCTTTATTTGCGGCAGAAAATACGAAAAATAAGGTTTACCCCTGTAAGCCCCAGTTTTACTCTATAAAAGTGGGGTTCAAGGGGTCAGAAATATATAGGCATGTTTTCGTGATGCGCCGTTAACCGTTCTTGTCTTTGTGAAGGCAGAGGGCTGTATAACAGAAAGTTTCTTGTAAAACATTTATACGGCACATGCAATTGGGCATTGGTAAACAGCGTCACGGAACGTCATGTTCTACACGATTTGCATACTGCAGGAATTTAAGGATACAATGAAACAACCATATTCTCCGTTAGGATCTTTTCCCAAATCAGAGATAATCGACCAACAAGTGTTGACAGAGCTTTGATTTAAGATAAGGATATAATCCGGTGCAACAAATTCTACCTTTCAGAGAAGACCCTTCTTTCGCAGACAGAAGATTAAGAACAATGTATCTCTTGTTATTTGTTTGTTTGATTTGAGGTTTAATGTCCCCGTCAACACTATATATATAGATTATGCTCCAACGGCGATATACCTCACTTTCTTCCGCTATATCACCGATTGGAGCATATATATTATACCACAATTTTCCGACGGCGATACAAACTATATCGCCGACTTCCAACGGCGATATAACTCACTTTCGTTCGCTATATCACCGATTGGAGCATTATACATAGCATAAAACAATGTAAATACAATTTTTGACACAATATACATCAACAATACACCACAATATATACACTATATTTTATACCTCTATAAACAATAATGTTAATTTCCAAACACATCCTCTTTCAAATACATCTATATCTGAGATATGAAATGACATACTGGACTGATTCACGGATAAAGGTCATGACCTATACAGATAGGCTTGCGCAGGCCTTTTTATCAGTTATAGTGTGTGTGTATAGAAAATGAACTTATAACTATAGTCCTCAACAAAGATTACAAGAAAAATGAATCAATGTAAATCATGATTGGCGTGATTACTCAGCAGAACAACAACTAACACACTATAGACACGTCATACCACATATATTCTGCACCGCAGAACTAACACTCTATCCTATTCAATCTTGCAAACGACTTTATAATCACCGAAAGACACATTCATATTTTATCCTGAGTTATATGAGCAGACAGACAGATAAACCGACTATTACATGTCAATTTATCTTTACCTATCGCCACACTGATAGCGTAGTCATTTATTTACGTTCAATTTCTTACTATTCTAGTACAAGCCGTGATAGCCGAGTGGTCTAGATGGTTTGGACTGTAAATGGTGAGGTTTTGTGGGGCATGAGTTCGAATCCCGGAAATGACATATTTTTATGTGTGTTGTTGATGGAATATTGAGTAAAATGTTATACGCCGTCATCGGTTTAAATAAAAAGTGTTGCTAAGCGATAAAAAAAGGTTGAAAAAAGAAAAAAATACAAAAAAAATCCTGGTAACAACACTGTAATCGGTTTAATTAAGAAAGGTTGCTAAGCAACTCGATAAACAAGAACCGTCACCAGGCAGCATATCTGGGCATTCTAAAAATAAATTGTAGAAAACTCTTACTTTCGTTCGTTATATCGCCGATTGGAGCATAATCTATATATTATACCACAATTTTCCAACGGTGATACAAACTATATCGCCGACTTGAGCATAAAAAAATTAAATTATCATCCTCAACACTCTATCATACTCAATCTTGCAATTTCCTGCTTAAAAGGTTTTATAGAGTTAAAATATCTCTGTTTTTCTCTAAAATTCTTTCCACCACACTTATCACAGATTTGATATTTTGCTGTAGTACCTTTACCACATTGCAAACATTTCACTACTTTACTTTTGTTATGTTTTATAATAAAATTATGAGCCTTGCAGTATATAGAATGCTTTACTGATTTGTTTTTACATGGTTTATTTGAACCTAACGGCAACATAGCACATATATTTTGCATCTTTGCTTTTTCTATATCCATTTTTATTATTATATTTAAAAAAAATTTTTTATAGTTTAAAAGAAAACAAAAAATGAGTTCTGTAGAGAGACTAATACAATTGCATAGTGAAGGAAGAATTAGTGATGAGGCTTTAGACAAGGGTCTTAAATCCTTAGATATTGAGAAACAGAAGAGTGATGCACCACAACAAACTTCTGCATTAGATAATCTGCGTAAAAGACGTAGAAATAAAAAGAAAAGAAAACGACAGCAACAAAATGCTGTTAAAACAAGTGAAAAAATTAATAATGAAGATATAGATGATGATACTAAAGAAGAGAAAAGTGCTCTGAAATTAGTTGATAAACCATTATGCAATTACTTCAAAGCGTATGAAATAGATGCTCATAAATATAAAGACCCAAATATTTTGTTTAATGATAAAAAATCTGTCATTATAGATAAAATTAATGAAAACATTAAAGAATACAATGGTATTAAATTTTCAATTGGGTTATCTATAAAGTTTTTTAAAGATGAACTTAATGGTGAAAGAAAAGAAGTTATCGGTGCATCACACGGAGAACAATGTGCAGTTCTTAATGAAAATAATTTAGATGAAAACTATAACAAACAAACAACTTATATACAAACATGGATTGAAAAATTCACAAATACCGCAACAGGTTTAGAAATTGACCATTGTATCAAACTCTATGTTAACATAGCAAAATATGAACCACTCAAAGGTTCTTCATATATTCCTCTTCCAAAAGTAATAGCAAACAAACAAGCAATAATTAATATGAAAAACAATGATAATAGATGTTTAGAATGGGCATTAAAATCTGCCTTATATCCAGCAAAGAATAACTTGAATAATGTATATAGTTATAAAAAATGTCCTAATCTGAATATGGAAGGAATTGACTTTCCCACACCAATCTCACAAATACCAAAAGTTGAGAAACAAAACAATATAGCAATCAATGTTTATGGATATACAATCACAAAAAAGACAGAGAAACTTACTGTATTTCCATATCATATTTCAAATCAATCAAATGATAAAGAAAGAATTAACCTGCTTTTGATAACAGAAGTTGAAGAGGAAATTGATGAAAATTATAATCCAGGTGAAAAACCACAAAAGGAAACAAAATATCACTACTGTTGGATTAAAAGTCTAAATAGATTACTTCGTAATCAGAATAACAAACACGGAGCTACTTACTTTTGTGAAAGATGTCTTCACGGTTTTTCAAGAGAAGACCTACTAATCAAACACAAAGAAGACTGTGAAGGCATAAATAAATCTCCAATGCGAATAGAAATGCCATTAAAAGGTCTTATCAAGTTTAAAAATCATCAAAATCAAATGCCCGTTCCATATGTCATTTATGCCGACTTTGAAAGCATAATCAAACCTAAAACAGAACAAAAAGGAGATAAATCAGAAATAACAAGCGAACACGAAGCGTGTGGATTTGGTTATCAAGTTGTCAGATATGATGGTGAAGCTGAAGAACCTGTTATCTACAGAGGTAAAGATGTTGTTGAAGTATTTTTGAATCACTTAAAATGTGAGGTTAGCAATATCAATAACATCTTTGCTCACCCCAAACCATTAACAGAGCAAAACACTGAAGACTATGAAAATGCCACTAAATGTTGGATATGCGAACAAGAAATAGGAAATAACAAAAACAACCCAAAAGTAAAAGACCACTGTCATTTCACAGGAGAATATAGAGGACCAGCACATAAATCTTGTAATCTCAAACTTGCAATCAAACCAAATAAAACCAAAATTCCAGTTATCTTCCACAACTTAAAAGGTTATGATAGTCATCTAATAATGCAGAAAATACACAAAGCAAGTGGAAACATTACTTGTATTGCAAATAATGCAGAGAAATTCATCTCATTCAGCATTGGACAACTGAAATTCTTAGACAGTTTTCAATTTATGGCTTCCTCTCTTGAAAAGTTAGTAGATGGAGCAATTGGTGTAAGAACTGAATGTGAAAAATGTAAAGATACAGAAGAAATAAACATCAATGAAAATTGGTTATTAACAGCAAAATGTAAAAAATGCCACAATACAAGATATGAACAACTCAACGAATCAGGTGCCTGATGCTCTGTCTCTGGTCGGGCTCATCGGAGTCTAACTGTTGGTTTTCTTTTGCTCCAGCATTTCAGTGGTTTCTTGCTGTCGAGTCCTCACCGTTGTCTCACCTCTGTGGTTCTTTGATTTTTGTGTTCACGGAGATGTTGCACTGATGAGTTAGGAGGCCTTCATGCGGACTGAACAAATTATTTGTCTAAATCGCGACGGAAGTAAGGGCGAGGATTGTGGCCACGTAAAATCGATTTAAGCCCCCCAGTGGAAATCTTCCACTGACCGTTCCAAGGCGACTCTTCTGTGGCGATTTATTTTATGTTGTTGTTTGTTACTTACTGTGTGTATCACTTGTGTCTTTTAGTTTCGGATGACCATATGGCCATTTTGTGGGAAAGTAACTGTCCTTATGGCCTTCCTTTGTTTAGGTTTCCATTATGGTCTGGTCGCTTAATGTTTGTATTTCTTTCCCTTTGGTGTCTTTTATGGGTGGAGTAAGTTAATTGTATCAATTCCTGATCTTTGTTTTACTTCTACTTTACCATTAACTGTAAAACATACAACTAACTCACATCTTCTTGCTCGTAAAGGTATCTATCCATACGAATATATTGACAGTCAAGAAAGATTCAATGAAACTGAACTACCACCAATAGACAAATTCTACAGTTCTCTAACAGATGAAAGTATCAAACAAAAAGACTATGAACACGCTCAAAAAGTATGGAAACAATTTAACTGTAAAACATTAGGTGATTATCATGACTTATACCTCAAAACAGATGTTCTCTTACTTGCAGATGTTTTTCAAAAGTTTAGAGAAACCTGTATGAATAACTATAAACTTGACCCTCTACATTACTACACTGCACCTGGTCTATCTTGGGATGCTCTTCTAAAATACACAAAAATAGAATTACAACTTCTATCAGATTTGGATATGCATCTTTTCATTGAAAAAGGAATGAGAGGTGGAATAAGTATGGTTTCTAAAAGACACGCAAAAGCAAACAATAAATATGTAGCAGATTATAATCCAGATGAAGAAGACAATTACATAATGTATTTAGATGCAAATAATTTATATGGTCATTCAATGAGCCAACCACTTCCATATGGTGGTTTCAAATGGATAACTAATAAAGATTTAATAGATGGAGAACTTCAACCACTAAAAAAAGGTAGAGGAAGAATATATGAAGTAGATTTAGAATATCCAAAACATTTACATAAACTACATAATGACTATCCACTTGCACCTGAAAAATTAGCAATTAAAAAAGAATGGTTATCCGACTATCAAAATGAACTAATTGAAAATAGTATGTTAAAAACAGAAAAACTTGTCCCCAATCTTATGGATAAGAAGAAATATGTAGTACATTACAAGAATTTGAGACTATACAAACAACTTGGTATGAAAATAACAAAAATACACAGAATATTAGAATTTGATGAGAAACCTTGGATGGAACCTTACATACGTCTGAATACAGAATTACGTAAAAAAGCAAAGACTACATTTGAAAAAGATTTCTTTAAACTTATGAACAACTCAGTATTTGGCAAAACAATGGAAAACATACGTAAAAGAGTTGATATTAAATTAGTCAAAACAGATGGCAGTGAAAATGAAAAAATCCGCAAGATAATAGCCAAACCAAACTTCAATCGTAGAGTAAAATTCTCTGATGAGTTATCTGCCATTCAAGTGAATAAAACAAGATTAACTCTAAATAAACCAATATATGTTGGCTTTTGTGTTTTAGATTTATCAAAACATCTTATGTATGATTGGTATTATAATACATTGAAAAAGAAGTATGGTGATAACTGCACCTTGTTATACACCGACACCGACAGTTTATTAGTAGATATCAAAACCAAAGATGCTTACAAAGATATGTCTGAAATGAAAGATGAATATGATTTCTCTGATTACCCAAAAGAACATCCACTATACGATGAAACAAACAAGAAGGTCATAGGTAAGATGAAGGATGAATGTGATGGTGTTTCAATATCAGAATATATTGGTCTTCGTCCTAAATTATATTCAGTATTAAGAGCAGATGAACAAGTCATCAAAAAAGCGAAAGGAACAAAAAAATATGTAATCAAAAAACAAATCAATTTTGAAAACTACAGAGATGCATTATTCAACAAAAAGAAATACACACACTCAATGAACATGCTACGCTCAATGCATCACAACATATATGGATTAAAAGTAAATAAGACTACACTTTCTCCTTTAGACACAAAAAGATACATAGCACCAGATGGAATCACGACATACGCGTATGGGTATCAGCCGGAACAATAAGTAATTCCTCTTTGACAAACCCTCTCTTAGGTGCAGGAGATTTCAAATAATAAACTCTTATTCCCTGCGTTATAATATGATAGTCAATCTTATGAATATCAACAGACCATACTGGGTCAGTAGCCCTTCTCTTTCCACCACCTTCTAATTCTCCAGGTTGATACAAATATCTAACATTTGCATAAGGACAAATTTCAGCATCAACTTTTCTTGTTATAATTGGAGGAGGTTTTTTCGTCTCCTTATTTAATGCTTTAATAACATCAGATAATCTCTTAACCCATTCTCTGTTTCTTTTTTTAGTATCAATCTCTTTAGCATACTGATAACCAAACAATCTTTCTGCTAAGGTTCTATTAAATCTTTCTACTATTCCTTGGTCTCTGTGTATTTCTTTTCTACCTCTTCTTATTTTGGTATTATGCTTTTCCATCAAAGTTGAAACGGAACTCATAAATTCTCTACCAGGATCAACTTGCAATAGTTTAGGATACTTCAAATGTCTTTTATAAATCTTCTCAAAAGCATTTGCAACTTCTTTACTATCTTTCGACGTCAAAGGTTCGGCTTCTTTATATCTTGTTCCAACATCAACCACTGTCAATGCATACTTGTATGTCTTCCTACCAATAGTATCGTGAGGTAAAAACAACAAATCAGCCTGATGAACTTCATTCTCTGCAGACACATCAAATTTAGGTCTTATTATTTTCTTAGGTGCAGGTAAATATATTTGCCATACTGCTTGTTTCTTTAAGAACTCTAATGCTTGTTTCTGACTAACCTTTGCTTCTTTTGCTAACTTACCAACAGCTGAGTGTCCTTTCCAGAAACCTTTTGGACTATAGTATATCTTCTCCATTTATTTTTATTTAAGAAAAAATATTTATATATAAAAAGATGTCAAAGAACGCACAAACGCAAAATATAGCACAATTGCTTGATGATGACTATACACCTACAAAAGAAGAGTTTGAAGAGCTGTTAAAGGAACAAAGTCAATTTGACACAAAGAAATGGACTGATTTAGAAATCAACAACATTTATACAATCACTGACTACAGAGAAATTAACACAGAAAATGGTGTGAGTGTAATTTTAACTCTCAAAGACAATGGTGAAGTATGGAGTCCTGCACATCTCACAAAGAAGATAGAAGGTAAAGAACCACCATTTTATGTAAGACCACTTGGTTTGAAACCATGTAAGAATAATAAAAAAAATAAATATCATGCTTATGATTTAGTTTTTCCAAAGAAAGATTATGTCAAAAAATAATTTTTTTTACCTACATCAACTTCCAAGCAACAAATCCTGTCAATGCCATACCACCAACAACAAATGCAATCTCTCTATTTTTCTGGTCTTCTGATGGAGTGTAAAAATCACTTAATGTAGGTTTTGGTGGTAATGGTGTGGATAAATTATCTGGCAATTGTTTTCCTGTAATATAGTAATACTGTCTCATAGCAGTATCAGCATCACTGAACTCATTCAAAGCATGATGTTCCTTTTTTAACTGTTCATTAATAAAATCCAATCTTTCTGTTCTCTTCTCATTCCACACAGTTGTTGCTGATTCTAATTGTTCCATCGCCTTATCATGTCTTTTTCTCTCTTCATCACTATTACTACCCATATGTGAAAATAAATAATTACTACCTGAAAAGGCTAAGGCGTTTGTAATTGCTCCTCCAACCATTAATGCTACTGCACTTGCCATTTTTATATAATGGAAAAAAAATATTAAAATTACTTCATAATATCTGCAGGAATAATACCTTGCTTAACAAGCATATCCTTTGTTGCCATTGCAAGTAATATATCAATGGACAACATACCAATATCTGTCATATTAAAATCTACTTTTGGTGCTGGTCTTTTCAATAGTTTTCTACCTAATTCTGAATATCCAACAGTTAATACAGTTTCCACTCCAGCATGATATAACATGTTTGCAATTTGTTTTCCGTCTATTGAGGTTGTCATTTTTTTTAATGAGAATATTATTTTTTTAAATTAATTAAATTCAAATGGGTCAATTTCTTTTTGTTGTATAATAGGTGCAGGTTGTTGCATCATAGGTTGTTGTGGTACAACTTGTTTAGACTTGTACATATACAATCCTATTCCAACAACTCCAACTGTTATGCATAATGGTATATAATTTTTGTATACATTTATATTCTGTGAATTTGGAGAGCCGACTTCATCATCTTTTGTTATAGATTTTAATTCCATGTTTTCTTTCTTTATAGTTTCAGTCTCCTTTCTTCTTAATTCTGCATTTCTTTTTCTTGCTTCTGCACCTTTCTTACCAGCAGATACTCGTCTTGGGTCTTTTGTTTTAACTTCAGTATCACTCATTTTTTTCTAAGGGGATATTTTCTTTTTTATTAAAATCAATATGTCTTGCTGTTGTTAGCATTGCAGTTAATGGAGCAAGATACATTCCATATCTATAATACAATTCACAACACGAACTTGTCAAAGCGTGATTGATAAAAGGGTCTTCCTCTAAGTCTTGTATCAGTTTAGGTGGATTAACAACATTGAAATACTTTGATACACCCATCACATATAAGCTAATAAAAGAATTACCTAATGTCTTAGTCATACTTGCTCCCAATCTTGCTTCATATCTGCAGTAAAGTTTGTTTATTTGTTCTGCTGTCATTGTATCAATGTCTGATAGTTGTAAGTCTTTACCAAGATACTGCTTACTACCACCACCAGCAACAATGGCTGATAATCGCTCACGTTTTGTTTCTTGTTCATTATTTTCTACATAAGTGCTTTCACATTCAATGTCTTGTAATAATTCTTCAGCATTCATTTTTATTTTATGTAATTTATTTTTTATTTTTAAAAAATAAAACATCGCATATCCGACTATTGATAAGATTGCAGTGTTTGTTATGATTATTGATAAGATTGCAGTGATTGATAATATTTCTAACAGCATTGTTTTTTAGTATTGCTATTTTACTTAAAACATTGCATAAGCATTACTTAAGATTTGCTACAGCATTGAATAAGCATTACTTAATCATTGCTAAAAAAAAAATCAATCAACCAACCAATAACCAGTAGGCTGGTCAGTCTTCAAAATTAACTTACGATGCTTCTTTTTTTTCAGTTCTTCTTTTATTCTCTGTCGTTCTTCCAAAGTAGGAATAACATCATTCTCTCTTAAACAATTTTCAAAACTATCTCTATCTTTTGTGTAGAACATGCATAACCATTTTGTTTGTTCTCTTAAATCTTTTAACACAGAATTATATCTCTGCGAAATAACCCACACTGATTGTTCTGCATGCCTACCAGAAAATGCTAATTCTGATAACATATCTTTTTTTCTTTGTTAGTTCTTTCGTTGCACTGCAATCATCAATAATGTAGAGAGTAGAATGACCAGCATATTTATTAAAGAACATTCTTAATAGTTCTTGTAGTTTTTCTTCTCCATTAACAATAGGATTAACAATTGTTATATTTTTTGTTTTAGGCTTTCTAACATCACCAATCCACTCACGATTTTTATAAGCCTTGTTCCATTGAATGGTTGGGCAAAGTATAACAATATGTTTAAATACTTGACGATATTCCTCTTCCAAAAGGTCAATGACAAACTCTGTTTTCCCGCATCCAGTTTGACCACATATAATAGCACAATGAGGATATTTTGGTAGTTCCATTTTTATTTGTAAAAAAAAAAAAATATTAATAACTGACTTCTTTAAATCTACCATCTTCAAAGTTGATTTGTGCATCTTGTATAACAAACAAATAAAGATTGATTGGTTCATCTGCTCCTGCTTCTTTCGTTATTTGTATTGTGATACCTTCTGATGCATTTTCAATTCTTCTTCCAGAACCATGAAGTGTATTATCATCAGTTGAACGTAAATCCAACCATAAAGCATACCTGTTCGTTAGATATTTCTCTATTGTTGTATCAGTAAAATATAAATCTTTAACAACCATACTTGTTTCTTTGTTTCTTTTTGAATTCAAAGCAAAGAATTTATTTATTTCGTCCCAGTGTTGGTGGGACTTCATTCCTTGACTATACAATTGATTCGGAATCCCTTCTATTGTCATTTCCACTTTTGTAATTTCTGGATTATAATATTCTTCTGTGCTGGCCCTTTCAGGATCTTCGAATAGCATAAGAATTCCTTTCATACTTCTTGCAGGAACATTTAGATTGATATTCCATAGTGTATCAGATTTGTTTTTAGTTATTTTTCTGTGTCTTAGTATTCTGTCATACAAAATAACCATTTTACCATCAACTTGCTGTCTTATTTGTCTTGCTAATTCAGTATCAGAAACAATATCAAATTCCAAACAAATATTTTTGGTTGTATAAGATGAAGTTGCATCGCCTGATTTAATTACTTTATTATAATCATTGAATGTAAGTTCATATTCAAGTCTATCTCCTAATCCAGCTTGATAAAAAGGCATATGGGTTTCCAATAATTCAAAATCAAGTGGGATGCAAAAGCTGTTTCCATATGCTTTTGCGATGGCTTGATCTTCTTTATCTGCTGTTGCGTTTCCTGCACCCACTCTATGTTTCAACATGTTCTCTTTGCCAACGCCTTGATATACCATATTTACACGTTCTGTAATAGTCTTCCATAAATCAATATAACAATGATAGATGTCACTATCGTCAATGGACATAACTTCATTTCCACTTATTCTAATTGTTGTTTTCTTAATTATTGCTCTTCCTATGTTTTGAAATATAGTTGCATTTGCATCTTTAGAGGTTAGTTCAATTTCAAATGCTAATCTGACTGTTCCGGGAACAATAACATCATTACCACTTAGATTAGGAAATCTCACTAACAATTGTTGATTTTGGTCAATAGTTGATGGATTATTGGTTATCACTACACTTTGACGGATACCTCTCACACCTCGTGGTTCTCTTAATTTTCTGTAAGGGTTTAGTTTATCTCCGTAAGCTGACATTTTTTTAAAAGATAAAAAAATATTTTTAAATAATAAATAAATAATGGCTGAATATGAAAATCCTGAGTATGACAGGGAGGATTATGATGAAGAAGCAGAAACATCTTTTACAGATGAAGAGCAGTTTCAGAGAACATTAAATAGTCAGTTTGCTGGTTTGAATGATTTAACCGGTGATGATTGGAAAACTCTGCGTAATAGCATAGGTAAAAAAATGATAGATAGATTTTACGAAAGGAATGATGAATCTAAACGTAAAATCAAAGGTTTGTCTCTCAAGAAAGATGATATAGGGAGACCAATGTTATATGTTAAAGATGAAGGTGGAAAGAATATTGCATTAACATATTATCGTTCCAATGCACCAGATGAAATAGCAACATTTTTATCATTTAATACTTTGCAAAGGAAATATGGTGTTGATTTTGTTAGGAATGTATTAGATGTAGATGATTTTAAACCATCTGCTACAAGAATTAAAGAAGGTAGAACAGCATTCGCACAATTACTTCAAACGAGAACTCAAATAACAAAAACAGAAGAAGAAATACCTTTACAAGATATATCATCACAAGAACAAACTCAAGAACTATTAAATACAACAGTTGATGTAGAAACTGCTGTGAAAACATTGGAGACATCATTTACTAATGAACAAGAAACACAAACAGATTGGACAAAAAGAGAGATTGATGGAATAGCAAATGCAATGACAACAGTCAAAAAAGAGATAGCAAATGAATTGGCAAAACTGAATGAAACAAATAAAGACTTAGCAAAAGAAAATACAAAATTAGAACAAGCCAAAGCAGACAATGATGAATTTCAAATAGAAAGGATAAGTAGTCGAATCAAAGAGTTAGAAAGTGAGAGAAGTGCAAGATTGGAAGTTATTAATGTTAATAAAGATAAACTACGAAGTCAGGTAAATAGAATCAAAGAGACTATAAACAAAGTATTAAAAGAAGACACTACATTGGGTGAAAGAATTAGAACATTATTCAGAGAACAAGGCATTACAATTGTTAGTGTTTTAACTGCTTTTGGAATGATTATTGGAGTTATTGTTGAGGCTGTTATTCCTACTGGTGGTGGTACTACTTCAACCCCTCCTTCTCCACCAAAAGGTGGTGTTAAAGATTGGGTTAAGAAACAATTATCAAATCTTGGTAAATTACTTTCTACCCTTGCAGGAAAAGTAGCTACTGCGTTACCAGGTGTTATTGGTTCTATTGTGTCTTGGTTGTTGTCTTCTGCGGGTAAAGTTGTTAATTGGTTTGGAGAACATCTATGGGCATTAGTTGTATTGGTTGCTGGATTGTTATATGCATCTGCAAGAGAGTTTATAAGAAAAAAAAGAACTTAATAAATTTCATACATAATTAATAGTCCAATTGCAATACTACCAACTATTAATGCTGTTTTGTTGTCTTCGTGTTGTATTGCTTCTTTTTTTTCAACGGGTTCTGGTAGAGATTTGATTTTTGGTTCTGGTAGAGATTTCTTTGTTTCCTGATGTTTTGGTTCTGGTAGAGATTTCTTTGTTTCCTGATGTTTTGGTTCTGGTAGAGATTTCTTTGTTGGTGTGCCTTGTATAGTTGCAGGTTGTGTAGTAGGTGCAACAGGTTTAACATTTACATCACTATTGAAACCAAGTGTTTGATTTTCTGTTGCAATTACAATTTTATTATTATATCCAGCGATAGTGCCAATTTGTAAAATCATATTACTGGGAGACATATATAATCCAATACCATAAACAAAATCTACTTTACTTCTTGCATATTTGAGTGTGTTTTGATATCTTTGTATTTGACTTGGTCAATCAACTGGACTATTAATAGCGTCTTCAATGTTAGCAAGAAATTGTTTCTGAGCATCAAATCCTGTGCCTATTTTTAGTATTTCTACACGTGTTTGAGATTGTGCTCCTAATAGAGCCCATACAAACATTCTAATACTTTCGTTAATTCGTTCAATACCTGTTTTTGTTAATCCTTTTGATTTGTCTAATATAAACATTGTCCAGGCCTCACTTATATCTACTGTATGTGCTATTTTATCATTTGGATTAAAGAATGGTCCATCACTTCTATGATCTTGTCTATATTTTCCACTTGGTTTAAAATATTGTGTGTAACTCCCTAGACCACTGCATTTAGAACTACTTTCTAATTTTTGACGCCAATCTGTATTAGGTGAAACATTGAATTCATTGCATAACTTTTGATAGGTTGCTTTGTCGTATGGGTTTTTGTAATAACAAAATGATGCATCTGTTGGTAAAGGTGTTTGAAGTTCTTTCAAAATACGAGCAATACAATAATAAACATGAAATGTATATACTGTTTTAGTTAGTCCTGAAGTGTTTTGCAAATGGTCTTGATAACTTACTCCACATCCTGCAGTGGCACACCAGACAGCAAAATTTAATTGACATTGCCACCAGTCAAATGATGAATGAAGCCATGTATTCCACGGTTCATTGGTGTGTAATGTTGGATTTTGATAGTTTTGAAATAAGTCGGGAAACGTTACTGGAAAATGGTCGTCTTTATTAACATAAATCGTTTGTTTTATAAGTTCAATATTCTTTTCGGTATATTTAGTATTGGGGTTATATGATGCATTGGGATTGTACTTGAATTCTTTTGGTATCATTTTTATTATTGATTATATATAAAAAATAAAAATGTATCATACAATTTCGAATATTGACAAGACAATAAACTTGCAACAATACATTGATAACAGAGATGGGAATAAACGTATTGGTTTGAAATCTATAACATATGGTGTTGGATGGTATAATGTTGTTGATGAATATTTGCAGAAGACTAAAGAGAGACCTCATAAGATTATAGATGGTTATTATAGTTTCCAACAAATAGCAGATTTATTTCAAAGTAATAATATTACATTATCTGTAAATGAAACAAATGGAATTGCTTCTTTAATTACACCGGATGAATTGAAGATAAGCAAGGGCTTAAAACAAATGTTGGGGTTTGGAAATAAGCGAAAGTTTGCTGTTAATGAAACTCATTATGGTGAGACTGTAGATTTTGCTGTTTATAAATCATTGTATGTTCATTTGGAACAGATTAATACTTCAAATAATTATTTAGATGGTATGCCGAGTACTGTGTTGGCTGTTGTTCCAGTGGAAAATAAAGAGTTTGGAGAGATAACAACAGTGAGATTTGAGCATCCAGAATATAAGTGTTTGGTGAATGATGCTATAGCAGAATTGAAATTAGAAATCAGGGATGAAAATAACAACAAGGTAATTAATCATCTACCAATTAATTGCGTTTTGGAAATTATATAATTATAATAAAAAAATGAGTATATTTGGTGCTAAGAGAAAACACGTAGATGCATTGGGGCTGAAACAAGAAATATTTAATATGAGAAGTCAAGCATTTACACAAATAAATACATTGAATGATAGACATACAGGACTTCAAGATAGATTTCGGGATATGTATGTCAATCATCGGTTGTTATACAATAAAGTTGAAAATACGTCAGACAGAAAATTGATAAGCATTTGTGCGGAGAGTAAAGGTTCCTTACAGAAGAATGAAGTGTTTGGCTTTGGAAATGGTGGTAGAGAAGTAGGTGTTGGATATGTGATGAACTTTCCTGGCCAGATAATAGGTGTTGGACTGTCGAGTAAAAGAACAAAAGGCGATGTGTCTGTGGCGATTGCAATTAATGGAAATCCACAAGCAGGATATGGTATATCATTGAATAATATTTTAAGGAAACACGATAACTTTGCTACACCGTTAAAGGTTAAGGCTGGTGATGCAATTGATTTTGTTTGCCAGACTAATAATGCTACGTGTGTCAATACTGTGGCTTCGATGATAATTGAATTATTTATTGAATAAAAAAAAATATATGTTATCAAGAAAAAAATGAAACAACCAAGTGCACCTTTATATCCTGAGTTGCCTGTTGAAGATGGACAGAACTATAGATTACAGAAGATATCTGAGATAGAGAAGACGTTAATTAATGAGAGAGATGTGAGAAAAGCATTGTATAAAAAGTATAAACGAGGTATAAATATTACCGACGGTGTTGATACTGGTTTGATATCAACAAGTGTTATTTTGGCAGGTGTTGGATTGGCTGTTCCAATTATGTTGCCTTTAGAGATTGGTGCTGTTGTGTGTGGGAGTTTGGGTGTGTGTGTTAAACTTGTTAGACGTAGATTACATGCAAAAACACAAAAACATTATGAGATTAAAACTATTGCAGATTCAAAACTGAATAGTATAAAGGATTTGATTTCTAAGGCTTTGACAGACGGACAGATATCTGAGAATGAATTTAAATTGATTTTAGATGAATTAGACAAATATAATAAACTGAAAGATAGCATACACTCAAAACAAACAGGATTAAGTGAAACGGAAAGAAAAAAACTTATTGAGGAAGGTAAGGTACAGGCTTTAGCCGAGGTAAAAAAAAAATAGGAAATGTTTGATTTTATTGAATAAAATTACAATAGTAAATAATGACCCACCACCTATTTATAGGAGCACAAACTAAATATGCAGATTTCTTCATTCTAATTCTTTGCAAATTTCTTTTACTGACTGTTAAAAGCTACGCATTACGGTGATTCACGGTCCTTTCTGTGCTTTGATTATTCCCGTAACGACTTTCAGGCCTTTCTGTACTTTGATTATATCCGTAACGACTTTCAGGCCTTTCTGTACTTTGATTATATCCGTAACGACTTTCGGACTATAAGGGTGCGCAGTCTGGTCAGGGTCTTCCCTATTCATAAATGCTAAAAGATACCTTTATCTCAATGGTGAAAGTGTCTAAGAATCTGACAATGACGAACGTCGTTTTAGAGGCATTAAGTGTTATTCAAAAAAAGATAAAAGACACATAATTTTGTTCAATAAAATAGTAATAAAAAACGATCCACCGCCTTTGTATCAAAGATGAATACATGGGTGAATATGTTTTTGTCCACCTCTCTACTGGACTATCAGTGTAAACATCAGAGGAAAGTTTTTATCTTATCACCGATGACGTATATGACACGCGTGTCACATAATAATTTAACCTATCACCGGTTAAGAAAAATATCATAACTCCATATCATCTGATGATAATTTGTGATATTTTTCTTATCTCGACTTTCAACGAATACCCACAATCTATGTTTTGAGCAGAAATAAGAAAAATAATGTATACATCTGCAAGTCCATCTTTTCCCTATATAAAGTGATGGTAATTGGGGTATCATTGTCCAATGTTGGTGTCTGTCCATCCATTCATTTTCATGTTGGTTGTATCGCCGTTGGAAAATTGTGGTATATTATATATATGTAAAGTGCTCCAATCGGTGATATAGCGAACGAAAGTGAGTTATATCGCCGTTGGAAGTCGGCGATATAGTTTGTATCGCCGTCGGAAAATTGTGGTATAATATATATGCTCCAATCGGTGATATAGCGGAAGAAAGTGAGGTATATCGCCGTTGGAGCATAATCTATATATATACACTGTAAAGGTCATTTTGGAGACGCTGCTTCCAATGTTGTGGGACTTTTACCCGACATTGAGATGAAATGACATCCCAAGCCCTGTCGCCCAATAAAACCGATAGAGTTTATAAGCTTGGACGGTTTGACTCGCACCGCTTTACCTGGGCAGGCTTAGATCCTCTAAGCAGTTTACCAGTACTCGAGTGCGGGTCGGTTTCAGCTCTGCGTGGAAGCATCATGAAGCCCATCTATTTCTTCAAGCCCCGACGGGCGGGGGCCGGTATCTCTTGTTAAAGCGACATACATCAAAGCACTGATATGTATGGTGGGTTTATAGCAAACACACGAAGTGTTTGCTTTACTGTAGAGAGGCTGGAACAACATACTTAGGCACCCAAATCTCGCCTGGAATCTCGTTCAATTTCTCGCGAGAATCCGCCATCTTTACAGAGTTCATGAGAATTGTATTCCTATCCAAAAATGCTTCTCAAAACCAAAAGGAGTTAAGACCTATTACAACAGAAACACAAAATGCGTCGAAATAATTTTTAAAAAGCTCTTTTCAAGACCGATGCATCAAACGCTGACGTTTGGTCGCGGGAAAGCTTCGAAACTACGTCACGCGTTTAAATTAACTGAAACGTACCGCACTGAGCCGCAAAGGTTAGACGGTAAAACCCAGCTCCGCGACTGGACCAACGAGTAACCGGAGCATATGCCGAGGCATTTACCGGAACTTCTCGGTGGGGTGGAAAGCGCTTCTCGTCTGGCCAAGCAATTACAACTTTTCGCAAACTATCACTCAGGGGTATAAAATAAAGCCATGGGAATTTATCTGGCTACCTGTGGATTTCTTCCTTCCCAAGATTTACAAAATGATAAGCCCCAACGCTAGTGCTTCAGGGTACTTTAAAGTTTCCACGCTGCAAATTAAATGAGTCACCAACTCAATATATGAAGATAGATAGATAGATAGATAGATAGATAGATAGATAGATAGATAGATAGATAGATAGATAGATAGATAGATAGATAGATAGGGGTGTAAATGAGTGTGTTTGCTCAAAAGGCAGTGCCTTTATTTCATATTAATTTCTTGGTGTATGCTGGGAAAATGTTCATTGACGGCAAATTGGACTGTGTTATTTCAGCTCAATATTGTTTGTACTTAGGCGTCTGATCTGGTCTAACATGTTTTGCTTATCTGGGTCTACGCCGTTTGCCAAATCCAACACCTGAGTCCAGTCAAGATAGATTTTACAGGTTATCTTTTTACACAACACGCTGCCCTCACAACGATAAGAATAATGATGCTATAATAGCTGTTAACTGAATTTCGTATAAATCAGTGAACGTCAACAACGTACTACCAGGCTCATTAACATTGGGTCGATTTGAAAACAATCGACCAAAATGATCAGGTTTTTTTTTGGTTATATTGTCCTTTCAAGATTATTTCACGTATATCGAGACGATCGTTAATCAAAGTTGGGCGAAAACCTGAGTACCTGGAGAAAAATGCAAAACGTGGCGTCTCAATGAATGTCCAGTTGTATCTATGCCCCTTAAATCAGAACAGCAATTTCTTCCTTTTTACACGACAGCTGTAGCTTGAACTGTCTACAAAAGAAACTAACATGACATTTATATTGCAGACATTGTGTTTGTGTCACAAAATAGGAAGAGAATGACCTTCAGGGAAGACATTTCTTTCCAAAACATTTCCTCCCCTTGTCAAACGTTAAGTGACAGATCACAGCTGAAAGCAAGAAGTCATATAGATTATTTCTCTTGCCATACAAGGTTGAAACTTATTCCATGTGCGTTCATTTACCGTAATGTGTATAGGACATCACGAAAACACGCCTATTTAAATTATTTTGACCCTCTTCAACCCCACTTTTATATATTAAAAAAACTGGGGTTTAGAGGGGTAAACCTTATTTTTCTAATTTCTGCTCTAAAATATAGAGTGTGGGTACTCGTTAGAACCGCTTCGAGGCGGTTCTAACGAGTACCCACAATCTTTATTTTGAGCAGAAATAAGAAAAATATCACAATTTATCATCTTAAAAAGTTCGTTTTTCTGAAGTAAAGTTTACAATGTATTTGTATAGGAGTGTTTTCGTAAAGAACTGAGCTTTCGTAGGAACTAAGCACATACGCTTTCGTTGGAACTGAGCACATACACTTTCGTAGGAACTGAGCACATACGCTTTCGTAGGAACTGAGCACATACGCTTTCGTGGGAACTGAACTCATACGCTTTCGTGGGAACAGAACACATACGCTTTCGTGGGAACTTAGCACATACGCTTTCGTAGGAACTCAGCACATGCGCTTTCGTAGGAATTGAGCACATACGCTTTCGTAGGAACTCAGCACATGCGCTTTCGTAGGAATTTAGCACATACGCTTTCGTAGGAACTGGGCATATACGCTTTCGTAGGAACTGGGCATATATGCTTTCGTAGGAATTGAGCACATACGCTTTCGTAGGAACTGAGCACATACGCTTTCGTAGGAACTGCGCACATACGCTTTCGTAGGAAATGAGCACATACGCTTTCGTAGGAAATGAGCACATACGCTTTCGTAGGAACTGAGCACATACACTTTCAAAGGAACTGAGCACATACACTTTCGTAGGAACTGAGCACATATGCTTTCAAAGGAACTGAGCACATACACTTTCGTAGGAACTGAGCACATGCGCTTTCGTAGGAACTGAGCACATGCGCTTTCGTAGGAACTTAGCACATACGCTTTCGTAGGAACTGAGCATATACACTTTCGTAGGAACAGAGCACATACACTTTCGTAGTAATGAGAACATACGCTTTCGTAGGAACTATGCACATACACTTACGTAATGACCTGAGCACATACGCTTTCGTAATTAACTGAGCCAATACACTTTCGATCGAACTGAGCACATAGACTTTCGTTGGAACTGAGCAAATACACTTTCATAGGACATGAGCACATACACTTTCGCAGGAACTGAGCACATACGCTTTCGTAATGAACTGAGTACATACACTTTCGTAGGAACTGAGCTCATACGCTTTCGTAGGAACTGAGCACATACGCTTTCGTAATGAACTGAGCACATACACTTTCGTAAGAACAGAGCACATACACTTTCGTAGGAACTGAGCACATATGCTTTCGTAGGAACTGAGCACATACGCTTTCGTTATGAACTGAGCACATACACTTTCGTAGGAACTGAGCACATACGCTTTCGTAATGAACTGAGAACATAAACTTTCGTAATGAACTGAGCACCTACACTTTCGTAGGAACTGAGCACATATGCTCTCGTAGGAACTGAGCACATACGCTTTCGAAATAAACTGAGCACATACACTTTCGTAGGAACTGAGCACATACGCTTTCGTAATGAACTGAGCACATACACTTTAGTAATGAACTGAGCCCATACACTTCCGTAGGAACTGAGCACATACACTTTCGTAGGAACTGAGCACATATGCGTCGTAGGATATGAGCACATACGCTTTCGTAATGAACTGAGCACATACACTTTCGTAGGAACTGAGCACATACGCTTTCGTAATGAAATGAGAACATAAACTTTCGTAATGAACTGAGCACATACACTTTCGTAGGAACTGAGCACATATGCTTTCGTAGGAACTGAGCACATACGCTTTTGTAATGAACTGAGCACATACACTTTCGTAGGAACTGAGCAAATACGCTTTCGTAATGAACTGAGCACATACACTTTCGTAATGAACTGAGCCCTTACACTTCCGTAGGAACTGAGCACATACACTTTCGTAGGAACTGAGCACATATGCGTCGTAGGAAATGAGCACATACGCTTTCGTAATGAACTGAGCACAAACACTTTTGTAATGAACTGAGCACATACACTTTCGTAGGAACTGAGCACATACACTTTCGTAGTAACTGAGCACATACACTTTCGTAGGAACTGAGCACATACGCTTTCGTAATGAACTGAGCACATACACTTTCGTAATGAACTGAGCACATACACTTTCGTAATGAACTGAGCACATACACTATCGTAATGAACTGAGCACATACACTTTCGTAATGAACTGAGCACATACACTTCCGTAGGAACTGAGCACATACACTTTCGTAGGAACTGAGCACATACACTTTCGTAATGAACTGAGCACATACACTTCCGTAGGAACTGAGCACATACGCTTTCGTAGGAACTGAGCACATGCGCTTTCGTAGGAACTGAGTACATACGCTTTCGTAGGAACTGAGCACATACGCTTTCGTAGGAACTGAGCACATACCCTTTCGTAATGAACTGAGCACATACGCTTTCGGACTCACACACGTTTGCCTTCGTATAAGTGTTCATTACTCATTTTACAAAGTAACATTACGTGAATATGTCCGTGAAATGAACGCCCCCTCCTAAACCCCACTTTATACAGAGAAAAACTGGGATTTACGGGGGTATACGTTATTATACCCCCGCAAACGAAGTTTGAAGGGGGTATATAGGAGTCAGCTTGTCGTCTGTCGTCGTCGGTCCGTTACAAAAAACTTTAACATTGCTCATAACTTCCTTATTCTTTGACCGATTTCTTTAATATTCACACACCACACACCTTGCCACTAGTACTTAAGATTGATATACACAAACCTGACCTTGACCTTTACGTTGACCTTCCTCAAGGTCAAATACTTGTAAAAATTTGTCTGACAACGCATGCGGGGGTATAATTGGCGCCCGTTAGGCGGCAGCTCTAGTTTTTCTTATTTCTGTAGGTTGTGGGTACTCGTTAGAACCGCCTCGATGAGGCGGTTCTAACGAGCACCCTCAGCGTATGTTTGCATATAAATAAGAAAAGTATCATGGATTTTCATCAGAAAAGTAGGCATTTAGGAAATGTGAAAAAATGCACTATGTCGCATGGGTGTAATGACTGATCTGGTGTCACTCATGCTGCAGACAGGTTTCACAAATGCTAAACATGCGTGCTATGATGGCACTAAACCAATATTAACCTACAGTAAAATTTATATTTTACTTTTGGTCCTTTGAGATCAGCGTGAATATTCTGAGAAATCAGAAATAAACTATTGGTTTAGACTCATATTCTAGACAGGTTTTTAATTATTTGGACCCCATTTTGATTTATATCGGTCTTTGAATCGACTGCCTATTCGAAATTCGCAAAATTGCAGTATGTTTCCTCTGGCTTTCTTTGTCGGATCATTACAGGGTCACTGATGAGGCTTTATTAGCCGAAACTACGTAGTATGACCCATCTTCTTTCTTATGAATGTTTTCATTGCTCTTAAAGGAACTAATTTTTTATTTTTAATTGCCTTCACTGCAGCTGGTGTTGTGCCGTGTGGCGGCAGTAAAACGTCTCCCCGTACATCAACCATAGTGCAGTTTATATTTTACTTTTGGTCCTTTTGAGATCAGCGTGAATATTCTGAGAAATCAGAAATAAACTATTGGTTTAGACTCATATTCTAGACAGGTTTTTAATTATTTGGACCCCATTTTGATTTATATCGGTCCTTGAATCGACTGCCTATTCGAAATTCGCAAAATTGCAGTATGTTTCCTCTGGCTTTCTTTGCCGGATCATTACATGGTCACTGATGAGGCTTTATTAGCCGAAACTACGTAGTATGACCCATCTTCTTTCTTATGAATGTTTTCATTGCTCTTAAAGGAACTCATTTTTGATTTTTATTTCTATCTCATACCACATTTGACAGTTCCAAGGCGGTTCTTCTGTCGCGGTTAATTTTTGTTATGGTTTGTCTTTGAGTGTGTGTATCGCTTGTATTTATTTTTGTTTCGGACAGCCAGTTCACCATTTGAGGGGAATTAAATTAAATGTCCTTTTGGCTTTCCGCTACTGATGTTTTCATCAGGGTCTAGATAGCTCAGTTCAGTGATAGAGCGTCCACTTTGGGATCGGGAGGTCGCGGACTCGTTCCCCGGCCGCGCAATTCCAATTACGTAAAAACGGTAGCCTACTAGGAGCTCCCTTAACTGGCACTCGCATTATCAGTGGCAGTTCTAGGAAGAGCAATGAACGCAGGAAAAGTATTTGTTAATGGATGCATTGTTTGTCGCAATAAAAGCTCTTCAGAGCTTATGTTGCTTGTTTCTATTTTGCGGTGTTAAACAAAGCTTCTTTCTTTATTTTCAATGACAGATTAAATCTGTCATTCTTAGCTGTAACACGATTTTTTCTATACTTGTTCCGGCTTTGACTGAGTTCCTCTGAAATATGAGTCTGCGAAAAAAAACCTAGTTCGGCTTGTTTTCAGGTTTGTTTTTTGCGCAAAGTCGCTCAAATCATATTTATTAGATAGATTTTGAACATTATATCGCGCATTTTTGTATACACGTATTTATGATTTAAGTTTGAAAATGCCTCGAATAACCATTGACACCAGAATCATTTTATAACTTCATAGTGTAGATTATATATTCTTGTCCTTTGGGATCATTGATTCCATTGTGGAAATTTGAAAATATCTGAGGGTCACTGATGAGGCCTAATTGGCCGAAACTAGCTAGTCTGGCCCAAAAAACATGCACACTCCATATTTTTCACTTCTGTAGTGTATTCCTTGATTCCAAAGGATAACCCTTTTATAGAACATATTTAACTTCACTACAGCTGGTGTGTGGGAATGTGTGGCGGCGGTAAAACGTCTCCCTGCCCTACATCATAGTGTAGATTATATATTCTTGTCCTTTGGGATCATTGATTCCATTGTGGAAATTTGAAAATATCTGAGGGTCACTGATGAGGCCTAATTGGCCGAAACTAGCTAGTCTGGCCCAAAAAACATGCATACTCCATATTTTTCATTTCTGTAGTGTATTCCTTGATTCCAAAGGATAACCCTTTTATAGAACATATTGTATAAGACCTACATTCGAGATTTTACCCTTTCACTCCTGTGTTTCTGAACAGGGCTAGTCTAGCTTGATATTGGATGTATTTACTCTGATAGACAGGGATTTTGCCCAGTTCATAGAGGATCTTACATGAGTGTTCATGTATTATTGAATTTATTAAACGAGTTGAGGAAAAGGGACAAAATGCGAGGCTTTACCGAGCATTTTATCCCTTTTCCTCAACAAGTTTAATAAATTCAATAATACATGAGCACGAATGCAAGATTCTATTTATCATATGACATTAAAGACGCATTTTATTCACAATTGCTTTACAAAAATATCAATATTCCGCCATTAGTAATCGGGAGGTCGTTAAGGACGTCGTACATGTAACGCTACGGAACTAATCGAGCTAATTTGCATATTTAATCCACTAGTGGATTATCGAAAATAATACATGGCGTTATTACACTCTCAGACGCGACGTCATATGATAAAATGACATAATGGGAGACAGTTTTACTTTACTTTACTTGCCTCCACTTCTACTTTACGCGCCATCCTAACTAGATTTGAAAGGTTTGCACCGGTCGTGACCTATAATATTTGGCTAAAACACCTGTTCTGATCGACATCAATCAAAGTATTCCATCCGTCTTGGAGAGGTCTAATTACAAAATATGTGTTGTCACGTTTTTTTCTGTAAGTTGCGAGTTTCAAATCATGTTCCGTACTTTAAGAAAACAGTGAAGACACCGATCAGACGCCGCATTCTAGTGCTTTAAATCAGTGTCTTAAATCATCATGAAAACACGCCTATATAATCTTGACCCCCTTGAACCCCACTTTTATATGGTAAAACTGGGGTTTATTGGGATACACCTTAGTTTTCTTATTTCTGCTCTAAAATATATATTGTGGGTACTCGTTAGAACCGCCTCGATGAGGCGGTTTTAACTAGTGCCCACAATCTGTATTTTGAGCAGAAATAAGAAAAATATCACAATTTTTCATCATAAAATTTTCATTTTTTCGGCGATAAAGGTGGCAATGTATTTGTATAGGCGTGTTTGCGTAATGTTCTAGAGCTTTTAATCAGTGTCTTAAATGTTTCCGGGTGTCACAGAAAAGGGACGATTGGCATTAATTGGTAATATGCTTCATTCAATACCGTTTCCTTTCAAAAGCAAGTATGAAAACCTTCACGCGGACCAAACAAATATTTGTTTGGGGCTTGGTGTGGCGAGCTGTTCACTCACAAAATTTAACAAAAAAGACAGAACCCAGTTGCGTTTCAGTTTTGGATGCTTTAAAATTGTTCATTTCAGGCGAAAAATGTAAATTCAGAGATAAAGCATAGCATGTTTTGCAGATGGAAAGGGGCCTCTCTGGCCTGGTGGGTGGATACGAGCACTCGCTGTTAGATATGAAACCTCTCATTACGCTGAGTCCGAGGCACGATCGGGTCAAGTGTGAGGCGCCATGTTCTGAAACCGAAGTTCAGGTTGTTTAACAATGTTTTTCTTGGGTCAAACCGGGTTTCTCCAACCTCTGATTAAGGATCGGTTTGGTACAAGTGAAATGGCGGTGAAAAGACGCAAAACCAAACATAAAAGCCTCTCATGCAGGTGCCATGCTCGTCTGTGTCCTTGGGAGATAAATCAAGTCAAGTTGCATGATAGAGTTTTGCATTACGATAACACACCCGTGCGACATAGTGCATTTTTTCACATCTCCAAAATGGCTACTTTTCTGATGAAAATCCGTGATATTTTCCTTATTTTTACTCAAAACATAGGTTGTGGGTGCTCGTTAGAACCGCCTCATTGAGGCGGTTCTAACGAGTACCAACAACCTATGTACTGGAGCAGAAATAAGAAAAATAATGTATACCCCTCTAAACCCCAGTTTTCTCTATATAAAGTGGGGTGTAAGGGGGTGTTCATTTCACGGACATGTTCACGTGATGGGAACTTGGAAAGAATGTAGGTCTTATGATAAATACCCCGAACACGAAGTCCTCGTTTAGTATGAGTAATCTGAACTCAGATTTAAGAGAAATGAGAACACCTTCAGGATAGGCAACTCTTGCAAAAGTATTTTGCGTCTGTGGAGCAAATGCTTTCCTTTAAGAGTAGACCCCTTTTTCAGTGGCGGTTCTAACGACCCACAGTCTATGTTTCTAAAGAAAAATAAGGTAGATAATGTATACCCCCGTGAATCCCACTTTTCTCTACATAAAGCGGGGTTTAGAGGGGCCCTCGTTTTACGGACTTGTTATCGTTATGTACTTTTGATAAGTATTGTTCCAATATTATTTCTAACCCCTTTTCGAAGGCCCCTTTTGGTATACTAGTTTCCTTCGCGTCACGATAAAATCTACGTGTGTCTCGTCCCTCGGGATGATTGACCAAACAGGTCATAAACAGCCCGCTAAGCAACAGAATCTAGAATGAGGGTTGATTTATAGAGATAGTGTCCTGTCCAACCATCGAACACAAAAATGCAGATCAGATTGCGGAGGCGCCGAATTTATCGGCATCTTCGTTGTTCGCAACTGTTATAAAACACGACCTGGCTGATATATGTTTGCCGTCCAATACGAGAATGGCCTAAAGCGTTCTGCAGCCAGCTCATAACGTCTCACATGAAACTATGGTGTCAAAGCATGCTGCTAGGAAAAAACGTCAGTGAGGCCTAACTGGCCGAAGCTAACTAGTCTACCGCAGAAAAAACTTGTACACTCCACATCCGTGCGACATAGTGCAGTTTTTGACATGTCCTAAATGGCTACTTTTCTGTGGAAAATCCGCGATATTTTTTGTAATAAATGCTGCAAACATAGGTTGTGGGTGCTCGTTAGAACCGCCTCATTGAGGCGGTTCTAACGAGTACCCACAACCTATGTCTTGTAGAAAAAATACGAAAAATGAAGTATGCCCCCGTAAACCCCAGTTCTCTCTATATAAAGTGGGGTTTAGGGTGGTGTTCATTTCATGGACTTGATCACGTGATGATACTTTTCAGTTCTATAGCGTAGTCCTTGATTCCAAAGAATACCCTTTCACACAACAAGCATGAATTTGTTGTTTAACTTAAGAGTCCTTCAAACGAAACTAGAGCTTCGATAAATACTATGAACGGCCAACATATAATTTTAAACCATTGCATGATTGGCCAAATTTGTAATTTTATACAATTATCTGTCGAAATTAGGGTAGCGATGTTTAGTGGGCAAAAACCAGCCTCCAATGCTGGTCATGACCCCAGGCCTATGAATTGTGTTCAATTTGATGGTGGACTCTGGAGCCTTTGCAGGTTGCGGACGTCGTGCTAAGTACTTATTTTCGTTGTACTTACTATAAGGGCCTCACATGTCTTTGTAAAGCAGAACACGCAGTGAGACAGTTGGTGACATAAATGCACCCACGAAACAAGACGGAAAGTCTGATTCAATACGACAACAACTACAGTGTTTGTTTGCTACATTACGCAAACACGCCTATACAAATACATTGCCACCTTTATCGCCGAAAAAATGAAAATCTTATTATGTAAAATTGTGATATTTTTCTTATTTCTGCTCAAAGTATAGATTGTGGGCATTCGTTAGAACCGCCTCATCGAGGCGGTTCTAACGAGTACCCACAATCTATATTTTAGAGCAGAAATAAGAAGAATTAGGTATACCCCCGGAAACTCCAGTTTTACTATGTATAAGTGAGGTTCAAGGGGGTCAAAATTATATAGGCGTGTTTTTCTGATGAAATATAAGTGAAGGCAATAATCAGGAATCAATAAAATTACCCCAAACGTCCCATTACAGACACCAAAGAGAAAGAAACGCGAACATGATAAGAATTCATGTAAACCCTATTGAAACATCACAAGAGGAAAACCAAAAGGACAGTTACTTTCTCACAAAATCCAAAATAAAAATATTTAAACAATACATGCATGCAAAGTTGCCCCCGCCCATAGGGGTTTGAAGAAATATATGGGCTGCATGATGCTTCCACGCAGAGCTGAATCCGGCCCGCACACTAGTACTGGTAAACCGCTTAGAGGATCTAAGCCTGTCCAGGAACCGCGGTGCGAGGCGGACCGTCCATGCTAATAAACCCTATTGGTTTCATTGGGCGACAGGGCTTGAGATGTCATTTCATCTCAATGTCGGGTAAAAGTCCCACAAAATTGGAAGCAACGTCTCCAAAATGACCTTTACAGTGTTGACGAGGACATAAAACCTCAAATCGAACAACAACAAAAAAAAAAAAGAAAAAAAAAGAAAACAAACAAACAAAACAAGCATGCATGCAAAGGCGAATTATAACAAAAATAAACCAAAACAGAAAAACCGCTTTGGAACTTCCAGTACAAAGTAATTCACTGGGTGGGGAGGGGGGGGGGGGGTGGGGGCTTAAATCAATTTTTCGTGGCCAATATCCACGCCCATGGTTCTGTCTTTGTTCAGACCAATAATTTGTTTAGCCCACCTGAAAGTTTTCAAACACATTAGTGCTACATCTCCGAGACGACTACAGAGATGAACCTCATTTTTAAATACAGGCTGCACAACCGCCTAAATTAATCTTGTCATCAATTACATTTATGAGTCCTTGAACTTCAACCAAAATACTCAGCTGAAATGAAAGAAACAGAAGTATATACTTCAGATCCCTAATGACTTGCTGAAACGTTTCCGTATAAATCCCGTGATTAGCAAATCTGTATCTGGATTGTTGTTCATGGAGTTTGAACCAGTTAAGATACCATTTCGCCCCATCAGCAACACAGGCTAGCAAGAGCCTGGAGGTACTGCGCTGTCAAAATAGCGAAAATATGGTGTTGATCAGATGGCGTTGATGCACAGGCTATCTATATCTTTGTTGTTCGTAAATGTATCAAAACAAATTTCGCACGACGTGACCCATATAAATACGCTAGTAAACACAAATACCACAGCAGAAAATGTATTTGCGGACTGTCATAAGACCACAAACTGTTTGGCATCCTATTGTTTTCGTTTGGCCAAGTCACTGTAAAATCTGTTTCCTTCCTCATTTGCAGGTCGGTGGGTCAGGCCTCAGATTCTGTGACGGTTCCAGCGTAAAGGCTTACTTTTTGCTCCAGCATTTCAGTGGTTTTTTGCTGTCGGGTCCTAACCGTTGTTTCATCTCTGTGGTTATTTGATGTTGCACTGATGAGTTAGGAGGCCTTCATGCGGACTGAACAAATTATTTGTATAGCCTTAAAATCGATTTAAGACCCCCCCCCCCCACCAGTAAGGGGAAGTAAGGGCAAGGATTGTGGCCGCGTAAAATCGATTTAGCCCCGAGCACCCACTCCATCCCCCACCCCAAGTTGAATTCGTTTCACTGACCGTTCCTCCAAGGCGGCTCTTCTGTCGCGGTTTATTTTTGTTATGGCTTGTCTTTGAGAGTGTGTATCACTAATAGTATTTTGTTTTGGATAGCCAATTGTCCATTTTGTGGGAAAGTAACTGTCCTTTTGGCTTCCCGCTATTGTTGTTTTCATTAGGGTCTAGTTGTTTCATGTTTGTGCTTCTTTCCCTTTGGTGTCTCTGAGGCGAACTTTGGGTTAATTGTATCGATTCCTGATCATTGCCTTCACTTCTGTTTTCCTGAGAATAAGAGAGAATTTAATGTTATGTAAAGTTGGTTGGTGCCTGATGCAAGGCCTCTGGTCGGGCCCATCGGAGTCTAAATGTTGGTTTTCATTTGCTCCAGCATTTCAATGGTTTCTTGCTGTCGAGTCCTCACCGTTATTTCATCCCTGTGGTTGTTTGATTTTTGTGTTCTCGGAGATGTCGCACTAATGATTTAGGAGACCTTCGTGCGGACTGAATAAATTATTTAAATCGCGACGGAAATAAGGGCGAGTCTTTTGGCTACGTAAAATCGATTTCAGCACTCCCCCCACCCTCCACACACACACACACCCCCAATAGGATTTGTTTCACTGACCGTTCCAAGGCGGTTCTTCTGTCGCGGTGTATTTTTGTTGCAGTTTGTCTTTTAATGTGTGTATCGCTTATATCTTTTTGTTTTGGATAGCCAATTGGCCATTTTGTGGGAAAGTAACCGTCCTTGTGGCTTTCCGCTACGTGTGTTTCCATTATGATACGATACGATACGATACTTTATTAATGCAAAATGCAATTATGGTCTAATTAGTTCATTTTTGTGCTTTTTTCCATTTGTTGTCTCTGATTGGTGGGAGTGGGGGTTAATTGTATCGATTCATGATCATTTCCTTCACTTCTATTTTGAATCACTGGTGAAATTCTAGAACAAATACAAACGTCAGTCTACAACTGCAGATTTGATCACGGTTGAATCATAAGAGACATTAACTAATTTAATATAGGATGTGGCATCTGATCAGATTCTACGATGTTTGATGATCTGAAACATCAGGGCTGGCTCTACAATGTTTGTTTTTAATAAGACTATTTTGTAATGTTATTGGGTTACGCAATGTAAAACGGTGTCTGTTGAGAACGGAGACTAATATTTCCCACCTCGCCCACATTATCGCACACTGCTGTAGACTACATGCAACGCGTGTGAGTAAAGTAAAATAGGGCTGACATCGGTGTTATTACACATACTTTTAAACGTGATATCTCCAAATAATATCATTATCAAGTAGCACAGTCAAATGCGTAGGCATTTTAGAAGATAAATTTCTTGTACACAACAGGCCAACATCTGCGCCTTCGAAGACGCTTAAGGGAGATCGTATCAGCTTCCAGAAAAAAGTATCATGACACTGAAAACTCAGTTATACTCGTGTATATCTGTTCAATTGTCTGTACATTGATACCTTTATTTAGGTGTGGACTTAATGTTCGTAAACATTGGATTTTGATACCACTGTTATTAAGCTTTGTCTGAAGTTTCTATTTTTGGACAGTGTCATCGAATAATATGCTACGAATTTTATTTTGTTATTCCACATTTACAAGCTTTAAGCGCGTTTATTTTTTAACGAAGTCACATGGCAGCTTGCATATCTGTTTTGCATTTGTAGGTTATAACTTATAATAGCTTGATGATTTGCAGCTTTTTATGAACCTTTGTTATTCTTCATACTATAATAGTATGAGGCTGTATATCCATCACGAAAACACGCCTATATAAGTTTGACCCCCTTGAACCTCACTTTTATATAGTAAAACTGGGGTTTTTAGGGCTAAACCTCATTTGTCTGATTGCTACTCAATAAATATAGATGATTGGTATTCGTTAGAACTGCCTAAATGAAGCGGTTCTAACGCGTACCACAATTTCCATTTTGAGCAGAAATAAGAAAAATATCACGATCTTCATCTGAAATACTGCGTTTTTTCGGCGGTTAAGTTTACAATTTATTTGTATAGGCGTGTTTTCGTAATGTTTTTTTTTTTTGTTTTTTGAATTGTTGATTCTTTTTTATTTTTAGCCTCACTATTCTTGTCATTATGACGTCAGTGTGTTGTGTGAAAGGGTTATTCGTAAAATAGAAGTGAAGGCAATGATCATGAATCGATACAATCAACCCACAGCTCCCATCAGAGACACCAAAGGGGAAGAAACACAAACATGAACCAACAGACCTAATGGAAACATCAATAGCGGAAAACCAAAAGGACAGTTACGTTCCCACAAAATGGCCAATATGCTATCCAAAATAAAATAATATAAGCATCACAAACACCCAAAGACAAACCATAACAAAAAATAAACCGCGACAAAAGAACCGCCTTGGAACGGTCAGCGGAAACGAATTCCACTGGGGGCTTAAATCGATTTTACGTGGCCACAATTCTCGCCCATACTTCAGTCGCGATATAGACAAATAATTTGTTCAGTCCGCATGAAGGCCTCCTAACTCATTAGTGCAACATCTCCGTGAACACAAACAATCAAACAAGCACAGAGATGAAACAACGGTGAGGACTCGACAGCAAGGAATCACTGAAATGCTGGGGCAAAAGAAAACCAACAGTTAGACTCCGATGGGCCCGACCACAGATAGAGCCTTGACTGAACTCGTGTGTTGGGCTAAACATAGAGTGTAGTTCCAGAGCAGAAAGCTGTGTTTGATCTATGACTACACAATATTGAATATTGTTAAACAAAACGATCCTCAATTTTGACAGCCTGCTCTCAGACAATCCACCTACCAGTACTGTTAGTTGGCCATAATAGGATTTCGAATGTCAAAATACGATATCCGGTCCCTATTCGAATGGCAAAACGCAATTTCGAATGCAAACATGTGATATTTGGTCCAAATTCCAATGTCAATCGCCAAATACGATATCCGGCCCAAATGCGAATGCATAATAGGATTCCGAATACCAAAATACGTAATTTTTGCTCCCAATTTGAATGTCAAAAGAAAGTCAAAACACGATATCCGGATCCAGTTCCTATGTCAAAATTGTATTTCGGATGTCGAAAAATCACGAAAAGATGTCTATATAATTTTTACCCTTTGAAACCCTAATTTTACATAGTAAAACTGGGGTTTACATGGGAAAACCTTATTTTTGTTATTCCTGCTCTAAAATATAGATTGTGTGTACTCGTTAGAACAGCCTCGATGAGGCGGTTCTAACGAGTGCACACATTCTATATTTTGAGCAGAAATAAGAAAAATATCACAATTTATCATCTTAAAATTTTCATTTTTGGGCGATAAAGGTTACAATGTATTTGTTATAGGCGTGTATCGTAATGAATACGATACTCGGGCCTGATTGTGGTGTTAAAATAGGATTGTGAATGTCAAACTACGATGTCCGGCCGAACTGCAGATGTCAATATAGTATTTCGCCTGTCAAAACACGAAACTCGGCCCCCGTTCGAATGCCAAAACAGGATTTTGAATGTCAAATTACGATATTCGGTCCTAAATCGTTGAAAAAACGAATCACGAATACGAAAATCAAAAAGAAAAAAAATCAAACTAACATCATCTGAAAACGAAAAGGGAAAAATGAAAAAGAAAAATCAAACTAACTTCGCGTGTGAGATTTAGCATTCTTCAACAGTTCCAAAACTGGTCTTTTCTTGAAGAAAATATGTTACATTTGTTTCTTATTTCTGTTTCAAAAGTAGATTATATGCGCTCTTTAGAACCACCTCATTGAGACGGTTCTAACGAGCACCTACACTGTATGAATTATATAAAAATAAGAGTGATAATGCAACCCAATGTAATTCTATAGTTTTCTCTATGTAAAGTCGATTTACATTAATGTACATTGCGCGAATTTGTTCCCCTGTAGGTCCGCACAAACTACAGCGAAAAGCGTTTGAAAAAATAATGTTATGATCAGAAGCCCTCGGTCTAATTCAGGAAACCTGATAATTGATTTTTGACCTCAGCCTAATATCTCTTGACCTCCGGTTAATATTGGTTGACCTGATGTTGATACGGATGACATCTGATCAATACAGTATAATCAGTTAATAAGTCCCATATAAATTCAAGGCCATGCAATATTTTGGTTTTTACTTTTGCTGCACGAATGTTTGACTTGGTGAAGCGCCTTTGTTGCTTGAATGAAGGATTGGACGACTGGTCTACAATTAATGCAGTGTTACATGTTCGGGACCGAACTTAAGTCAACTTGAACTACGTTTGTTTGTTTGATTTAGGGTTTAACGTCCCCGTCAACACTGTAAAGGTTATTTTGGAGACGTTGCTTCCAATTTTGTGGGACTTTTACCCGACATTGAGATGAAATGGCATCTCAAGCCCTGCCGCCCAATGAAACCAATAGGGATTATAAGCATGGACGGGCCGACTCGCACAGCTTTGCCTGGACAGCTGTTTATCAGTATGCGTGTGCGGGTTGGTTTCAGTTCTGCGTGGAAGCATCATGCAGCCAATCTATTTTTTCAAGCCCAGATAGACGGCGGCCGAGACTACGTTATGTTAAGGTGTAACTATACCAAATTTAGTGACACAGAGGCCTTTCTGATATTTAATCTTCATCAGTGTGTCTCAACCCCAAAGCTATGAAATCGAAACGGATTATAGACAAGACCCGGCAAACACAGCACATCCCCCTCTGAGCACACACCGACCGACGTAGCCCATGAGACAGGTCAACTGGAGGCATCAGGCAAGAGACGCCTACCCGAGGACTTATAGGCGTCCCCAGCCGAGCCAACGCTAGGAAACATGGCCCACATCCCACAATCGCCCACACTCCACATGGCCCACAATCCACTTATGTGATGTATTATGTAATCAGTGCGTAGGGCTGTCAGGTGGTTTTATATTTCAAGCAAAACAAGAAAAGATCACTTAAAACAAAAAAAAAATGTGCTAAATGAAAAATCTTTGGGTTGTTGAATTAGGCGAAGGTGTCGTATATCTTGCGTCTAGCTGATATCGGCCTACAGTTGGGCAAGGCCTGCTGCCCTTGCAAGAGGTAAGGGTAGAGTGGGGTGGGAGTACGTGTTTTTTACTTCTGTTTCTATGTTTTCATTCATATTCTCTCTCATCTGTATTCCTCTTGATCTCATCTACTGATTGTTTTCTCCCTTTCTCTGGGCGACCACATATAATAATAATAATAATAATAATAATAATAATAATAATAATAATAATGACTTTATTTAACGAGAAAGCCCAGTTGGACAAGTCCAATCTTCCCTGGGGTCCTCCACAATAAATGAATATACAACATTTACAAACAGTATACATGAGGTAAGCTTGCAGTTAACTTGACAACCATTCATTACTCATACATACATGAAAACTGGTTTGCATATTAAGATAAATGTCTGATCCATTTGAGATATCCCTTTCTAAAGTCTTGGAGTGTGGCACTGGCTCTGATGTTTTCAGGGATGGCATTCCATATCTTGGATCCAGAATATGTTCATGCGTTTCTGTAAATTTCTAACTTTGGCTTAGGTATGTATAAAAGGTCATCAGCTATTGACCTTAGTGAGCGGTTGTAAATTTCACCAACGAACTGAAACATGTTGTGCATATAAGATGGTGCAAGTTATGTATTACTTTGTACATCAAAATTGCCTTTTCAATGTGGCAAATAGTTCACAAGATGGTGTTTCAACACGCTTGTCTAAAATTGATCTTGCTGCACGCTTTTGGAATTTTGCAATCATGTCCATCAGTTCAGTATTGGCATTTCCCCAGATGGTGCAACAATAATCCAAGTGGGGAAGGATGTAGGCATTGTAAAATGATCAGCAATGAACAACAACAACAACAGCAAAAAAAAAAACAACAACAAAAAACAAAAAAACAAACAAACAAACAAACAAAAAAAAAAAACAAAACAAAAAAAAAAAAAAAAAAAAACACACACACACACACATACAAACGAACAAAAAAAAAAAAAAACGTTATTCAAGAGGCATGAAAACAGCGTTGGTTACTTAAGGTAGCACGGACTGTCGTTCTTTCCATTGTTAACGGTATAAGAGGTAAAGATACACAGTGGAACTTGAGTGGTTTGGACTGGGATGACTCGTTTACCATATTTATTTCACACTCATTCTTGAGTAACGGTATAAGAGGTAAAGATACACAGTGGAACTTGAGTGGTTCGGACTGGGATGACTCGTTTACCATATTTATTTCCCACTCATTCTTGAGTAACGGTATAAGAGGTAAAGATACACAGTGGAACTTGAGTGGTTCGGACTGGGATGACTCGTTTACCATATTTATTTCACACTCATTCTTGAGTCCCTAGAGGATTCTTCCTATAGCTCCACATATCGATATATTCAAGAGAATTTATAGACATTTCATATTTTATCTTGAAAAATAATTGTGGCGATTCAAATTAGAACACACAACATATTACGTGGTAAAGTCTGTGAAATGAACACCCACCAAAACTCCATATCATATAGAAATTACAGGGGTTTAGGGGGATAGACATTATTTTTTCTTATTTCTGCTCCAAGACATAGGTTGTGGGTACTCGTTAGAACCGCCTCAATGAGGCGGTTCTAACGAGCAACCACAACCTTTGTTTGCAGCACAAATAAGAAAAATATCTCGGATTCAATTAGAAATTAAGGCGTAACTATACCGAATTAAGTGACACAGAGGCCTTTCTGATATTTAGTATTCATCAGTGTGTCTCAGCCCCAAAGCTCTGAAACCGAAACGGATGATGGACAAGACCCGGCAAACACAGCACATCCCCTCCGAGCACACACCGACCGACGTAGCTCGCGAGACAGGTCAACTGGAGGCATCGGGCAGGAGACGCCTACCCGCGGACTTATACGCGTTCCCCACCGACCCAACATCAGCAAACATGGCCCACACTCCACGGAAGTCCAGGGCATCAGGAAGGCGATGTCCAAAGTAGCGAGACTTGCAAAATTTAAATATAACAAAAAGTGGCAACCAAATCCGCTAAGATACATGTCTCACCAGACAAGTCAGTCTTAGTTTTAGAAAAAAATAGAATTTTATACTGCAAAAATTAAAGATATAACAAAGTTATTTAAATCAGTACCTGAGTACTGACATCAACACCGCAGTATCAGCACTAAGGAACTAATACTGAGCTGATGATACGCTCGGGGACGAACGAATCATCCACCAGTAGAGATACCATCTATGGAGATGTGATAAAATGCACGTGTTATAGTAATGATACCTTTATTGTTTATGACATAGAGATGATATTCCCAATTTGCCTCGTGATCTGATGAAATTATTAACCATAAGTGTCTCACAACTGTCACATAAGTGCCTTTTGCTATTTCTGAGCAAGAAAAAAATAAGCTACGGCAGTCTGATCAGCACCTCTAGTGTAGATATCTTAATATTCAATACTATTTCTTTTCTTTATTAATTGACTGTATCAATTAATAAAATTTTCATCAATCAAATAATTTCGTATTATCCCAGTTACAGGTCCTCGGTCAGCTGAATTGGCCTCGGCCGATCCCAGTAACTTGTCCTCGGTCAGCTGAATTGGGCTCGGCCTTCGGCCTCGGGCCCGTACAGCAGACCTCAGACCTGTAACTGGACCAATACGAAATGACTTGATTAATAGCATCATGGTACTGCTGCGCAGGCGGGTTTGTGTATTGCCTGGCCGCACCCACGAAGGCAGATTTTCTCTTCATGGGCCTCTTGTATAAGCATGTTTTTCGCGTGGCGGCCCAACATTAGATTCGAGTAGGCCTTTTACTGCTCGTTGTGGTTTTGTCCTTGGCAACAACAAGATAATGTGCATACGTGCATCAATTTGTTCCATAAAGTAGACACTGAGAGCATATATGTCAAAATAATGATCAAATTAATGTCAAAATAAGAATCGATGGTTCGAGAGCATTTTCAATTGAACTTCAATGGCACAAACAGATTTGGGACTATGAAAATCTGTCCTAGACAGGGGTAATTCTAACCACTGAGGGTTATTTTAATCGCCAGGCCAGAATGATTTAGATGTTCCATAATAAAAGCATGTTGTGTGTACTCATTAGACCGATGATGATCGTTTCATGGGCATACCTTTGTTAAGATAAGATAAAAATAATACGGCTCAAACTGGCGGTTAACCAGTATAGTGCACACTAATATCCCAGCTGATAAATAGCCACAGTATAGTGCACACTAATTTCCCAGCTGAGAAATAGCCACACCTTTACGGGAAGTAATTCTTTAAAATAAAATGAACTTTAGTTTTGTTTGCCATGCCAAATGTTTGTTTTTTTATCTAAGCGGAGGCGTTAGCTGTCATTCCTGTCTTAATAGACTCCCGAAACAGAGGGTCTTACCGTAAATGATAGGAAAATAAACTTGAAGTAACTTATAGTGTCTGTCTTGAATTTATTATATTCCCAGCAAATGTCTCGTTTACTTCGTACATAAGTTACCGGGCAATATGTTTTCCCTTTTCATATTGCCCATAGTCAAGTTCATGTGGCCCGCAGATAAACAGACTCGTTCACGATACAACTACTTTCAATTTTGTCCATTCTAATACTAAAATCGGCAGCCATTTTGCCGTGCGAATCGACTGAAAAAATGTAATACAGAACGAATATAGTCTGTTACAAAGTGAAAGAAAAACGCATTTTCAGGCTAACAAATATGCCATACCTGCAATCTGTTTAGGTTTTCAATAATTTCTTTCATGAAAAATAGAAGTGAAGGCAATGATCAGAAATCGATGCAATTATCACACAACCCCCATCAAAGACATCAAAGGGAAAGAAGCACAAACATGAAACAACTAATAAGCGATATACACACTCAAAGACAAACCGTAACAAAAACGAACTGCGCTGCGCGGGGAGGTGGGGGGGGGGGGGGGGGGGGGGGGGGGGGCTCAAATCAAAACTGAAGTCAGGAGTATCTTGTTGAAATATACTGTTGCTTGTAGCCCCCCTTGTGCATTTCATCTTCTCCTTTGTACAAAACTCATAGTGCCTTATACTAATGTTGCTCCTGTGCTTATATTTTGTAATTAGTTGAACATATTAGTGAAGTTTATATACTCTAACAGTGTTCTCATCTGGATAGTTCCTATATCATTCAGACCTGTATTTAATATGCTCTCAACAGTACTTTGTAACACCTCCCTCTGTTCTTCGTATGTAGTACGCTGGAATACATAGTGGTTTAAGTCTTCAGTTACCAGGTACTCACCACACAGATTAGATTTGGTCCCATTCCTCCTTGCTTTATGGCTATTAAGGTTTGAATGGCCTGACAATGGTTGATTCAGAACACATTAATTTGCTCTATCATCTTCCCCATAACCGTATCTCTTTCCCGCTTCTTTAAACACTTCCTGTACTTGATCTACCTTCTCGGACAACTCGATACTCTGTATTGCACTTCTCTTTCATATGTTTCTTGATTTCATGCACTGCTTTCTTCTTATCCATACTGATTGATACCTAAACATTCTCTCTCGTCATCTCTATAGCTCCTTCTTTCGCTTGTCTGTCAGCCAATATTGCCTTCAATATTTTTATGCCCTGGGACCCATTGGGTCGTGATTGCGTTCCTATTTGATGTTAGTTTTTTTTCTGCTGCGTCTTTAATAATGGGTATTGTATCCACCTTATTCTTTAGGATCTTGTTCAAGAAAGCGTATAATATTCCTGCTTGACAGTCGGTGAATGTATGTATACTCCTTCCATCTAGCTGTCTTGCATCTAACAGAGCTGCTAGGAACTAGACTGCTAGCTGAATCCCTACAAGTTACCAGTATAATTATAACTGAGGGGAATAACCCTTCTTTTCAACAGAACTAGGGAGGATCTATAGCCATCCAGATAAATTACTGCCACTGACTGTGAATACCATAATCTCAAATCTCAGTTTCTCTTATTTGACTTAAGGTATCTCTTACTCGCTGTTCCTGAACCTCCTTGGAGTTTGTAAATTCTTCAGTCTCCGCTTTCATCCGTCTAATCATCTCCTTTTTATATCTGAAACCTTCTCTATACTGTCAAATTAGAAGTGGAGGCAATGATCAGGAATCAATTAACCCACAGCTCCCATCAGAGACACCAAAGGGAAAGTAACACAAACATGAAACAACAGACCCTAATCGAAACACCAACAGCGGAAAGCCAAAAGGACAACCCCCCCCCCCCACAAAACGGCCAAGAGACAATCCGAAACAAAACAACACAAACACCCAAAGACATTCCACAACAAAAACAAACCGCGACAGAAGAACCGCCCGGGGGGGGGGGCAAATAGACCCCACGTGGCCACATTCCCTGTCCCCACTTCCGTCGCGATTAAAACAAACAAACCGCACAGCCCGCATGAAGGCCCCCCTAACCCATCAGTGCAAAGTCTAGCTTTTCACCCATTTCTCTGAATCATGTCATCAGTAAATTCATGGTTGTGTGTTTTCTCCCTGTTGATTTGTCTCCCACTATCCAATTATCAAAGTCTTTCCTCATGGAATCGTTAGTATGCTTTGCATACATCATAACCATCTCTTGTGCCTGTCTCGATTTAAGTTGCAGGGCAATTTGCTATTGGTTAAAATTTCTATTGACCCTGTTCTAGTGCTTATAAGACAGTATGGTGCTTTCAGCATGGCACTCGTGTGTAATTTTTAGAATTCTTTACAGCATTCTACGTCTGCAGCTATGGTGACTGCAGCACCATACTCCATCACTGGCAAAACTAGGGACTTGTACAGTTTCATGAACACTGACTGGCTTCAACCCCTCTGCACCTGCACAAAACTGTCAAGACTTCTTAAAGCTCCGAATCCTTCTCTGAGGGACATTCATGCACCAATTATTGCACCACTCTTTTCCCTGGTAAGGTCCTCACTAACACATATACAGGCTTACCAGTGGGTACAAATTGGCTGATCTGTTCTTGTTTTGTTATGAAGAGACTTCATGATGTCCCTTTCCGTTGAAAACCAATCTGAACTGATTGAAGCTTTTAGCTTGACTTCTAGATATTTGGATGATACATTATATATTGACAATACCTATTTCGATGGTTTGATCAGACAATTTTACCCCCCCCCCCCCCCAAATTAAAGCAAATTCGTCTGATACCGAGGCCCCGTTTTTTTATTAACATCTTTTTATTGAATGTAGATTTGTTTCTTGCAAAATGTATGATAAACGCGATGATTTTGATTTTGAGATTGTAAATCTTCCTTTCTTGGATGGTTTTGTTCCTCGTGCGGGATCCTATGGCGTTTATATTTCGCAATTACTTCGATTTGCCAGAGTGTCTAGTCATGTAACTGACTTCAACACTCGTAATAAAATGTTAACTGCTTAACTTCTTAATCAGGGTTATCGGTATCATAAACTACGCAAAGCCTTTTCAAAATTCTATAAACATCATTCCGATTTAATTTCAAAATTCAATGTCGGACTTAAATCTCTTCTGCATAAGGTCTATCGGAACCCGAATTTTATGGTTACTTAGTATATAAATTAAGAAAAAAATATATAATTGCAATGACTTCAGCACCCAATTTCGTAAAATCATTCTTCGAAGTAAAAAGATTGGGTACAATATAAATGTTATACGACAGACTGCATGCATGGTAGTTAACCCGGTTGACAACTTTTCTTCCATTTTTAATTGCACGCCGGTGGGTCAGGCCTCAGATTCTATGACGGTTCCAGCGTAAAGGCTTACCGAAAATAAGAGATATTCTAATTTTATGTAATATTAGTAGGTGCCTGATGCTCTGCCTCTGGTCGGGCCAATCGGAGTCTAACTGTTGGTTTTCGTTTGCTCGAGCGTTTCAGTGGTTTCTTGCTGACGAGTCCTCACAGTTGTTTCATCTCTGTGGCCGTTTGATTTTTGAGTTCAGTGTTATGTTGCACTGATGAGTTAGGAGGCCTTCATGCTGTCTGAACAAATAATTTGTCTAAATCGCGACGGAAGTAAGGGTGAGGATTGTGGCCTAGTAAAATCGATTTAAGTCCCCCCCCCTCCTCAGTGGAATTCGTTTCAATGACCGTTCAAAGGCGGTTCTTCTGTCGCGGTTTATTTTTGTTATGGCTTGTCTTTGAATTTGTGTTTCGCATGTATTGTTTTATTTTGGATAATTGGCCATTTTGTGGGAAAGTAACTATCCTTTTGTCTTTCCGCTATTGATTTGCCATTAGGGTCTAGTTGTTTCAGGTTTGTGTTTCTCTCCCTTGGTGTCTCTGATTGGTTAATTGTGTCGATTCCTGATCCTTGCCTTCACCTCTATTTTCCTTCAGTGATGGCTTGCTCCCCCACATAGTTGCATCATCAGCATACTCTACAGGTTTCCCCTTCACACCATTCATTGCATCACTGGTATATATGTTACATCCTTGAGGTATACCTACAGCTGACTGGAACACCGCAGACTTAAAGCCATTGACCTGAATGTAGTACTATTTCCTTGAGAAAGCTGTGTCGGTATAGCCACATTCTTCCACATATTCCTTTTCAAATGCCTTATGCAGCAGGCCGGCTCTACAGATCATTTCATAGCAGCTTTTATAGTTTAGCATGTTCTTTCCTGTTCCTTGCCTCTGGCAAAGAATTGCATTCTCTAATCACAGTTTGAACACATAATTTCTGACGTCTATAAGCATTCTGTGTCTTAAATATGCCACCCTCTACTTCTAATTTTCAAACGAGTACATAGCATATCCCTTTTTCAAATATCTTGCTTATTAAACTCTCGAAGGTAATGGGTCTATACCATCTAACTGTATTGTAATCTGCTTTTGAAGGTTTGGATAGCATTCCTTTTGGGTCCCATTTGAAATCACCTGGAAGGAAACCTTTCACACAACATTTCTCGAATATGTGTAATAGATCCTTAACCATAGATTCGCTTAAACTCGTGATCATAACATTGAAAATCTTCTTTTCTGGGCTTGGTGCACTGTTATAACTAAGTGATGCTACGGTCGCTTCAACCTCTTCGAAGTATAAGTCGCTGTTTTCGTGTCTACATGTGTCAAGGAAGTCTCTTTTCTTGATCTCAAATTGTTCACTAGCTACTCTTCTACTCACCCCACTTTCCACCAACTGGTACCATTCTTCGTCATATGTCTTAGCATCTAATGAATCTTTCCCATATCTTTTCTTCATTTCTTCAAATATCTCTTCATCTGACACTGTTGGTGAACCAATTTCCCTTCTTATGGGTTGCCCTACACTTTTTGAGTCATTTTCCTTTCTCGATTCACTTCTTGCTAAACTGGCTTGGTTTAAATGGGTCCATTACTCTAACTACCTCATCCAGATACTGTCTTCTTGCCCTTTTCTCTTCTTCTTCGAACATTTTCTTATTTCAATTATCTTATTCTCATTTGCCTCGTCACTCCTTCTTGCAAAAGGTCTCTTAGCTTTCCCGAATTCGTTTGAAAGGTCTTATAATGTGTCATTCCACCAGCCTGTACTGTGTCTGCATATTTGTTCTGTCTGGATCAATTTTTTTAGCTGTCTTGTCTCGTTTACAAGTTTAACAAAGCTTTCATGGTCCCCATTTATGTCATCATATGCTTTTCCACTTTCCAACTACTCCTCTATTGCTACTGATCAATATTTTCTAGAAAGGGTAATCCTTTGAAAGCAAGGAATACATCACAGAACTGGAAAATATGGACTGTACATGTTTTCCGGGCCGGACTAGCAAGTTTCGGCCAATTAGACATCAGCAGTGACCCTCAAATATTTTACAATTCAACTGTGGAATCAATGACAAGCCTGTTCGCAGTCCGACCAGTTAGTTCTTCTGAAGTCAAGACGTTCGAATACTTGATCTCTATCCTTATCACATAGACAGAATGATATTAAAATGTGATCTGTATTCAGGTATCATGCTGCACTCACCAGTTGCTTATATCTTTCACAATTCTGGAGCTGGCAATAGTCAAATCAATAATTTTATCTTTCCTAGTCGGGGCCTCATTCACTACCACCAAGTCTTTGTCAACTAAAAAGTCAAACAGTTCTGATACTAATTTATTTGCATCCCTGTCCAACCAATATTGATGGTGAGCTTCAAATCACCTACTATAATCACTGGAAGTGTCCCGGGCAATAATCCCTCTGCCACCTTCCATAATGCTTTTATACTTTTGAATGACCGTGTGTGTGTAGGGAGGTGGGGGGTCATAAACTGATCCGTGGACAATGTTTTGTTCTCTGCCATAAACATTGCACGAAACAGCTTCTACCCCGTACAACGTCTCCCCGTACATCAACCATAGTGCAGGTATATTTTACTTTTGGTCCTTTGAGATCAACGTGAATATTCTGAGAAATCAGAAATAAATTATTGGTTTAGACTCATATTCTAGACAGGTTTTTAATTATTTGGACCCCAATTTGATTTATATCAGTCTTTGAATCGACTGCCTATTCGAAATTCGCAAAATTGCAGTATGTTTCCTCTGGCTTTCTTTGCCGGATCATTACAGGGTCACTGGTGAGGCTTTATTAGCCGAAACTACGTAGTATGACCCATCTTCTTTCTTATGAATGTTTTCATTGCTCTTACAGGAATTCATTTTTGATTTTTATTTGCCTTCACTGAAGCTGGTGTTGTGCCGTGTGGCGGCCGTAAAACGTCTCCCCGTACATCAACCATAGTGCAGTGTATATTTTACTTTTGGTCCTTTGAGATCAGCGTGAATATTCTGAGAAATCAGAATAAAATTATTGGTTTAGACTCATATTCTAGACAGGTTTTTAATTATTTGGACCCCAATTTGATTTATATCAGTCTTTGAATCGACTGCCTATTCGAAATTCGCAAAATTGCAGTATGTTTCCTCTGGCTTTCTTTGCCGGATCATTACAGGGTCACTGGTGAGGCTTTATTAGCCGAAACTACGTAGTATGACCCATCTTCTTTCTTATGAATGTTTTCATTGCTCTTAAAGGAACTAATTTTTGATTTTTATCTACATCATCTTTACATTGCAACTTTGCAACTCTTTTCTTTCAAAGCCTATCAAATCTTTCGAAATCATAAGGGCTGCTCCACCTCCTCTTTCCTATATCCTTACTGTCGCAGTTCACGGCCATGATTTCGTTACATTCTCTTCCATAGTACTAGTTGGATGCCAGATCTCAGACAAACCTAAAATTTCAATTTGTTGTTTCTTATAAGCTGTTTCTACTAAATTGAATGGAGTATTTAATGACCCCAAGTTAGCATAGGCAATTTTAATGTTTCACTTTGACTTTGAAAAAAACGGTAACTTCGGTAAAATTAGCGTCCTGCGTTAGATTATTGTCGCCACATCCACCGACATAAAATAAACGTCATGTTCACTTTGGCACCATTGGGCGTGGATTTTCAACGTGTAAGAAAACATTTAACGACCTGCATTATTTTCCATTTCAGACCACTTACAGATTTTAATACGCCCCCGCCCATTGGGCCTTGAAGAAGTATATGTGCTGCATGATGCTTTCACGCAGAGCTGAAACCGACCGCACACGAGTACTGGTAAACCGCTTAGAGGATCTAAGCCTGCCCAGGCGAAGCGGTGCGAGTCGCTCCGTCAATGTTTATAAACCCTATTGGTTTCACTGGGCGACAGGGATTGAGATGTCATTTCAGCTCATTGTCGGGTAAAATCCCACAAAATTGGAAGCAGCGTCTCCAAAATGACCTTTTCTGTGTTGACGGGGACGTTAAACCTGAAATCAAACAAACACACAATCAAACAGATTTTAATCTTACTTCACGTTCAGATTTCTATGCCAGGCAATCGCGAATTCTGGCAAACAGTTCAAGTTTTGGGTATATAATAACGGAGTGGCTATTAACAGTCGACTGGCAATAGCCAAAACACGTTTAAAAGGGTAGTGACAGTCGACTGGCAATAGCCAAAATATATTAAAATGGCTAGTGACAGTCGACTGGCAATAGCCAAAATACGTAAAAACGGCTAGTGCCAGTCGACTGTAAATAGCAATTTTAACGTGTTTTGGCTATTGCCAGTCGACTGGCAATAGACCTTTCCATGTAATAAAAACATTGTGAAATATTCGGCACTCGTCCATATGGCGGAAACGCACTCGCGTCCTTCGCTATATGATCTCGTGCCGAATATTTCAGATTATGAAGTCAATAACCTATACATACAGTCGAACTTCAAAAACAGAAATACCTTTGGGACCACGGAAAGTTCGAGATAGGGGTACTGAGTTCAAAGTGCTGATGTCTTATCATAGCATGTGGCATAATGAGGATGACTTAAGGGGAATGGGAACACATGGTAGGTTTTTCGCCATTTGTCAAAGGGAGACACCTTTCGGGACTTCCTGTTTGCTTTTACTATATTCTATAAGCCCTGCCTCACTGGAAAAGTTTGTTTGTTTGTTTGATTTGAGGTTTAACGTCCCCGTCAACACTGTAAAGGTCATTTTGGAGACGTTGCTTCCAATTTTGTGGGACTTTTACCCGACATTGAGATGAAATGACATCTCAAGCCCTGTCGCCCAATGAAACCAATAGGGTTTATTAGCATGGACGGTCCGCCTCGCACCGCGGTTCCTTGACAGGCTTAGATCCTCTAAGCGGTTAACCAGTACTAGTGTGCGGGCCGGATTCAGCTCTGCGTGGAAGCATCATGCAGCCCATATATTTCTTCCAGCCCCTATGGGCGGGGCGCCACTGGAAAAGTGGTCTACTCTTACATGAAAGAATTTGCTTTCTAAGAGTTGACCCCGATTGACATGGGACAAACATACTTTTGCAGGAGCTGCCACCCCTGAAGGTGTTCCCGTTCCCCTGAAACCTGTCTTTTCTTTCTTCTTTCAAACAAAAGAATGTTGTGTGCATTGAGGCGATGCAAATGAGTGCACACAGAATGCCTTTTTTATGATAAAGAAAAAACGTCAATTATATCCATGATATGGATATGGAATATTTTTCTAGGGACTGCAGAACGAGTTCGAATAAGACAACTAATGAGCCAACCGTATTTGATTTATCGAAGGTCACTGTATGTTAGTTGTAGCAATTCTTCTTAACTCATATATGCCTAGCGGTCCTTTTTAGGACACTGACTAACAGTGTAGAACGCGGCGTCTAGTCTGAGATGTACGCACATGCTTGTAAAACTTACATCACACAAAACAAACCGGACACCCCTATAATTGGAAATTGATCACCCCAACTCTATCGTCTTAAAATGCTTTGCTTTTGCTTAAGGCGCAACTTCTGGAATGAATGTGATATATATTCAAGGAAAACCATTAACATCGCCATAAAGATTTGTTGTAGGCCAATTTCTGCTGAATAATTATTATTCTCCGTTGGCCTAAAACATCTATTTTTAGGTCATATCAAAAGAAAAACAAATACTGCATTTCTCTGGAACATAATGTATTCAGCAAGAGAATTACGGATATTAGTCAGACAATTATTTACATAGAACGCAATTTTAAGTAAAAGTCTCACAAAATCAGAAGTAACCTCTCCATAACGATAACAGACCCGTGCGACATACTGCATTTTTTTTCACATCTCCAAAATGGCTACTTTTCTGATGCAAATCCGTGATATTTTTCTTATCTATACAACATACATAGTGTTACGAGATGGAATAGGAAACCTCTCTGGTGCTTATGCACATCTAAATTATTTTAGTAGATATATGGTAGGGCGGTGCGAGTGAAATATTTTAGGTGAAATATGGTACGCAAACTATGCGGCTCCATGAACAAGTCATGCACATATCATACGATGTATGCATGAGTGGTTTATAGAGAGCTGTTTTTACAATACAGGGGGCCGCTAAAAGGCCGAGTCCTATAGAATTTGCCTAAAAGTCGCCAACCGCCAAATTGTGCCATATATGATTTTTATTCCCGTCACGTGTTGTGTGGGTGTTCGTTTTGACAGGAGTCATGTCATTGATTATAGGGTCGTTTCATCAATTTTTCCTATGGGAAATATACTATTTGAACGCAAATCCATTATCTACTCGATTTTTGCTATCTGGCTTTGTTTGTGGCCGGTATCTCCACCTCGCCACGAATTGAGCAAGGTAATAAGAGTAGGCATGATTTTCCGGTAGTATTCATAGATATATAAACCCTGAAAAAAGCGGACACTTTAGCAGCAGGTCAAGTTGTAAAGAGTGAACATTGTGACGGGGAAATAGAAAGTATATTGAAAGGTATGTTAAATCTATGTTCAGTATTATTTTTGTATGAACATGCTTGTAGGTTTTGGAGGGGTTTACTTCTAGTATACCCCAACTTTCTGAAGCCTATTCTGAATTCACTGTTGAGGCCTGTAGTGATTAGGCTACTAGCTTTGCCCGCTAGACGGCGCAGGATCGATCCCAGGCTTCTCCAGTAGTAGAATGAGTCTTTCTAAGTGAGGTCCTGTCTCATGCTGACCCTAGATGTTGGTGAGACGTAAAGTTTGGACACCCGCTCATTCTAGATTCATTTAGGCTTTTAGACCCCTTTTGTAGAATGTAATTAATAAACGCCGGGTCACTTGTTTGATCCATGACTTTTGACTAGTTGTGGTTAGAAAACCGTGGTTCCGTCCCAATATGATATTAGATGTAGAGGGGACGTAAACTTAAGACGGGTTTAACCATATCTTCATCACCAGGGCAAACTCTTACAAGAGCCTGTTGGGTTATCCGTGATGATGAACTGTAATGAATTTTATTTTACAAGCATGTTCACGTTGATTAGAAATAATTTTGTTCAAGAAGAATTACGAGTTAATTTTGTAATGATGCCGTTTTTGTCTGATAACTCAGTTTGTGCATGTATGTACATATAAAGAACGTGATGATGATAAGTGGGAGTATTTGGTCGCCACACGTCATAACGGCCTGAGCGGCGGGGATGACGTCAGCTGCGTCATCGGCGTCGCGAGGACTGTTGTGACGGGGTGCCTACCAAATAGAGAGAATTTACGGCAAACAGTGTTGGCCCATATGAGACACTAACAAATGTTGTAGATTATAGATGAAAATCTTCTGTTGTAGTTTCTATCTGTTATTAATGTATTGAATTTGTGAATAGCTATATTTGTGAGCCGTGTCGCGGAGAAGGATATGAAATAGAGATTGTTATGTTTCCTGTAATTGGCGGCTGACCAGGTAGCGCAAAGGCGTGGTCTGTTCAATTGCCTCTTACTTGTGATAATGTAGTGAGCACAAATTTGATGAGTATCATGCTCAGTAGTAGTGAGCATTAATTGATTTCTGTAGTGCTCAGTAAGGAAACATGAACTTTGAGTATTATTGTGTCAAGCGCTGGGTGCTGATAATTTGATGCACAATCAAGTTGAGTTCTGCTGTACGGTTATTTGTCGCATGCACTAATCAGCCTGTATGTCTGGTCGGCGCATGCGCAATAACGGTATATGCATGAACATATTCTTACTTCTCCGGGAGGGGGATCATGATATAGCATGTATGTTTTGTGACTCGTTTCTAGTCCCGTTACCGTAATTTGCAGGCACAACAATGTGTGACCTGCTGCTCCCTGCTTCATAGCAGCAGGTACTGGTACGACGCTAGGCGTTAGGGTCCAGCAAGGGCGGACAGACCGCCGTAATCAGCGCCTACCAGGATAAAAGCAGATTCTTCTAAATCATTGATCGTTGTAAACAAATGTGATCATGGAAGAGGTCAACTTACCTTATTTGGACGATCACTAAACGTCTGATCAGCAAACGTGATCGCTAATCCTAGGATTATCAATTATGTTGATAGACTAGTTTTACTAGTTCGCGAGAGGAAGTGTCACGCGAGTGGGGGATTCACCCTAAGTTATAAACTGGCCAGTCGCGTCTTGTGTTGATTCTTTTTTTTGTTTTTCTTGTTTTTGTTGTTTGCTTCTGTAGGTATTCACGTCACCCGTTCCGAGCACAGAACAGTGTTTTGCCTTCGGAGCGGACGTCGTGAGTTGGCTACAGAAGCAACAATTTGTGATGTTTTGTGTTAGTAAGTGTTGTATGTAGATACTGTAAATAATTCATGTCATTCATTTAACATCTTTCTTGTGCCTTACCCCACAGCTGCCCGTACACCTGTCAGAGATCACGCTCGGTTGTCTTGTCAGCATGGGGGTTTGCGGGACGCCGTAAACCCACATGTAACATTTGGTGTCAGTGAAGTGAGGATTTGATCTCTGGCTGGTGTTCCCGGCTGTGGAACAGCACATTGATACTCTGAATCATCAACTTTAAAAAAAAAAAAAAAAAAAAAAAAAAAATGCATTGACAGCCACATTTAGAAATTAACTTTAATCTTCCTTCCTGCGTTGATGAAGTGCGAAACCCATGTATTCAACTGAATGGATACTGTCAAGTCGATAATTTCTGAGCAGGAAGGCAAGGCAAACCCCACTTTTTCTTGGTAACGAAAAATTTAAGTAGACCCCACTTAATTGTGTTACCTGACATTCTACTAAGTTAAACTGGAGTTACTAATTGATCTTACCCACACATGGTTCTGACGTAGTGACGTTAACAATTTATTGACGTTGACATAACGGTAGCGTTAATATTTACGCTGTGGCTTGAGGTTAGGTATGACGTAATAGAAACATTAATGGTGACTTGTTATGATCGGAGTTTTGTAATGTGATGAAACTTCGGATTGTAGCATTTTACTGTAAACGTCGTCAGTTTATGACGTCATATTAGACTACCAGTACGCAACGTCATACTGTGCTGAAAGCATTTGACATTTCAAATCGCGTGTGCTTTAATAACTAACGTTTTAGTTAGATTAACGCGTATAACACATATCTTAACGTTTTAGTTAAGCCCATTCAATCATCACTGATCATAACTGATCAGTTTATAGTGGTTTTGATAGTAACGTGAGATTTACGTTATCAATAATGGAGCGTTTAATGCAAATGGGAAAGGACTTAGGTTATGAGGGGAAGGAGTTACAAGGTTTTGTTAAGGAGCAGCAAGATATTGAGCGGGCAGAAAGGCCAGAGCAAAGGGATTTAGAAAGGTTAAGGTCTGAAGAAAAAGAAAAGGAAAGGGTACATGAACTAGCTAAGTTAGAGGAAAAGGAAAAGGAAAGGGCTGAAAAAGAAAAGGAAAGGGCACATGAACTAGCTATGTTGAATGTTAATAAGGAACTTGAAATGGCACGCATTAAGACTGAAAGGGAGGCAAAAGAGATTAGTGAGGCCCATTTAGAAAAAATAAAACATGGGTTTGAGCTACAGCACCAAGAATTAAGGAATCAGTTAGAAATGCAGAGAGCGAAGCTCGAGCTAGACTTTGAAAAGCAAAAAGCTGAGAAGGTGGCGCATGCCCGGGATCCTAAGTTACCTTATTTTGAAGAGGGTAAAGATAAAATGGATAGTTATTTATCTAGGTTTGAGAAATATGCTACGGCTAATAAATGGGATAAGAGTGTTTGGGCCGCGTATTTAAGTGCATTGCTCAAAGGGCGTGCACTTGATGTATATGACCGGTTGTCAAATGAGGATGCGGCGGATTATGAAAAGTTAAAGGACGCTTTATTAAAGAATTTTGACATGACAGAGCGCGGATTTAGGAAACAGTTTCGTTATAGTAGGCCCGAGAAATCAGAAACGTTCATACAGTTCAGTAGTAGACTGAGAAGTTATTTAGAAAAATGGCTTAATATGGCAAAGATAGAAAAATCTTTTCCGGCTGTCTGTGATTTCATGGCAAGGGATCAGTTCCTGGAGTCATGTAATAGAGAACTGTATGTACATCTGAAGCCAAAACAGTTTGGTAATTTAGATGAAATGGCTAGGGAGGCAGATTTGTTTGCAGAAGCGCGCGGGGGCGTATATAGTTGCATTAATAAGGGGCAACGCGATAATAGAGGCGCAGCGCAGGGTAAACAGGACAAAGTTGACTCGAACAAACCGAGTGGTAGACCGGATATCAAGTGTAGCATATGCGGTAAGGGGCATTTAACAATTAAATGTTTTAAGAACCCCGACAGGAAACAATTGTATAGCGCAGAGGTAGGAGCGACTGGAGTTGGGGATAGCGGTGTTAAGGAAAACTTTAACACGCGCGTAGAGGCTCAAGGTTCTCAGGTTAAGAATGAGAATACGCAGAATGTAGGTCGTGGTTATACACGTGGTCGTGGTAATTTTAGAGGGTCTTTTCGCGGACGCGGTAAAAATAATAGCACACCACGTGGCGCAGCACACCAAGTTAGTTTTTGTCAAACGGAAGTAACTAGGAAAGGTGATGAGATTGGAAGTATTTTTGAAAATAAGGTTGGTGATCCTTTGATTTCGGATAGGGAGGAGTGTAGTAAGGAAACTAGGGAAGGTGTCTGTTACTTCTTAAAGGCAAGGTTACCGACGGCACAAGGATTGGTTAATAATAAAAAGGTGGTTGTATTAAGAGATACTGGGTGTACAGGCTGTGTCGTTCGGAGAAGTTTGGTTTCGGATAGTCAGTTAATAGGAAAGGAATCAAATGTTACGTTGATTGATGAATCCACACAAAGGTATCCTTTGGCAATGATTGACATTGATTGTCCTTTTTTCACTGGGAAAACTGAAGCTTTGTGTATGGATGATACGTTGTACGATTTGGTTATCGGTAACATTGATGGATCAAAACTTCCTGATATGTCTCATTTCTCAGCTGCGGCTGTAACTAGGTCTCAAACTAGGCAGGATGAGAAGCCTTACAGAAAACTTAAGGTTCCCGATCAGATCATTAACGATGACAAGGAGGCTTTCAAGCAAGCTCAGGTTGATGATCCAACTTTGGAAAACATCAGGAAAAGGGTTGTATCTGGGAACAAGACTGTGAGTCGTGGTTTAAACCGAGGTGAAACTAGGTTTATTGAGAAAAAAGGTTTGGCATATAGGGAGTTCACCAAGGGTAACAAAGTCTCTTTCCAACTTGTGGTCCCTCAAAGTTTCCGAGGAAAGGTGTTGAAACTGGCTCATGAAACGCTTCTGTCTGGACATATGGGTATTAGGAAGACATTGGAAAGAGTTGTAACTGAGTTTTACTGGCCCGGTATTTGCGGTGATGTCGCTAGATTTTGTAAATCTTGTGATATTTGTCAGAGAACTATTCAGAAAGGTCGGGTCACTAAAGTACCTCTAGGAAAAATGCCATTGATTGATACGCCATTTAAGAGGGTGGCAGTGGACATAGTTGGTCCAATTGAGCCTCGATCTGATAGGAAATCTCGGTATATTTTAACCATGATAGATTATGCGACAAGGTATCCAGAGGCGATAGCTTTACCGAGTATTGAGACGGAACGTGTCGCGGAAGCGCTTATTGAAATGTTTAGTAGGGTTGGCATTCCTGATGAAATGTTGACTGATTGTGGATCACAGTTTACTGCTGAGGTAATGAAGGAAGTCAGCAGACTTCTTTCTCTTCAACAGTTAACGTGTAGTCCGAGACACCCAATTTGCAACGGACTGATAGAGCGTTTCCACGCTACGTTAAAGCAGATGTTACGTCGCATGTGTGCTGAACGTCCAAAAGATTGGGATAAATATCTTCCAGCTTTATTATTTGCGGTAAGGGAAGTCCCACAAGAGTCTTTAGGATACTCCCCTTTTGAGTTGTTATATGGACGTAACGTCAGGGGTCCAATGGCAATATTAAGAGAATTATGGGCTGAAGAGGTACGCGATGAGCAAGTTCTTTCGACGTATCAATACGTTATTGAGCTTAGGGAACGGTTAGAGCAGACATGCAAATTAGCGCGTGATAATTTAAAGAAGGTTCAGATTAAGCAGAAAGCTTATTATGATAAAGGCGCGAGGTCGCGTAAATTTGACGTCGGCGACAAAGTACTGTTGTTACTACCGACAGACAATAATAAATTATTGCTTCAATGGAAAGGTCCTTATGAAGTGGTTGAGGTAGTGAACAGAATGGATTATAAGATTGACGTCAATGGAAATGTTAACACATATCACGCTAACATACTGAAGCAATATGTTGAGCGTCAGACTGTGACGTCTCATTGTCTGATCTCTGAACCTATTATGTCGACAGACAGTCATGACAGAAATGACGTCGACGAGTCTTCATTTGAAGACAGCAGTTTTGAAACTGCAGAGCAACAGGAAAGTGACGGTGACGTTAGCGTCCCACACACACTAACGTCAGAGGAAAGTGAGGAGACAGAAGGGCTGAGAGAACAGCTCCTTGCAGGACTGACATGTCAGACAGACCAAATTATATGTACCACATTTATGTCAGAACCTGTGAAATCAATCAAATCTGTTAAGCCAGAAAGGCCACCTCCAGTGAGATTAAAACGATATCCGTTTTCTAATAAACAACAGAGTGTCAGGGGAGCAGGAAAATTCTGGGGCAAACCACCATAGCTTAATAGCAATTTTACTTGAGGGAATTTGGGGGCAGACTACCTTAGTAGGTAATTCTTCGCACGGTTGTTGTGTAAATAGCTGTCTTGTTTAGATAGGTTCATCCTATTTCATCTCTATACACAAAGAAAAAACATTTCTGATTGTTTTTTCTCCAAAAGGGGAAACCCCCATGCTGACAAGACAACCGAGCGTGATCTCTGACAGGTGTACGGGCAGCTGTGGGGTAAGGCACAAGAAAGATGTTAAATGAATGACATGAATTATTTACAGTATCTACATACAACACTTACTAACACAAAACATCACAAATTGTTGCTTCTGTAGCCAACTCACGACGTCCGCTCCGAAGGCAAAACACTGTTCTGTGCTCGGAACGGGTGACGTGAATACCTACAGAAGCAAACAACAAAAACAAGAAAAACAAAAAAAAAAGAATCAACACAAGACGCGACTGGCCAGTTTATAACTTAGGGTGAATCCCCCACTCGCGTGACACTTCCTCTCGCGAACTAGTAAAACTAGTCTATCAACATAATTGATAATCCTAGGATTAGCGATCACGTTTGCTGATCAGACGTTTAGTGATCGTCCAAATAAGGTAAGTTGACCTCTTCCATGATCACATTTGTTTACAACGATCAATGATTTAGAAGAATCTGCTTTTATCCTGGTAGGCGCTGATTACGGCGGTCTGTCCGCCCTTGCTGGACCCTAACGCCTAGCGTCGTACCAGTACCTGCTGCTATGAAGCAGGGAGCAGCAGGTCACACATTGTTGTGCCTGCAAATTACGGTAACGGGACTAGAAACGAGTCACAAAACATACATGCTATATCATGATCCCCCTCCCGGAGAAGTAAGAATATGTTCATGCATATACCGTTATTGCGCATGCGCCGACCAGACATACAGGCTGATCAGTGCATGCGACAAATAACCGTACAGCAGAACTCAACTTGACTGTGCATCAAATTATCAGCACCCAGCGCTTGACACAATAATACTCAAAGTTCATGTTTCCTTACTGAGCACTACAGAAATCAATTAATGCTCACTACTACTGAGCATGATACTCATCAAATTTGTGCTCACTACATTATCACAAGTAAGAGGCAATTGAACAGACCACGCCTTTGCGCTACCTGGTCAGCCGCCAATTACAGGAAACATAACAATCTCTATTTCATATCCTTCTCCGCGACACGGCTCACAAATATAGCTATTCACAAATTCAATACATTAATAACAGATAGAAACTACAACAGAAGATTTTCATCTATAATCTACAACATTTGTTAGTGTCTCATATGGGCCAACACTGTTTGCCGTAAATTCTCTCTATTTGGTAGGCACCCCGTCACAACAGTCCTCGCGACGCCGATGACGCAGCTGACGTCATCCCCGCCGCTCAGGCCGTTATGACGTGTGGCGACCAAATACTCCCACTTATCATCATCACGTTCTTTATATGTACATACATGCACAAACTGAGTTATCAGACAAAAACGGCATCATTACAAAATTAACTCGTAATTCTTCTTGAACAAAATTATTTCTAATCAACGTGAACATGCTTGTAAAATAAAATTCATTACAGTTCATCACCACGGATAACCCAACAGGCTCTTGTAAGAGTTTGCCCTGGTGATGAAGATATGGTTAAACCCGTCTTAAGTTTACGTCCCCTCTACATCTAATATCATATTGGGACGGAACCACGGTTTTCTAACCACAACTAGTCAAAAGTCATGGATCAAACAAGTGACCCGGCGTTTATTAATTACATTCTACAAAAGGGGTCTAAAAGCCTAAATGAATCTAGAATGAGCGGGTGTCCAAACTTTACGTCTCACCAACATCTAGGGTCAGCATGAGACAGGACCTCACTTAGAAAGACTCATTCTACTACTGGAGAAGCCTGGGATCGATCCTGCGCCGTCTAGCTGGCAAAGCTAGTAGCCTAATCACTACAGGCCTCAATAGTGAATTCAGAATAGGCTTCAGAAAGTTGGGGTATACTAGAAGTAAACCCCTCCAAAACCTACAAGCATGTTCATACAAAAATAATACTGAACATAGATTTAACATACCTTTCAATATACTTTCTATTTCCCCGTCACAATGTTCACTCTTTACAACTTGACCTGCTGCTAAAGTGTCCGCTTTTTTCAGGGTTTATATATCTATGAATACTACCTGAAAATCATGCCTGCTCTTATTACCTTGCTCAATTCGTGGCGAGGTGGAGATACCGGCCACAAACAAAGCCAGATAGCAAAAATCGAGTAGATAATGGATTTGCGTTCAAATAGTATATTTCCCATAGGAAAAATTGATGAAACGACCCTATAATCAATGACATGACTCCTGTCAAAACGAACACCCACACAACACGTGACGGGAATAAAAATCATATATGGCACACTTTGGCGGTTGGCGATTTTTAGGCAAATTCTATAGGACTCGGCCTTTTAGCGGCCCCCTGTATTGTAAAAACAGCTCTCTATAAACCACTCATGCATACATCGTATGATATGTGCATGACTTGTTCATGGAGCCGCATAGTTTGCGTACCATATTTCACCTAAAATATTTCACTCGCACCGCCCTACCATATATCTACTAAAATAATTTAGATGTGCATAAGCACCAGAGAGGTTTCCTATTCCATCTCGTAACACATAGGTTGTGGTTGCTCGTTAGAACCGCCTCCATGAGGCGGTTCTAACGAATACCCACAAGCTATGTCTTGAAGCAGAAATAACAAAAATAATATACACCACCCTAAACCCCAGTTTTCTCTATATAAAGTGGGGTTTAGAGGGGTGTTCATTTCACGGACTTGCTCATGTAATGTCCATAAATACCTAAATAATGTTGGCGGGGAAGTAAAAGCTCAAAATCAACAAAATTGCATCGCTTGTCTTCTCCCTGTGACGTCAGAGTGCTGTGTAGTGTACTGGTGCATTAGCAAAATAGTGAAGATCCAGATCACACGTCGCAGAACGCGGCGCCTGATCAGGTATTTCTCAGCTTGCTAACATTGCATTGATTTATGGGTTAAATAAAACAGGCTAGGTTTCTTTGACTCGTCTTTTCATAGGATATGAAACTTGCTCGTTTAATAAATTTCATATTAAAATGACTACTCGTGTGATATCATGTATAAATTATTCACTGAACTTTCACATAGCTTCTCCTGATTGAGGGTTTTTAACTTTTTTAACCCTTATCTTGCTGAATATTCATTTGAGCCACATCCATTTCAGTCTATCAACCAATCAAATTACTTGATGGTATTTATTGCTACAAATTCATAAACTGAATACCAAACAGTGTAGATCCTGATCAGATGGCTTCTTCAGAAGCCATCTGATCTGGATCTACACTGTTTGCAAAGATCGGGGTTGTCGTGAACAGCAAGATAAGGGTTCTTCAGAAGCCATCTGATCTGGATCTACACTGTTTGCAAAGATCGGGGTTGTCCTGAACAGTAAGATAAGGGTTAATGCAAGGTTTCAAAAGAAAGCTTATTCTAAAACATTGGCTCGGCTCATGCGCTTGGATATTGGCAAGCTCAGACCCCGACGCAGGACGCGGCGTCTGATCAGGGTCTTCACTCATATTTGTATAGGACTGGTGTGTTTTCGTAATGTAGGTCTTACAACAACGCAAACCCCGAATACAGAGCTCAGTAAAAACAACAACAACATCAGGTTTGTCGGATAGTGAATGCTAATACCATGGAGAAATTATGCATCACGTGAACAATTCCGTGAAATGAAGACCCCCTAAACCCCACTTTATATAGAGAAAACTAAGGTCTACGGAGGTATACTATTATTTCTGCTCCAATACATAGGTTGTGGGTACTCCTTAGAACCGCGTCAATGAGGCGGTTCTAAACAGCAACCACAACCTATGTTTGAAGTATAAACAAGAAAAATATCACATATTTTTATAAAAAAAAATAGCCATTTTGGAGATGCGAGAAAATGCACTATGTCTCACGGGTGTGTTAGCGTAATGGGACAGAATAATGAGATAAGTGAATTGTAAAAATGTAAAATCCGAGTATCACGTCTTCAAAATGGTTAATTTTGTTATGAAAATATGTGATATTATTCTTATTTATACTTAAAACATCGGTTGTAGGTGCTCAGCAGAAACGCCTCGTTGAGAAGGAAAAATTTGAAAAAAAAAAAAAAAAAAATCGTCAAAAAACGAATACCTACATAAACGCCAGTTTTCTCTAAAATTGAGGCTTACGGGGTGTTCATTTCACAGACCCCAGTGGAATTCGTTTCCGCTGACCGTTCCAAGGTGGTTCTTTTGTCGCGGTTTATTTTTGCTATGGTTTGTCTTTGGGTGTTTGTGTCACTTATATTATTTTATTTTGGATATCCCATTGGCCATTTTGTGGTAAAGTAACTGTCCTTTTGGCTTTCTGCTGTTGATGTTTCTATTTGGGTCTGCTGTTTCATGTTTGTGTTTCTTTCCCTTTGGAGTCTCTGATGGGAGCTGTGGGTTAATTGTATCGATTCCTGATCATTGCCTCCACTTCTATTTTGTTTACCATATGTGGGGAGTTGAATTTTTCGTTTTATGACACGTATCTCATTTGAATGCATATATTCATTTCCTACGTTTAAAGGTTGTAACATTTTTGCCAAAACTGTTACAGCTCTCAGCTACATAAAACCATTTAAACCAAATGTCAGCCAACGAAAATCTGCGGATGTTACGTGATGATGACGTCGGGTTTCCGACCGTGAGAATATCGCAGAATTTTTGATATTATCCAATCAGATGTCGCGTTACATTGACAAGTGCATTAGAATTTCCAACCATCTCTCTTGGGAAAGCATAGCATGCTGTACATTGCGATAACACACCCTTGCGACATAGAACATTTTTTCACATTTCCAAAATGGCTACTTTTCCGTCGAAAATCTGCAATATTTGCCTTATTCATACTGCAAACATATGTTGTTGGTGCTCGTTAGAACCGCCTCATAGAGGCGGTTCTAACGAGTACCCACAACCTATGTCTTGGAGCTGAAATAAGAAAATCCCGTAAATCCCATTTTCTCTATATGAAGTGGAGTTCAGCGGGGTGGTGGGGGGGGGGGGGGGGTCATTTCGCAGACTTATTCGCGTGATGATAGGCTATATATGGATGCGCAGGCTGATCTGAGTCTTTCTGAAGATTTTTACATGCTAAGAAATTAACACATCTAAATGATATTTTCTCAAAGCGTTCTATCATATTTTTATTTCTGAAACACGTTATTGCTTTTAAGAAATCAGTTACACCAGCTAAACTCTGCTCTGTTTATTTGTTGTTCCATTAAACACGATACGATCACCTGAAATAACTCGAAACGCTAGTTCATTTAATTTATAATAAAATAAAATATCAAAACGTGCAACAGCTAAGGTGTTCTGGAAAATCGTAAGACACAGAGGCAGTTCGATCATCTACCATACCATGGTAGCGGAAGTCAAAATGTGCACGTTCTTCCCATGATTTCCGTGTTCTTTCACCAGTGTGATCGATTTATTCATATTTATTTATTTATGTATTGATTTATTTATTTCAATATGCTGTATTATATTTAGCCATTACCATGTGCATAAATAATTTGTGTGTATAATTGTAGGGGAAGGGCCGTAACTAATGTTGTGAGAACTTGTGGCCCAACCCCATTGCTTGCTATTATATGCAATAAAATATGATTAAACTAAAGTGTGGTCGAACGACGTCTGGTAGATGTTTGGTTGACTGGTAAACAGACCATCTATTTCTTAAATGGAAGTCTGTGTAGCAGTCTAGACATTATTATTTATTTTATTTGATACTAATTATATTAATTTCTGACCACCTGAAGTGGAGATATTAGGGATATAACGCACCACTACCCCCCATTTTCCGGACAATTCCCGGCCATTTCCCGTACATAAGTGTTCGCCCTTTCGCCGCCATCTTTGTTACGTATGGTGTGACGTATCTACCAGAGAAACTCACGCTTTAGTCTGGTTCGACCAGAATGACGTCACGACTTTCCCGCCATGCTACAAGACTGAGTTCGATCACACTTTGGTTAACCACTGATTAACCATGGTTAACCACGGTACCTGATCGAACTACTTCACAGTGACCGATCCTTACAAAAAAACACAATTACAATAATCTCTAACCAACAGAGACATTTATACAAAGACAATAACAAACACAGCGTGTGCAGTGTTTGGTGTTAAACGACTTATTCAACATTTATAATATTATCGAGCAGGTCATTTTATTAAAAGTAGAAGTAAAACAAAGATCAGGAATTGATACAATTAACTTACTCCATCCATAAAAGACACCAAAGGGAAAGAAATACAAACATTAAGCGACCAGACCATAATGGAAACCTAAACAAAGGAAGGCCATATGGACAGTTACTTTCCCACAAAATGGCCATATGGCCATCCAAAATTAAAAGACACAAGTGATACACACAGTAAGTAACAAACAACAACATAAATAAATCGCCACGGAAGAGCCGCCTTGGAACGGTCAGTGGAAGATTTCCACTGGGGGGCTTAAATCGATTTTACGTGGCCACAATCCTCGCCCTTACTTCCGTCGCGATTTAGACAAATAATTTGTTCAGTCCGCATGAAGGCCTCCTAACTCATCAGTGCAACATCTCCGTGAACACAGAAATCAAAGAACCACAGAGGTGAGACAACGGTGAGGACTCGACAGCAAGAAACCACTGAAATGCTGGAGCAAAAGAAAACCAACAGTTAGACTCCGATGAGCCCGACCAGAGACTTCCTGGACAGGCTTATTCACAAGTAGTTGACCAGTTTAGTGCACATTCTTTAGACTGAAACTGACAACTGCCCTTCTTGAGTCAGCGGAATGAGAAAAGATTTCATGATCAGTCTCTACAACATAATGTTGTCTATTACGTGAACAAGTCCGTGAAATGAACACCCCCACTAAACTCCATTTTATAAAGAGAAATCTGTGGTTTACGGGTGTTTACATTATTGTTCTTTTTTTCTATTTCTGCTCTACTACATAGTTTGTGGGTACTCGTTAGAACCGCCTCAATCAGGCGGTTCTTACGAGCACCCACAACCTATGTTTGCAGTATAAATAAGATAAATTATTACGGATTTTTATCACTAAAGTGGTCATTTTGGTGATGGTTGTTTGATTTGAGGTTTAACGTCCCCGTCAACACTGTAAAGGTCATTTTGGAGACGTTGCTTCCAATTGTATGGGACTTTTACCAAACATTGAGATGAAATGACATTTCAAGCCCTGTCGCCGAATGAAAATAATAGGGTTTATAAGCATGGGCGGTCTGCCTCGCACCGCGGTTCCTGGATAGACTTAGATCCTCAAAGCGGTTTACCAGTACTAGTGTGCGGGCCGGATTCAGCTCTGCGTGGAAGCATCATGAAGCCCATATATTTCTTTAAGCCCCTTGGGTGATGTGAAAACAAATGCACTATATCGGACGGGTATGTTTTCGTTATGTCGATCGGTCAGGTATCTAACCCCCGACCACCTGATCACCAGTCAGTATGCGATGTGAATAACAAAGAGCTGTCCGAGTGCCAATGTCTGAGTCACTTTTGGAAAGGTAAAATGTTACCGGGACGAAACATCACTGTGCTCTTTAGACTATACAATGGACTTGTCATGGCTTACCACGTTCAAAGAAATTCAAGACTCAGCCTTCATTTGGCAAGGTCATGGCAACTTTGTTTGGACAAGCCAGGGGTTCCGTTGGTGTACTATTTACCTCATGGCCAGACTTTTAATGGGGACTTTTCTGCTAATTTGGACCAATTACAGGAATCTGCAGCTATAATACAGAAAATGCGTGGACACATTACAAAAAATGTGCTGTTGCTGCATGACAATTTTAGATTCCATACTTGCAAAAGTTTTGTGGAAGCAATGAAGCGGAACGGTTTCGAATCCTTTACCCATACACTCTATTTTTCTGATCTGGCACCTAGTGGTTATGAAGGAGCTTTCAGTTTACCTCTTTGGTTAGTTTACCTCTTTGGTTAGAGCAAGGGACTAACTTCCCATATCACAGGTCCTGATGTATGAATGTCATTTGACCTGTCACCAGTAACAGTTCTGATTCTGATTATTTTTTGTTTCCGAACTTGAAGGAAGAATTGCCTGGGCGTCACTTCCGGTCGGATGAAGGGCCTAAGACAGCGGGTTGAAGGTGGATTGATGCTAAAAATCCTGAATTCTAGAAACATTGGCATTCGTTGCCCTTCTGTTTAAGACTTGGGACAAAAATAGGGAATGTGCTTTTTGCTGTGGGGTAACTATGTGGATAAAGAAGTCAAGCATGACTTTAAAAATGTTTGACCAGATACTTATTGGACGACCCTCATATCTTGAAAGTGTGTTGTGTGTACTCATTTGAGCCTAGACGAGGCCATACACAAGAAGCTATGCATGTAGCAACCAGCAGAGATTTAGAGAAGGGCTCACATACTGGCTCACATGCTGGCTCAATGCATAAAGACACTTTCTTTCTTGTCTCAGCCCTTTTTCTATACGGCAATTTGTCCAGTGAGGTACTTGAGACACGTTGGAATCAGCCTTAGGTAATTGATTGCATCGGAAAGTTGACTACGTTATCTTTAAATGAGCCCCGCCAAGCGAATTTGTGTCTTCGAGCATTCCGTCATGATAAATTTTAACTGCGCATGCCCAGCCATTCAGAGGGGCCAGGGATATGGCTTTCTGTCTGAAGGTTCCTCTTGATTCACTTCTTGTATGAGCGAGCAGCGAAGGTTCTGGCGAGACTGCGCGGATGCGCAGGCTCGCTTGAACCTTCGCTGCTCGCATAGGCGATAAGTACCAAAATCGCTTAACGGGGCCCAAATGATCAGCACATAAATAACATACGCATAGCGATTTTTTCTTCATAAAACGGTTAGAAAATGTCATAGGTATGAGTACATTTCATTTATCTTTCCGTGTATTGGAAGTGAAATAAGCCAACTGACGCACATAGCACACCTGTAAACAGCAATTTTCTCAGCATCAGCTGGGTAAACAGCGTTTTCGATGTCAATGAAACGAATTTTCACTTTGAAGGAGCAGTTCAAGCACAACAGCATTACAGAAAGGACCACCGTGGCCTAGAGAGAGAGAGAGAGAGAGAGAGAGAGAGAGAGAGAGAGAGTGTGTGTGTTGTTACGTGTGGGTTTACGGCGTCCCGCAAACCCCCATGCTGACAAGACAACCGAGCGTGATCTCTGACAGGTGTACGGGCAGCTGGGGGGTAAGGCACAAGAAATATATTAGATGAATGACATGAATTATTTACAGTATCTATATACAACACTTACTAACACAAAACATCACAACTTGTTGCTTCTGTAGCCAACTCACGACGTCCGTACCGAAGGCAAAACAATGTTCTGTGCTCGGAACGGGTGACGTGAATGCCTACAGAAGCAAACAACAAAACAACAACAAAAATAAAAAAAGAAACAACACAAGACGCGACTGGCCAGTTTATAACTTAGGGTGAACCCCCACTCGCATGAATCCCCCTCTCGCGCACTAGTGTAAACTAGTGTGTCGATATTGTTGCCGACCACAGGTTGATATGTACTATTTAGCGATCGCGCACTAGCTTGATTCGCCTGAATCGCCTGCAGGTTATTTATTGGACCTCTTCCATTTGAATGGTCTCACATTCGTTTCACAATGCTACGAGCTGTTTATGGTGGTTCGTCCGCCCTTGCTGGACCCTAACCCACAGCGTCGTACCAGTACCTGCTGCTATATTGCAGGGAGCAGCAGGTCACCACACATTGTTGTGCCTTTCAATATACTTTCACTTTCCCATAACAATGTTGTGGGTACACGTTACAACTTGACCTGCTGCTAAAGAGTGATCGTTTTTTCAGGGTTTTTATATCTATGAATACTACCGGAAAATCATGCATACTCATATTAGCTTGCTAAAATCGTAAGTATTCTTTATTTCCTCCAGTAAGGAGAGTCATCAGCATACATATATACATACATACAAGATAATATAAGAATGGAACATCATAGCATATATACAAAATATAGGAATAATTATTTCCAACTTTCAGCTGCAGATGTTGCCCTCCCTACAATGTAGGGCGATACCAACATGTGAAGGCAGCGTCCTGAAGAAATTCAACAGACGTATTTCATAAGCCATTCTCCGCTAGTCTTGTCGAAACGAAATACAAGAAAGATTGAGAATGGCAATCAAATACATTTTACTATTGCATTACTGCCCAGCAAGCACACGACGCTAGTGCGACGTCGCAACAACGTCACATCAACGTCGGTACAACGCCGCGACGTCGACTCAACGTCACACCAACATCGGTGCAACGCCACAACGCTGCATCAACGCCGATCCGACGTCGACCCAGCGACGTACATCCGCTGGGTAGAATCCTCAACATTGATAGGCACAAGATTAGAATCATTGCCTAATGTGCCTCTTCGTTGTCCTACATTTTAGTTTTCTATACTCAATAATTTTTATACGCACACCACAATCTGTGTAAATTGAAAATACAAGTGATTTTAAAGTTATCAGATCTTTCACCTAGAATCTGAATAAACTCGGGAGATTCTACGCCCAGAAGAAGGTTTGTAAGCGTAATACTGTCTTGGAAACACAGATACGTGAATATATCTGCGCCTAGGGAAAATATTTCTTTCCAAAACCTAGATCTGTGTCTATCTAGATAATTGCATACGTGTATACAATGGTCAGTTACATTAGAGATGTTTCTCTGACAATGATAGCATGTTTGTGAAACATTAGGCAAGTTGGAAACGCCTGAAATAAGTTGAATAACTGAAGTACATGGTTTAAGCAGTTTCCTATTTTCCCTCGAGAGCAACCATAACCAGTGGGGACTAAAACTATGATGTATCATAGTAAATCTATCAAAGTCTGGATCTGCGATTCTGCCATACCAATCTAATTTTGCACGTTCATGTACTTTGGATTTGATCATGCGTTTCCATGCAAGCTTGCCAGGAAAAGCACCCGTTTGAAGATAAGCAGATAGGACATGGCTTAGGCAATATTTGTGCAATAATTTGTCGATTTCTACTATAAATCCTGTTTGATTTTCTGGGTTAATCTTGAATGAAGTGAGTCTATTCAAGAACATAGTTTTAACCCAAATGTTTGCTGATAATCTGCAAAATTGTCCAAAGAGTATCAATTTTCTTAAATCTATTTCAGCCTCGATTGGAAACGATGCTAAAAGACCTAAAGCAATATCTGTCCGTGTGCGCCTACCCAGAGACTGCATATGCTTAATGCAAAATCTATGGGCTCGTTCTAGTGATAGTAACTCGTTTGAACTTAACTCAGACCAGTTTTCACACCCGTATAGAGCTTTGGGTAGGACCTCAGAGTTGTAAATTTTCTTACAAGTTAGGGGATGCAGTGTATCTTCATAAAATATCCCACTGTTGATAAGGCTAAAGAAAGTGCCTTTTAATTTATCCGTCGCATCTTTGATGCTAGGCTTAAAACTTGAGTATTTATTATGTATGAATCCAAGGTGTTTATAATTTTCACTTTCGTCAACTTGACTGTTGCCAAGGTACCATGTTCTGCTTAACCTAAGGTATTCAAATCTTGACTCGTTATAGACAACTATGCAACATTTCAGTGCCGCATATTCATAATGCCACTTGCAAGAATAAGCATAACAGATACGCATTAATTCATCAAGGCCCCTTTTCGACAGCGAAGCAAGAAGTAAATCATCACATACAGCTGGAGAGCCAAATATATTATCATGAATTTTTAAGCCAGCCGTGCTTTTACTGAGTTCTTCCAATAGGTCATTAGCAAAGCACAAGTATAAGAAGGGGGATAACACTCCACCCTGACGTGTACCCTGCAAAATATCAAAATACCTAGATTTATGTCCCTTGTAGAGTACGCAGCTTTTCATATCTGTGTGTAGTTCAATTATAATTCTAAGAAGTGAAGACTTAATACCCATCTCGTAAAGTTTCAAAAACAACCCAGAGTGCCAGACTTTATCGAATGCCTTCTGTACGTCAAGGTAGCACACGTACAGTTTGCTGTGATTCTCCTTGGCATACAGAATGCATTCTGGAAACATAATAGACGACATATTGCAGCCAATGTTCGGCCGAAAGCCTCCTTGCAGCCAGTTTAAAGGCTTTGTAATACAACATTGTGCTTTTTCGAGGAGTATCCTCTCAAATAATTTTAAAATTGCTGATGATAAAGTAATTGCACGGTAGTTATTTGGGTCCGTCTTGGATTTTCTACCGCCCTTATGTAGGGTTATTATAATGCCCTCTTTGAGGGGGTTAGGTATGTGCCCATTACTATACATATCTGAGTAAAATTTGGCTAACTGCTCGTAGAGTGCAGGGCCACCATATATCAAGTGCTCATTAAAAACGTTATCCGGACCACATGCTTTCTTCTTTTTCAAGCGTTTTACTGCCTTTTCAACTTCATCTACTGATATACATACAGTGTCCCCATCCCAACGTGAGGTGTAAGACTCAGTTTTAATTGTCTGGACCTTTTCTTCGACCTGGGACTGAAAATCGGCTTCATAATGGTCGCGCTCTGTGTCAGAATACAAATCAGAAAAGTAATTTCCCCATCCATTAACTATTTCTAAAGGGTCACGACAGACATTGCCGTTAAAATTCATTTCGGAGCCAGCAGAAGTATGGGACGCCTTTCGCCTATTATTTACTTTTTTCCAGAAAAATGCACTGTCAATCTCAGCCGCTTTATCAATATCAATGTTAAGTTCTGAAAGATATCTGTCAGCGCATTTTCGATGGTGCGCCCGAAAAATGGTTTTAGCAGCTTTGTATTCTTTATACGATATGTTTTGGGGTCCGCGAGGGCGCCCGTTGCGCAACCAATTGCGCCTCTTTTCACGCATACATGCATGCAGATTTTTAAGGACACTGTCCCAATAGGGTTTCAAATAAGGCTTAAACTTAGGTTTAGGCAAGGAGTCTCCCGCCCGCCTGATGCAATTTACAATATGGGAGTACTTGAAATCTATTCGCGCCTGTTCATTGAGGGCGTCAGAGTTGGTGTTTTGCGCCAATAGAGAGTTTAGACTGGACTTGTATGATTCTTTTGTTTCTTGATCGAGCTTCTCACACTTGACATGGGAAGGAAATTCGAAATTATTGATAGCAACCATATTTGCCGACGGGATAGAGACACTGCATACAATGGGAAGATGCCTGGAGACGTTAAGCACGTCATCGTCTAATATTTCACAAGTCAATACCGTATCTAAGCGTTCAGACGGTATCAAAATATGATCGATCAGAGACTCGTAACGGTCACCATACGAGACAAAACTAGAAGTGGCCCCTATGCAAGTAGAAAGGGTATTTATAGCTAACAAATTGTGTATGTGCATCAAGTCTAGCAGGCATCTTCCACGAACATCAGTAGGCTTTATGAACCGCTTGCCCTGTAAATGAGCGTTGAAATCACCCATGATTAATACAATGCCGTTCTGCGAGTATGTGCTTATTGCAACATGTAATAAGTCTATAAATTCTCTGTAATCATTGATAGAATGGCTGCTACAAGGAGCATATACTTGCAATATATATATAAACAGATTCTCGTTAAACCTGTATTGTATACCACATATGCGGTCACTATCTATATCTAAAGGAGTCACTAAGTCATTTAATGCTCTATGCCACAGTAGTGCAACCCCGCCTTTTCCTACTTTTCTACGGCTAACAGTCGTTAGGCCATTATCACAGACCGCAAACCCAGTGTAATCACTGTGTATTGTTTCTAAAAAATAAAGATTCTGGGGATACCGTCCACAATTAAAGCCAGATAGCAAAAATCGAGTAGATAATGGATTTGCGTTCAAATAGTATATTTCCCCACAGGAAAAAAAACGATGAAACGACCCTATAAGTCAATGCCATGACTCCTGTCAAAACGAACACCCATACAACACGTGACGGGAATGAAAATCATATATGGCACAATTTGGCGGTTGGCGATATTTAGGCAAATTTTATAGAACTCAGCCTTATAGCGGCCCCATGTATTGTAAAAACAGATCTCCACAAACCATTCATGCATACATCGTATGATATGTGCATGACTTGTGCATGGAGCAGCATATTTTGCCTACCATATTTCACCTAAAATATTTCACTCGCACCGCCCTACCATATATCTACTAAAATAATTTAGATGTGCATAAGCACCAGAGCGGTTTCCTATTCCATCTCGTTACATGTGTGTGTTTGTGTGTGTGGGGGTGACCCATTACTACCCTTATATCTCTCACCGCTGTGGGCTAGAGTCTCGTTTGGGTCACATGTAAGATGCCAAGTTTTGCAACGGAAGCACATGTTGCTTTTCTCCGGGTACTCCAGTTTTCGCGCACCTTTGATTAACGAACGGCTCGATTATAGTGAAATAGTTTTGAAAGAGCCGTAAAACCGAAACCAACAAAAATAAGAAGAGGCATAATTGGAAGAGAAATCTTTTTCAATGGAAATGTAGGTTGCGTGTGCTCAATAGAATCGCCTCGATCAGCCACACAGCATACATTTTCTCGATCAAATAAGGCATCTAAATATTTGTTAAGCATTTACAGTAACATTCCTGTGTTAAGACCAGCTTTGGTGCTGTTCAAAAGTGGTCTTAAAACCACTTTTGAACAGTACCAAAGGTAATCGCTGACCAGAGGATACGGTATGCAGAAAAACACAAAGAAAGAATAACTGAAACTTTCTAAATAAGCTTTTTAAAGCTGAATAAGTCTCAATTTTTGGTGGTCTTAATAGCAGAATTTCACTGTATTTGGACCAATGAGCAGCATTTCCTCAAGAACAAGTTCAGATCACCCATAGCAGGGCTCGATTCATTGGAGTGTAACTAAACTTATTTCTTGAATATATCTAACACAGCACTGGCATGATTGCTGGGTCGACTCTGAGTTGATGCGGGGAAACTCACCCCCAAACGAGACTTATTAGTTATCTGTCATTACTGACAATGGCCAGTTATAATCATTTTTAAGAAATACTACTGGCTGTGTGTTCTAAGATGGCTGATGAGACAGATTCTAGCTCTGAATTGTCTGTTGCAGATAGAACAACAGAGGCTAGAGGAAAACAGCCCTGCCGGTGATGCCTTAGCTCTGGCTTTACGCTGAGCGCGTTTCTGCTCAGCTGCTCGTATCCACGGGCACCCCTTCTGATGAGGCCTCGCCACTTTCCTCTGTCCTGTGAAATTTGTTCCCACGACTCTGTTGGAATGTTGAAGTAACTGGGAATGTTTGATGGTGTCCTTGTAGCGCTTGTTCTGACCGCCTTGGAAGCGTTTAGCCCTTTCTAGTTCTCCATAGAGAATTATCATTGGCAAACTCTCCTCAGGCATTCTGGAAGATGTCCTGTCCCTCTTAACTGTGCTAAGAGAGACTTAGACTGTTTTGTTTATCATTCGAATTCCAGTATTAAGCAAACTTTGTAGACCCTGCTCAGACGCCGCGTCTGATCTCGGTCTACACAGTTTGTCAACGGCCAGTCCAGATTTTACAGCTACACAGCTCTCTGACGCCACAGGGACAAGAACTGAGCGGCTTTAAATAACCGTTCCTGGACTTTTTACGTGGCCAACGGTAGTCACATGGACAATGGGCGGCGGGAAGGTTCTGTAATTAGTAACTTTGGGCCGATTGATAAACTCTCGACCAAATAAAACTTATCGCGTCGCAAACATTTTCCTGGTAGATACGGTCATGAAATACAGGGCTTTTTACATTTTTACGAAACATGTAATCTAGCATTTTTAGAACTGTTGGGCAAACTTGGCCAATGGCAACAATCTACGTCATGATAACGTAGACTTTCGTAGATTTTTGTTATTCGACTGGCACAAATGTTCGGGCATGTGACTGTGTTTCTCAAAGGTATGAATCGCTTTCAAAATACTACCTGGTACATCAAATGTACCGTATATAAACAAGTGTGTTTGTTTGTGTGTATTGGAGTTTACCGGCCCAGTCAACACTACTTTAGGTCATTTATGAGTCGGTCAGTTTACCTATCCACTCTTCCTAGGCAGGCTTATACGTAAGCGTTTGAATGGCCCCCGCCCATCGGGCTTGAAGAAATAGATGGGCTGCATGATGCTTCCAAGCAGAGCTGAAACTGATCGCACACGAGTACTGGTAAACCGCTTAGAGGAGAAAAGCCTGCCCAGGCAAAGCGGTACGAGTCGGACCGTCCATGCTTATAAACCCTATTGGTTTCATTGGGCGACAGGGCTTGTGATGTTATTTCATCTCAATGTTGGGTAAAAGTCCCACAAAATTGGAAGCAGCGTCTCCCAAATGACCTTTACAGTGTTGACGGGGACGTTAAACCTCAAATCAAACTAACAAACGTAACAGGTCCACCAATACAGTGCACATTCTTTCGCCAGAAACTGAAAACTGCCCCTTCTTGAATCAGCGGAAGGGAGAGAATGACCTTAGAAAAGATTTCATGTTCAAGCCCCAGGAAAGAATGTTGCCGACCCCGGCAGGTATCGAACCCGCGCCCTCCTGATCACCAGCCAGACGCGCATCCGATTGAGCTACAGAGTCTGGCAATTTAAACAAGTAATTGTACAAAAACACACTTATAACACCTTGTCACTATCATGAACATTGTCACTGAAACAGGTAAGCGAAACACAATTACGACTTTGGTCGAGGTGTTGGAAACAAAAAGCAAACTTGTGAAACAGCGGTGTTTAGTGCACGGGTCATATTTTTGAATGCAACTTCTACTGCATATTATAACGAACACAAAGTACAGCTGAACGGTTGAACCCAATACAATACGTGACGTAATGGTTACGTAGGTTGTTAGGGACGTTGGCGTTCGTTGGAAAACTGGTTTGGAAATAAAAAAAAAAAAAAACAAAACATTATTCAAATTTCCTTCTTCGATTTCCACTGTATGAAAGACAATGATGAACTTTGACTTTTTAAAAACACTTTGATGCGTTTGCAATAGTCTCTTTAACCAGTCCTTTTAGATTGTAGCATACTTCAAGAAAACACGTATGCTTTTTGTTTGTTTGTTTGATTTGAGGTTTAACACACCCGTCAACACTGTAAAGGTCATTTTGGAGACGTTGCTTCCAATTTTGTGGGACTTTTACCCGACATTGAGATGAAATGACATCTCAAGCCCTGTCGCCCAATGAAACCAATAGGGTTTATTAGCATGGACGGTCCGCCTCGCACCGCGGTTCCTGGACAGGCTATGATCTTCTAAGCGGTTTACCAGTACTAGTGTGTGGCCGGATTCAGCTCTGCGTGGAAGCATCATGCAGCCCATATATTTCTTCAAGCCCCTACGGGCGGGGGCTTCAAAAAAAAATCTAACCCCTTGAACCCCATTTTATAAAGTAAACCTGGGGTTTGCAGGGGTATCCCTTATTTGTCTTATTTCGGATCTAAAACATAGGCCGTGGGTACTCGTTAGAACCGCCGCATCGAGGCGGTTCTAAGCGGTTCTAACGTGTACACACAATCTATGTTTTGTGCAGAAATAAGACAAATATAATAATTTTCATCTGATATTGTTCATTTTTAGACACTAAAATTTTCAATGTATTCGAATAGGCGTGTTGTCGTTATGCCTACTTCCAATAGCTGACAAGTATACCAAAATCTAAGCAAAAACTGTGCAAACTCAGATCATATTCTGCATGTTATAAAGAACATGGAGGTTTATAATGTTATATTAACACTTCCAGTGAAAAGTCTAATGTAAACCTATGGGAAAAATGCAGTTCATACTTCCATGAACGCATCGAGTCACATGATTTTCCGTGACGTCAAGTGATGTCAGTCTAAACCATGGTTCTCTACGGACGTTGGTGACGTCAACGCCGTACCGCTCTTTGTAGAAAAATAGTGTGTAAATGTTTTTCAGCTTTGAAAGTTTGCCATATAAGCATTTTTTCACCCAGTGATTAGGGACAAAGAATGTAAATACAGAAAATAAACTTAATTTTTCTGCTTTACATGAAAGTATGAACGACAGCGGGTCGCTAGCAAAGCTTAAATGGGGTTCATTTACTTTGCACGCGACCCACTGCGTTTATACTTTCATGAACAGCAGAAAAATTAAAAAATGTTTCTTAGACGGTCTGTTTTGTAGTCATATTTCTGACAGATTTACTGTAAATAACAGAACGAAGCGTACATCCGAATAAATGGTAAAATAAATAAAATAGAGAAACTACATTCACGTCATAAAAGCAAATTTCGAGCACTTGATATCTATGTCTGAATTAAAGGCGGCGTCTGATCAGGGCTTTCATTGGTTACTAAACATTCAATAATTTTCGAAATAATTTTCTACTTTGATTTCGAAATAGATCCCACAATAAACAGCGATTAAAATGCTATGGGTTATAGAGACTATGGCTGTTTTATCATCACAGATTATCATACTTTATCTGCGGAGCCAGCAGTATGAAGCAATATTTGTATTTATTACCATTTATGAGACGCGATAAGCGAACTTGTCTCTTCCAGCTCGTGTGTCCAGCGGGCACTCAGAGTAGCCTGTGTATAATATCAACCCTGACACAGACTTATTTTACGTCACTAAAAGAAGTTTTGGGTCAACGGATATGCATAAAGTGCCCAGCGAAGACACTGACCTGCGGATGTGCGGGCTGGTCTTGGTCTTCTCTGGTTGAAACTGTTCAAAGAAACCTTTTCGCTCGCCAAACCGATATGTCTGTTGCAATTCGTCAAGCTCCGTACTTCAGAATAAAATAAGTATGTGATAAAATCAAAAATCTATTACGTTTGGAAAATTTGCTGCATATTTCGCTTTGAATAAGCAAATCATAAATATTATACAGAGAACTTGCTCCATTTTCATAAATTGTATTTAAAATTGTAAAAGACACATTTATCAAATATTAATGTCTGTGTGAGAAAGGTCCTCTAAAGGACACGTTATTCAAATTCCTATGGAAATGTAATGTTTTCTTCTCTAATTATAGCTGAATTATGTTGTGGGCGTCATAACGAAAACACGCATATGCAAATACATTGTAAATTTTACCACCAAAATATGAAAATTTTCAGATGAAAAAAAATCGATATTTTTCTTATATCAGCTCAAAACATAGATTGTGGATACTCGTTAGAACCGCCTCGGCGAGGCGGTTCTAACGAGTACCCACAATCTATGTAAGAAAAATAATATATACCCCCTGCAAGCACCAATCTTACTATTATAAAAGTGGGGTTCGAGGGGGTCAAAATTATATAGGCGTGCTTTCGTGATGGATATGGTCCGCCATGTGAAATATTCTGTCTTTATTACCTTCGCAGGAGAACACATTGTGGTGAGATAATGTTCTCTTATTCACATCCGTGAAAAAGTCCGTGAGATGAAACCCTTAAAAACCCCTTGATATATAGAAAACTGGGGTTTACGGTAAACATTATTTTTATTATTTATACTCCAAGACATACGTTGTGGGTATTCGTAAGAGCAGCCTTGATGAGGCGGGAACCGCCTCAATGAGGCGTTTCTAACGAGCACCAACAATCTATGTTTGCAGTATGGACGTGAGCTAGCGGGAAACTTATTTATTTTGTAACTTTGGGTAGACTGATAAGCAATAGACCAAAAATGGTACAGCAACACATATTAAGGAACATCTCCTCCAAAAACTGTGATCATATTTGCTTGGTGATTTGACAAACAATTTCTGTCAAAATACCTAAACTTGTTTGTTGTACGTTTTACAAAAACTGTACTTTGAGCAAACAGTATATGTATCATTTTCAGACGCCACCCTCTGTGGAGTTTTTTCTTTGTCTACACTCCATCACAAAACACGCCTATATAATTTTGACCGCCCTCAAACCCCACTTTTATATAGTAAAACTGGGGTTTACAGGGGTATACATATTTTTTTCTTATTACTGCTGAAAACATAGATTGTTCTTACTCGTTAGTAAGAACCATGGACCTCTATATTTAGAGCAGAAATATGAAAATATTTGAATTTTTTTTTCGGAAAATTTTCATTGTTTGGTGGCAAAATTTTCAATGAACATGAATAGGCGTGTTTTCGTATTGTATGCTAAGGGCCCGCCTTTGGTATGCTAGGAATATATGATTTACGTAAATAGTATAGACCCGGTGCTAATTCTGTGGTGCCTGATCTGGGACTATGCCCTTTGTCGATGACCGTTCAAATCGACGTAGCCCCACGGATTAAGGGAATGGCAACACAAAACATTTGTAATTTTCATAAGGGAGACAACTATCGGGACTTCCTGTTGGCTTTCTTTATAATTCAGCCCCTCTGACAAAAGAAAGGGTATTTCTTTTAAGGGAAGAATTTGCTCATAAGGTGGGAGAAAAATGCCAGCTTGCTTCACCTGACGGTGTGTTCACGTCCCTTAAATGAATGTGTGAGCCGCACTGTCGCTATGTTCTATAGATTCATTAATGATGCTTTTTGTGAGGAAAGAAAGTTAAACTGATATGCATCAGACTGTCACTGTTTCCGGCGCAAAAAAAGAAACATTTAAGGGAATGGGAACACCGGGCAGATTTTTCCGGCCTTTTTTAAAGGGAGACAACTTTCGGGACTTCCTGTTCGCTTTTCTTTAAAACTTGTCCCACTAAAAAAGGGTCTACTCTTAAAGAAAAGAATTTGCGCCTCAGAAGCAAATTATTTCCTTTAAGAGTTGACCCCTATTGACATGGGAGACAAAAATACTTTTGCAAGAGTTGCATCCCCTGATGGTATATCCATTCCCCTTAACGTTGTTACAAATATCATGTAATGGTTATTTATAGCCATGCTATTCTTTTCGTGACGTCAGCTAAAGAGGGTTAGCTGTATAACGTGGATCATATGCTCGGACCCTACCAAACAGTTTAGACCCAGATCCCACGCCGCATATCGCAGCGCCTGACCTGGGCAAGCCTTTTAAACATTTCATAGACGTCATTCCGATTTAGGTCCAACCCGTGTGACATGGAGCAATTTTTCACATCTCCAAAATTTAAGATAAAAACTCAAAATATAGATTGTAGGTACTCGTTAGAACCGCCTCATTGAGGCGTTTCTTACGATCACCCAAAATCTATATTTTAGAGTAGAAAAAAGAAAAATAAGGTTTACCGCACCTTTTTCTGAGAATGTTTCAGACATTTAAGGAAGCGCCTCCATCGAGCGGAGCGTTGCATAGCACGGACAAAGCGCTACAAAGCGCTTTAATTAAGCGCTCGCCTTATGCAACTCTCCCCTGGTGAGTTGCATAAGATAAAGTGTGAAACGGAAGTAAAATATGCATAAACTTAAAAACATTTGGCTTAATTATCTTGGCTGAATGATTATGTTGACTAGTTAATAACAAGTTTTTGGCTGGCCTGTCTATCTGACTGACAAGTTCTAGACTTTAATTAGCAAGTATTGACATTTAATATCAGTCAACATGTCTCTTGAAGGTATCGTTTTTACAAGTTATGGGACACATTATTAACCCGTGGCGTACTATAAAGAACATTCCTTGCGAAATATGTACTTTCTTCATATAACCCAATTTGGATTGATATGGGTCACTTCGTACGATAACCTGTTATGCTATTTGCGAGCAACAAAGGTATAGCTCCGCGCAGTCTGATCAGCACATTCGTTGCCGTTGCCTGGCTAGTAAAATACTTCTAGTTTCTGTATAGAAGGCACCAAACTTTTGCTTATTGGTGTAGTCATTACGAAAACACACCTATACAAATACATTGTAAACTTTTACCGCTGAAAAAAAAACCCCGCTAAATTTAAGATAAAAACTCAAAATATAGATTGTGGGTACTCTTTAGAACCGACTCATTCAGGCGTTTCTTACGATCACCCACAATCTATATTCTGGAGTTGAAAACAGAAAAGTAAGGTTTACCACATTTTTTTTCTGAGAATGTTTCAGACATTTAAGAAAGCGCCTCCATCGAGGTTTACCCCTGTAAACACCAGTTTTTCTACATAAAAGTGGGGTTCAAGAGGGTCAAAATTATATGGGCCCCGTCAAGCGATTTTGGTACTTATCGCCTATGCGAGCAGCGAAGGTTCAGGCGAGCCTGCGCATCCGCACAGTCTCACCAGAACCTTCGCTGCTCGCTCATACAAGCAGTGAATCAAGAGGAACCTTCAGACAGAAAGCCATATCCCTGGCCCCTCTGAATGGCTGGGCATGCGCAGTTAAAACTTGTCATGACGGAATGCTCGAAGACACAAATTCGCTTGGCGGGGCTCATATAGGAGTGTTTTCGTGATATGAGTTGGATAGTTTTGGGGTTACCTGGTCGTAAACACAGATTTGGCTAGCAAACGATCACGTATGCTTTATCATTATGTAGCTATAAAAAGAATAAAAATCAAGGATAACATTGGAGAAATAACGTTGGTTTCACTCGATACCCGCACGCTAACCTGATATTGCACGCTTACTCAGATGCCTTCGAATCTGATTAGTCATTGATTCTATTGCGTAAGTTTTAAATGTTTTGAGGGTTACAGATGAGGCCTAAGTGGCAAAAAATAGCTAGTTTGGCCCAGAATAAACCTTGTAGACTCCATCGTTTTCCGTTTTGTCTTGTAGTCATTATTTTCAAAGGATTAACTTTCTCAAATACATATTACGACAGTGGCGCCAAAGGAAGCAGTTTCTACGCAGGCGTATTTATTCTAGAAAAATGCATATTTTAGGCTCAAACCACTGTAATGAGGTAACTATTTATAGGTATGTAATAAAAGGACAATATCCCAATTCGGGATTATATTCACTATACTCGTATCAGTACAATAGTCATATAAGCGAACTCCTTTATCAGTCACAGCTTAAATCCTCTATGAAGACAACTAGTGTTCGGGACTGCCCAGAACTGGTTTTATTAGGAGGCTGTCTTAATATTGATGTTTCCATTAGGGTCTGTTGTTTCACGTTCCTGTTTCTTTCCCTTTGGTGTCTCTGATTTGAGCTGTGGATTGATTGTATCGATTCCTGGTCATTGACTTCACTTCTATTGTCCACAATGGGATCAATGATACTAAATGACTAGATCTATATTAGCTTAACGTGCTTCATTTAAAAACATTATTGTTTTATTCAAGGCAATATATGGCCAGTTGAAAAAATATTTATCGTAAAAAAATTGCTTAGTAATTAAACACGAGTCATCACACTATGAGTGTACATATTGATAATGCTTGAGACACCACGTTAATGACCATCTGATGAATGTATTATGATCAATGGGCAAGTTCCCATGGATCTATACATAGGTATTCAATCCAATCCAGTTTGCAAAATGCCTTGATATTATTTAACAGGTACTTCGTGTAATATCGTTTGTATAGTTCCGAGTTCTTTGAAGATAAGTACTTTACAATTTAGAACACTTTCCAAACTAAATTTATGCGTGTTATTTATTACGGTTGGTACATTATTCAGCCTACCAGTCAGCCCATCAAGTAAACAGGTCCCTGCAATAAAATTGTATGAAGACAGAAAGGCATTGTAGGCCTAAGCAAAATATGCAGGCGGTATTACAAGTCGATAAGCTGTTATGGTCACTGTTTAAAGTTAAGACTAATGTCACATAATGCCATGTAATGTAAAAAAAACTTGATATGGCGCCTTAATAAAGTTTGTGCCACAGATAATGCGCATGTTAAATATGAAATATTCGAACATTATGATCAATGACTATACTCAACAAAATACCATTATCACCAGCAATATGTATGTTTAGTATGACAGCCGTTTTGCAACTGGTTCAAATGCAACTGCGAATTTAAAATTTTCTGAAAAGTAGCCCAAGGCCACATTGTAAAAAACATTGGTACCAGCTGCCAGGTCTTGTCTAAATGCAGACACCAAGTATAAACAACTCTACTTTAACTGATTAAAATATATGATCAATGCTATTTTTGTTTCTCAAAGACAGACTGACAGACAAACTGACATATGGGTTAACAACTATGTGCCCCTGACTGTTCGTTTCTTCTGTGTTCCATTTAAACAATATTTTGTTTAAACCGTATAGTCAAGTTTTGTATAGACTGTATGGAAAATCGTCATTAGGGCAGGTAAATCATTACGCAAACACGCTTAAAGAAATACATTGCCACCTTTATCGCCGACAAAATGAAAATTTTTGGATAAAAAATTGTGATATATTTCTTATTTCTGCTCAAAATATAGATTGTTGGCACTCGTTAGAACCGCCTCGAGTAACCACAATCTATGTTTTAGAGCAGAAATTAGAAAAATAAGGTATATAGAAAAATAAGGTATACCCCCGGAAACCCCAGTTTCACTAATTAAAAGTGGGGTTCCAGGGGGTCAAAATTATATAGGTGTGTATTCGTGATGTGACGGTTTTACGGTCGACAATCAGGAGTGGTAAAATGGAATTTGTGACCTATCACGAAAACACGCCTGTATCATTTTGACCCCCTTCAACCCCATTGTTAAATAGTAAAACTTGGGTTTACAGGGGTGCACCTTATTTTTCTTATTTCTGCTGTAAAATATACAATGTGGGTACTCATTAGAACCGCCTCGATATGGTGGTTCTGAAAATACCCACATTCTATATTTTAGCAGAAATATAAAAATATCACAAATTTTCATCTTACAATTGTTTTTGTTTTTTATTGTTTTCGGCGGTAAAGTTTACAATGTATTTGTATAGGCTTGGATTCGTAATGGTATAACAGCCGATCTAATCACCCCTGAACCGTGACATTTTTAAATCAAACTGTTCCAATTCTATTGTACATATTCAGCTGTTTAGTAAAGAAAGAAAATGTAGAGTTATACAAAAAGCAGCAGGTGTTGAGCTGCGTAAAACCAAATGACACCCAATGGAAAGCGATGTTACACGATGACGTCGGGTTTCCGACAGTATATCACAGAATATACTGTCACAAATGTTTGACATTATCCAATCAGATGTCGCGTTACATTCGCAAATGCATTAGAATGTTTCTTTTTTTCGATGGGCAAAAACTGTGCACCTCTCTTTGCAGATTGTTTTGTTATGTTATGAAAATACAACAGTTTTTCCCATTTCGAAAAATACCAAGGCCGATATAATTGGACCTGAGACTGTATTTATTGGCATTTTGATGTTTCTATGAATATCAACAGATACTGTTTTGAACAAAAGGTCGACTTAATTCATTTTTAAATATTACAGTTAAATAAGGCTAATTCTAAAGATTAAATTACGATATTAAGGCTAATTCTAACGATTAAATTAAGATAACCGGCACCCGCCCATCGGGGCTTGAAAAAATATATGGCCTGCATGATGCTTCCTCGCAGAGCTGAATCTGACCAGCACACGAGTACTGGTAAACCGCTTAGAGGATCTAAAAATAGAAATGGAGGCAATGATCAGGAATCGATACAATTAACCCACAGCTCCCATCAGAGACACCAAACGGACAAAAACACAAACACGAAACCACAGACCCTAATGGAAACATCAATAGCGGAAAGCCAAAAGGACAGCCACTTTCCCACAAAATGGCCAATAGGCTATCAAGGCAAAGCGGTGTGACCATGTTTATAAACCCTATTGGTTTCATTGGGCGACAGCGCTTGAGATGTCATTTCATCTCAGTGTCGGGTAAAAGTCCCATACAATTGGAAGCCACGTCTCCAAAATGACCTTTACAGTGTTGACGGGGACGTTTAACCTCAAATCAAACAGACAAACAAACAAACAAACAAATTACGATAACAGTCTCGTGATACGTGGTACATTATTTTAACATCCCTAAAACGGTTGTTTTTCTGATAAAAAATATCTGATATTTTTCTTATTTATAGTTCTTCGATATGAAAATAGAGGATCTTACATGAGTGTTCATGTATTATTGAATTTATTAAACGAGTTGAGGAAAAGAGATAAAATGCTAGGCTTGCCGAGCATTTTATCCCTTTTCCTCAACGAGTTTAATAAATTCTATAATACATGAGCACGAATGCAAGATTCCATTTATCATATGACATTTTAAGCGCATTTTATTCACGACTGTTAACAAAAATGTCCATATTCCGCCGTTAGTAAACGCGACGCCATTAAGGATGTCGTACATGTAACGTTACGTTGATGTATCTAGCTTACTTGCATATTTAATCCACTAGTGGATTATCGAAAATAGTACATGGCGTTATTACACTCTCAGACGCGACGTCATATGATAAAGATTGGATACAGTATAAATGTTATACGACAGACTGCATACATGGTAGTTAACCCAATCACGGTTGGCAACTTTGCTTCCCTCTTTAATTGCACGCCGGTGGGTCAGGCCTCAGATTCTATGAAGGTTCCAGCTTAAAGTCTTAATGCGAATTAGAGAGAATCTATTTTCATGTAATGTTGGTTGGTGCCTGATGCTCTGTCTCTGGTTTGGCCCATCGGAGTCTAACTGTTGTTTTTTTTGCTCCAGCATCTCGTTGTTTTCATGCTGTCGAGTCCTCACCGTTGTTTCATCTTTTTGGTTGATTGATTTTTGTGTTCACGGAGATGTTGCACTGATGAGTTAGGAGACCTTTATGCGGACTGAATAAATTATTTGTCTTAGTCGCGACGGAAGTAAGGACGAGGATTGTGGACACGTAAAGTCGATTTAAGTCCCCCCAGTGGAATTCGTTTCACTGACCGTTCCAAGACGGGTCTTCTGTCGTGGATTGTTTTTGTTATGCTTGTCCTTGAGTGTGTGCATCGCTTATATTGTTTTGCTTTGGATAGCCAATTGGTCATTTTGTTGGAAAGTAACTGTCCTTTTGGATTTCTGCTATTGATCTTTCCATTAGGGTCTGTTGTTTCATGTTTGTGTTTCTTTCCACTTAATGTCTCTGATGGGAGATGTGGGTTAATTTTATCGATTCCTGATCATTGCCTTCACTTCTATTTTGTCTTTGAGTGTGTGTATCGCTTATATATTTTTGTTTTGGACAGCCAGTTGGCCGTGTTGTGGAAGAATATCAGTTTTTTTTTTTTTTTTTTTTTTTTTGCTTTCCGCTATTGATATTTTTCATTAGGGTCTAGTTATTTAATGTTTTGTGTTCTTTTCACTTTGGTGTCTCTGATGGGAGGTATGTGTCAGTTGTATCGATTCCTGATCATTGCCTTTACTTCTATTTTGACTGCAGTTCATGAGAATCAATGAAACGCTTCAACAGTATCGCTTGTAGAACAGTTCCAAAGAATAGTCACAATGACTGATGTTTTCTGGTCCATTACAATCAATCAGTGCTTGTAATAAACTATTGTTTTGCCATTTGAACAGAAACGAAAACAGACTGCGTTTATATCTGTCTGGTCTATTGGCATAATGACATACATTACACGAACGATGCATCATAACTTTTGCTAGTTATTCCATAACAAATCTAACATTGCCAGTTTTGAAAGTGCGAAGAAGACGCAACACATTCTCTTTCTTTATATAATATTTTATTTTAAGCGGATACTGATACGCCACAATCAAGACTAAAACAAAACCCGCAGCACAGGCAGAATCGAAGTGAAGGTAATGACCAGGAATCGATACAATTAACCCACATCTCCCATTAGAGACACCAAAGGGGAAAACACACACATGAAATAACTAGACCATAATGGAAACGCTGATTTACACTAACATGCCCTGGAATACTTAAGGATATGACACAAAATGACATATCAAGAAATTTGATTACGATTACATTGTATTATTTCGTGAAGCACAACGCAATGATAGCTCAGACAATTTGTTACTAGATGGAATAGGATACCTCGCTGGTGCTTACGCACATCAAAATTATTTTAGTAGGTATATGGCAAGGCGGTGTGAGTGAAATATTTTAGGTGAAATACGGTAGGCAAAACATGCTGCTCAACGCACAAATCATGCACATACATATCATACGATGCATGCATGAATGGTTGTGGAGAAATTATTTACCATACTGTTGGCCGCTATAAGGCTGATTTCTATAAAGTTTGCCTAAAAAGTCGCAAACCGCCAAATTGTGCAATATATAATTTTCATGCCAGTCACTATGTTGTGGGTGTTCGTACCGACGGGAGTTATACCATTGATCAGTTGGGAAGTTTCATCATTTTCTCCCTAGGGGAAATACTATTTTAACGTAAATCAATTATCTGCTGGAATTTGCTATATGGCTATGATTGTGGATGGTATCTTTACTTTGTCACGATCTTAGCGAGATACCAAGGGTATGCATGATTTTCCGGTAGTATTCATAGATATAAATACCCTGAAAAACGAACATTATATCAGCAGCAGGTTAAGTACGAGAAAGTGCACCTATCATCGTGACGGACCAAAGAAAGAATCTTGAACGGTATGTAAAATCTATGTTTAGTATTATTTTTTGGAATGAACATGCTTGTAGGTTTTAGAGGGGTTTCTATTAGTATATCCCCACCTTTCTGAAGCCTATTCTGGATTCAATTTGGCAGCCTCTTTGGTGTAGTGATTAGGCTACTAGCTTTGCCAGCTAGGGGTCGCAGGATCGACCCCAGTCTTCTCCAGAAATAGAATGAGTCTTTAAAGCGAGGTCCTGTCTCAGTGTGACCCTAGATGTTGGTGAGACGTAAAACTTGGACACCCGCTCATTCTAGATTCATTAAGGCTTTTATAGACCCCTTTTGTAGAATATATTTATAAACTTCGGGTCATATGTTCGATCCATAACTTTTGACTAGCGGCGGTTAGAAAACCGTGGTCGGGTCTCTATATGATATTAGGTGTTGAGGGGACGTAAACTTAAGACAGGTTTAACCATATCTTCATCATCAGGGCAAACTCTTACAAGAGCCTGTCGGGTTATACGTGATGATGAACCGTGATAAATTTGATATTCTAAGCATATTCATGTTGAGTAGAAAGAATTTTGTTCAAGAAGAATTACTAGTTCATTCTGTAACGATGCCGTTTCTGTTTGAGAACTCGGTTTGTACATGTATGTGCATGTAAAGAACGTGATGATAACAAGTCAGAGTATTTGGTCGCCGCACGTTATAACGGTCTGAGCGGCGTGGATGACGTCAGCTGCGTCATCAGCGTCACGAAAACGGTTATGACGTGGTGCCTACCAAATACGGAAATAATTTACGGCTAACAGTGTTAATCCTTATGAGACACTAACAAATTTTGTGTAGAATACGCGTAGATACAAAACTTACTGTTTTTAGTTTCTAGCTGTTGTTAATGTAATGAATTTGTGAATAGCTATTTGTGAGCCAAGTCGCGGAGAAGGATATGAAATGAAGTTGG